>CM065458.1:29791702-30391702 GCA_032872475.1 Leptopilina myrica (nomen nudum)
GATAACTTACACTATGGTATTGCCAATTGTAAAAATGAAATATTGGCAATACTTAGAACATCTCGTAGGTGAGTTGAGGTAAAAATATTGACGTCGTACTTAATTTTAAATTTGTAACTTTTGCTGAAACATCTACTGTTTACATTTACCCCAAATGACCCTATTTATTTATTCTATTAATTAATAATTAATTTTATTATTAATATTAATAATTTATTTATTGATATTTTATTTAACATTTTAATTCTTTACAATAGTAAAGGATTAGTCAGTTTTATTTTATTTTTTTTTCTTCTTCAATTATTTTTTATTTATCTGTTTACTTATTCTTTTATTTATTATAAGTTTTTTACTATTATTTTCTTTACTATTGATTTTTTATTACCATTATTATTTTTTTTTGCCTTCCCATGGATTTTCTGCATTTGAAACGAAATTAGAGGATTTTGAAGGGTTTTTTTTATTTCGAGAGTGAAGAGAGTGGGGAGGGAGTGAGCAGCTGAATGCAAAGAAAGAGTAAATCGGTGTCTGTAACGAGGTTACGCCACTGTCGGGATTTCGAATTGAAGGGTGAGGGGTGTGAGTGGAGCGGGGTTGGTTATTTCACGGTCCACTCGCTCCACTCATACCCCTTACAGGGCATCCCCTTCCCAAATCCACCCCTAAGAATTAATTCGAGAGAATCGTCCGGCAACCGACCGACAGTCAGATACATCTTCGATCCTTCTCCTTTCTCTCTCTTTCTCTCTTGAAAGCTTTCTCAGTCGTCATTGTCAATCCAACTTCTCTTGACTTCTGCTCTGATAACGCTTCTAGCCCTCTCTCCTCTCTGCGACTGTTTTACGAGGAAGAGGGAAGTTGCCTCAAAAGGATTCTCAGATAAGAAGAGTAAGACAAAGAGAATTGTACCTAATCTCCGTTACGCAGAAGCGCCCTCAAAAGCGAAAAAGATCACATCTTGATCCATTTGAAAAGAAAAGACCCTTTAGGATAGACAAATTATCTGCAGGTGCTGTGTATTTAAAACTGTCTGTAAATAAAAATTTTATTTGCAAGATATTTACGTTTAAAAATTCGAAAAAATACCTTTTTCGAAAATTCTGTTCCAAATTCTGATGAAACTAAAAAAAATGTTTTTTCTGAATCTGAAGGTACGGATATTATATTCTAATTCTAAACAATAAAAAAATATAAGTTGACATTTTGTTGAAAAATTGTAATTATTTAAAAAAATCTCACATTCTCGTCCGCGCTTCGCGCGGGGGGCTTGCAAGTTTCAGCGTGCCTCGGGGCGCGCGAACATCGATCGTCGCGCATCGCGCGCAAATAGCTCGCTTCGCTCGCGATGTGTTCTTCGAGTGTTTTTCGTTATTTGAGTTCTTCTTCCTGTTTCAGAATATGTTTCATAAACCTTTTTTTTTCTTAAAGTTACTACGACTTTAAGGAATACATTCTCATCACATATTTTTGCTGATGATTGCGAGATTGAGTAGACTTAAATGTAGGGGAATAGGTTCGGTTGTGGGTATAGTTTCGTTTTTGACTCATAATTTGTGTCCTTGTAGATATTAAGCAAACATATGTATATGTATTTAAAGCTAGAGACCTTAGCTAACTACTCGTGAAAAAAATAATTTGATTCTGTTGACTAGAAAAATTTTATTAAAAATTCAATAAATTGGTCATTTTTCTAACAAAGAGAATTTTGGTTCAATTGTGGGCATTCTTGAAAAATCTATTAAAAGTGCAAAAAAAATGTTCTCACTTTTAAATAAAAACAATTGCACGATTGTAAATTAAAAAAACTTCGCAGGAGGAAGCAAATTTTTTAGATGAACAAAAAGAGGAATTGATTTTTACGTTTAACAAAAATTATGAAAACACCAGAAGGAAGCAAATTTTTTTTGACGATCCTAATAAAGAGGAAGCAAAATGTCTATGAAATAAACATCTAGACTCATATTACAATATGCTAAAAAAAGTAAGTCTGTGAAACAAAAAACTATATAAACTAATAAAATAGTGAATAATAACGGGGTCCAACCAGACCAAATGTATTAAAAAATTTCATTGATTTTCTTAATATTTAAAAATTTATTTAAAATAGTAGTTACAACAAAACCAATCAAAATTTTAACCGTTTTTAAAAATTTTAATTATTTTTTGCATTAACTAAAAATTACAACATATATAAAAAAATTAATAATTAAAAAAAATTTCGCAATAAATTAATGTCATTTACAATGTCTACACGAAATTGTTCACTTCTTTAAACAAAAACATTTACATGATTGTAAATTGAGCCTTCCAATTCTATAACTCGCCCGACGCTCGGAGACACGCGCTAATGCCAGTCGGGTAGCAGTGAGCGCCTCTGGGCCTATCACTGCTACCCGACTGGTATTAGCGCGTGTCTCCGAGCGTCGGGCGAGTTATAGAATTGGAAGGCTCAATTTCAAAATTCAATATTTTTAATAACAATAAATTAAAAAAAATGTTTTTTGAAAATATTTGTTTTATTCTAAACTACATGTTTTTATAATAGTTATAATATTTTTAAAAATCAATAAAAATTTTTTAGCACAGTTAAGTTGGGCTGGACCAAAAACTAAAAAAAATTGACTTTCTATGAAAAAATGTTCTAGAGGAAAGTTGTTTGTATTAACCTAATCTAAAGTAATATAAAAATAAAAATTCTGAAATTTGAAAAAATTAAATTTTCAAAATTTTGAAACTACCGTAGTTTGCGTCGTTTTTGACGAAAATGGCTGGCTAACGAACGCGATCTGTATTTTAACACTATTTTTGTGCATGCAAAGTTGCAAGTTGATGCAATAAGTTTTTCAAGAGTTATCGTGGCAACACCATTGTGTCTACAGACAAACACGAAGACAGACATACAGACAGACACTTTTCCTAGACCATGTTTTTCGGACTCAGGGGACCCCAAAACGTCAAGATTTCATGAAATTAGCGAAAGTCAATTTTCGACCAAAACTAATACTTTCTCATGTGATGAGAATGTAAAAATTATTTTTTTCCTTTTTCAAAAAAATTAAGTATTTTTTCCAAAATTAATATTTGAAAATAGAAATGATGCAAATAATTTTATTTTTTTACTAAAATTTGCATAATTTTCTATATTTCTTTAGAAAGAAAGAGAACATAATCTGCATAATTTCAATTTGTCAATCATTTTAATTTTTTAACAAAATTTTAGTTTTTTATTAAATAGAAATCAAACAATTTGTATATTAAAACTAACCTTCCATTTTCACATAAAATGATAGAAATAAATTTTACTGCAGATAAAATAAGCTAATTTATTATAAGACTTATACTTTTAAAATGCCAAACCAGGCTGTGATCAGGGCCTTATAAGGCCCTGATGTGGCCTATTTTTAAAACACCACTTCAGGACCTGATCAGAAAAAGTGTTTCATTTTCAAATCAGGGCCCTATTTAACCTGATCAGGGCCGGATGACTACCACGTTTCAATTTCTACACGGGTATTGATTCTACAAGAAAAAGTCATTTATTCAAAATTGTAGAAAAAATGTCAATTCTTCATAATATTAAAAAAAGTTTTAAAAAATACATTTTTTAATCATTTGTTTAAACAATACTTTTTTATTATTAAAAAACATGCTAGGAACATAAGGGATTTTCTTAAAATGTAAACCTTCCTTAATAAGTGGTTAAAATTTTGAAGATATGTTTTTTGATATTGTTGAGAAACAATTTTTGAAGTGCTACGAGTTTTTGTGTGTTGCGCTAACTAAACAGCGCTTATAAAAGTGTATTTTAAAAGATGATATGATCTTTACTTCTCACACCTAATACATTTATTGATTATATACGTATATATTATTATTATAAACAGTTTAAAAATATATTTATATATATTGTAAAGGAAGCTTATGTAGAATTTAAAAAAGAAAATCCAAAAATAAAAGTAGGATTTAGTCAATTTGCTTCTTTACGTCCTTATAATGTGTCCTTGCAGACAGAAATGAAACTCGTATCGTATTTGTATGTAAAATCCTTAAAAAAATTTAAATTATTATTAATTAAGTAATTTTATTTAATATATTATTGTTTTTATTGCAATTGTAATTTTAAGTTACTCTTCGCAAAATATTTCGATAAACTTTTCAAACATATTTCAACCTGATTAAGTGAATAGGTATAATAAAAGTAAATGTTTGTACATAAGAAGAAAACTATACTCAAAACCTATACAATGTAAATTTTTGGAAATAAAATTAAATTTTAAACCAATTTAATTTTTTTGAAAAACTACTTCATGTATATTTTTAATTTCTAAACTGTCACTGCAGTTAACATAAAAATCACTAATATCAGTCAAGAATATACTGTTGACAGTTCATACCCTTCACAGTTTATAAACTCAAAACATTTTAATAAATAAATTTTCTTTAAATTTTCCCAGAATTTTTCACGAAACAATTGTCAACTCATTAGTAAGACCCTTCACTAAACGTGAAGCAGAAACCTACAATATCGACCAAGTTTCAAAATTCTAAAAGAAGTAACGATATCTAAACCTAGATGTCACCGTCAAAACAATAATAAATTGAAAAACAAATTTAAAGCTATGAAAAAATGGGAGACTAATTCTGCTGCGGGTCTCTACTAACTAGACTAACTCCTGGGTTTCGAGACCCAGCAGAGTTAGTTTGGTTTTAGAATAACAATCAGTTTAGTTAATGAAACCGATCTAAATGGAAACGAATTTGTTTGGTTGCTACACGGAAAAAGAATAGCGCAAGAGATGCGCCAAACAGTAGGACAAGTCGTGTGTTTTAATTCAGCGCGCCTGGTGCGCCTTTTTGGAACAACAGACATACTTTTTGGACACAGATGCTGTGCTTATAAAATATACAAGCCTCAAAGCACAGCGCCTGCGCCGAACTAAGTATGTCTGCTGTTCCTAAAAGGCACACCAGACGCGCTAAAGTAAAACACACGACTTGTCCTACTGTTTGGCGCATCTCTTGTGCTATTCTTTTTTCCGTGTAGAAACCGAGTGTTCGGTCAGTCCTATTTTAACGAGAGAGTTCGGTTGTGCCAAACATAGGCCCAAAATTCAATGGACGCGTATATCTATACACAGAAAAAAACCGGACTCAAAATGAGTCGCATATGAGACTCATTTTGAACTGCAACAAAAATGATACCCCTTCGACTCATTCTGAGTTTTTAGAGAAAAGACTCAAAATAAGTCTTAAGGGGTATCATTTTTTCTTTACTATAAAATTACAATCACATTGGAAAAGCTATGAATAATTTATAAAAATATTAATTAAAATAATTGTTTATAACTAATAAACACGTTGCACATGTCAAAACATTAATACTTGCAGTCGATTTATTGTTTTTATGAGAAATGGAAAAAATTTTTTAGGTTAGACATTTGTCAATTGACAGACAGGGATGGGCAACTATGGAACACGAAACATGCGAAACACAAAAGAAAGTAACTATAATATTGTTATTTTACTCATTTTGAGTCACTTGAAGTTGCCGATTACTCATTTCGAGTCACTTGAAGTTGTCGATTACTCATTTCGAGACCGACTTCCAAATGAGTTGCAACAAAAATGAGTCGGCTTTTTTTCTGTGTATATTTCAAAATCGATCCGTCTTCTCGAGTCACTTCACTGTCGTACTATGTACATATAGTGCCTTTTTTTATCAGTTTTGTTTTGTACATAGTGACTTTCTTCATAAGTATTTCACTAAAATATGGAGATAGTCCAAATAAGCATTAATTATCTCCAAAACTAATAATTAACAAAAAATATTTCCGACAAGAATTTTCAAGTTTATTTGCTAAACTTTCAAAACAAATTGGGAATTTGAGAAAAAAATTTTATAGTGATAAGTGAGTCAAGACGGGGTACCGGCCTTATTTAACAAACGAATTAACCAATCGCGATTATATTGTACATAATACTGCACCGAGACAATAGTTTCTTGTTTACAAAATCTAAAAGCCATGAGAAAAAATCTTTTATCTTTTTTACAAAAAAAACTGTTTTCGACGATTTTCTTGTGAGTTTTTCACTTTTTTAATAGGTGTTTATTTCTTAATAATAACGGTTAATGAACTACATAAATTTTTTTTTTAACTGACAAGGGTTACAGGAGAAGGGAAGCATATGTTTTTTTCTTCGTTGAATCATAAATTGTATTATAGTAATTAATCGTTTTATTGAATTTCGTAGGTGCGGGCAAGATGGGGTAGGGGAGAGTGGGGCAAGACGGGGTTCACAAATTAAGCAAAAGAAAAGAGAAATAAGAGAAGTTAAGAAAACTACTTAAATCAAAACTGAATAAAATAAGAGTGACCAAAAAGAAGAAAGGGTTAAATCATGAATTAGCGATGGAAAAGTGTAAAATATACCTTGTCTCTACTGTAATGGTTATTATTTAGACTTAAATAAAGCTGGTTGTTCTGTCTGCAGCCAATGGGTTCACTGCAGTTGTGCTGTTGTCGATGATGAAGATGAAGATGCAACCTTTACTTGTGAAATTGGTCGACAGAAATAGGTTGCTTTCTTGAGACCCCATCTTACCCGGGGGGTCAAGATGGGGAGATTTGCAATTTTTTCCATATTATTAATATAATGCTTTTTTAAGAAACAGATGGCTTTTGTACGCCTTTATTACGAAAGACTGATTCCCAAAGATGGTTATTAAAAAAAATAATAAAGTATGTATTCAATAATTTTCGTTTTTTTGCTCATTAAACCTTAAGTACCCCGTCATGTCCCACTCTCCCCTATTCAGATTTTATAGAGCCAAATGTAAAAAGTGGCGTTTTTACCCCGTTCTACTCTATTGAACTGGCAGTTATATAATTTACTTGTAATATGTATGCAGAATTTTTTAAAAAGTGGAACCTAATTATTGTTTTTTTCAAATATTGTTTCTATTGCATAAATGTTTTGCAATAATTAAATACAAATTTTTTAAACACATTAATATTTCAAATAAAATATGTTTTTTTCTACAATTTTGAATAAATGACTTTTTCATGTAGAATCAATAGTTTTTGAAATAAAAATTCCCGAAAAAAGACATTTTTTCGAATTCCGAATTTTTTAACGTAAATATCTTGCAAAAAAAATTTTTTTCCAAAACTGTTTGTCACAGTTATTTAATACTCCAAGTACTACAAAATTACAAACTTTAAGAAAAATCGGTGATCCACCATTTGCTTTTCCTATGGAACTGCCCATTGATAAAATTAAAAAATAAATTTATTAAATTTGAAATTTTTTTCGTTATAACCTTTAGAATAAATTGATTCGTAATATAATATGAATAGATTTTGAAGGTAAATTATATATACAAATAGATGTACTATATGTATTTAATATATATATATATATATATATATACATATATGGGGGATTCCGCGTCAAGTGATCAAGGGGACTTTTAGTACAATGCTTATTTCAATAATTTTTTACTCTTAAACAATTAAACATACAAATTTGACAAAGTACATTTTGGAAAGGTTTTTTATGCTCTGTCGATTGAAAATAAGCTTTTTAAAAAAAAAATTTTTGACAAAAAAAATCAAAATTAAAAATAAATTTCAATTTTTGGGGGAGAGAGACCCGATTTTTTTTTAACGAAAGCTGAGGTTTCTTTCCTAAAAGGACATATAAATGATAAAGTAAGACTAGAATGTTTAAACATTGAAAAAAAGAGTTTTCTCCAAAACGGAGCTAAAAACCGGGTTTAGAGCGCTCCGGCGAGTAGAAAACTCTTTTTTTCAATGTTTAAACTTTCTAGTCCCACTTTACCATTTATATGTCCTTTTAGGAAAAAACCTCAACTTTCGTTTAAAAAAAAATCGGGTCTCTCTCCCCCAAAAATTGAAATTTATTTTTAATTTTGATTTTTTTGGTCAAAAATTTTTTTTTAAAAAGCTTATTTTCAATCGACAGAGCATAAAAAACCTTTCCAAAATGTACTTTGTCAAATTTGTATGTTTAATTGTTTAAGAGTAAAAAATTATTGAAATAAGCATTGTACTAAAAAACACAAAAATTTAACCCCCTCCCCCTCGGAAAATATTGGACTAGGTAAAAAAATATTTTTACGAAAAATTACTATCTATGAGTACTACAAAAGCCCCAAGTTTTGCTACGATTGGAGTAAAATTTTTCTCCACCTTGATCACTTGACATGAAATGCCCCATATATATATATTGGCTCTCTGAACATTGAAAATACAAAATCCATATTGGCACGATAAAGACCACTTTGAATTAATTACCACTTGTGTCAAGCTAATTTATCTAATTTGGGCTGATATTTAACTGTTAAATTTGCAAAAACGAAGAGTTGGCTCAAATATATATTTCTGTACAATTATGATAATCCAAAAGTTGGGTTAATATATATATATATATATATATATATATAGTATTCAAATTAATATCTTATTGCTGTGCGCTCTGCGGAATTCACGGTATAGTGAGCAGCATAATTAGGTACGTAATGGAACAACAATTGTGAGAGAATTTCAATAATATGCATTCAAAATTCATCAAAAAGAATTTTCAAATAAATAGAAAGAAATTGCTATAGTTCGTGACAAAATAATTCATATGGAATTTATTTTTTATATTTGATTTAAATGGAATGTTTTTCAATGACAATTATAAAGGACACAAGGAAATCAACAATCATTCTGGAAAAACCCAAAAAACTAAAAAAAACAATATTCCAAACAGAAAACCGGAAGAATTAGAATCTAACAATAAAAAAAAGGAAATAACAAAAACAAACTAGAAAATAAGAACAAAAGGCTGTAAAATAGTAGAAAATAATAAAAAATACTAGAAAATATCACCTAAGACTAAAAAATAGTAGATGACACCAAAGTATACAAAAATAGTGTAATAAAATAAAAGAAACTCAAAGATCTTATGGAATTGAAAATAACCTTAAATCTTCTTTAAAAATAGAAAAGACTTTTTATCTATAGGTATAAATAAATTTTGCATTTAAAAGAAAAGTATCAAAGATCGGTTTTAAAATACTCTTAAAAATAATTATCTCTATTTCATAAAATTAAAAAATATTTTTTTGTTTAATTACTGACTATTAAAGGAATCTTTTTTTAATTCTAGTGAGCGTACAGAAGTAGGAAATTTCTAATTTTAAACACAAGAGAATGGACTCTGTGAATTAACGATTTTTAGCCAATTGAACGTGTAACCACTTTGAAATTAGAAATAAAGATGATTCTATATTATGTCATCCGAGCGTCAAGTCCTCTGAAGATGTTCTCCTCTCTCATCCTTAAAGCGAATAATATTCATCACCGTCCAACCGCATAATGATCGAGTTAAGTGGTGTGTCGACTGAAATTTCTTCTAGAAATTTTGCATAAAAAGAAACAAAAAAATCCCTTTAGTTTTTTAAAGACCACATTTTCCTTATGAACAAATTTGTTGCTTAATTAAGGCTGAAAAAAATTTTTCAATTTTATTAATTTGTTAGTTTTGTTCATTTTAATTATTGTAGTAATTATTTTATCTGTTTAAAAAAAATAAATGACAATCTTTGAAAATTTGAAAATGGATAGGCTGATTTACTATTGACATTAATTTCATTTCATTTTTTTAATAGTTTTATTAATTCCATAAATCTCATTAATTTACTATTTATCACATTAATTTTATTAATCTCATTATTTAATCTCTCAAATGTAATTACATTCATTAATCTTATTGTACTCATTACTTTAAATTTTTCATATTCATTTTTTTAAAATTTGCTGTAATAACTCAAAAAAAGAAACTCAAAATTCACTGAAAAAAACCCGACTCATTTTTGTTGCAACTCGTTTGGAAGTCGGTCTCGAAATGAGTAATCGACAACTTCAAGTGACTCGAAATGAGTAATCGGCAACTTTAAGTGACTCAAAATGAGTAAAATAACAATATTCTAGTTACTTTCTTTTGTGTTTCGCATGTTTCGTGTTCCATGGTTGCCCATCCCTGTCTGTCAATTGACAAATGTCTAACCTAAAAAATTTTTTACATTTCTCATAAAAGCAATAAATCGACTGGAAGTATTAATGTTTGGACAAGTGCAACGTGTTTATTAGTTATAAACAATTACTTTAATTCATGTTTTTATAAATTATTCTTAGCTTTTCCAATGTGATTGTAATTTTATCGTGAAGAAAAAATGATACCTCGTAAGACTCATTTTGAGTCTTTTCCCCAGAAACTCAGAATGAGTCGAAGGGGTATCATATTTGTTGCAGTTCAAAATGAGTCTCATATGCGACTCATTTTGAGTCCGGTTTTTTTCTGTGTTAACACCGAGAAAAATAATTTTGTTATTTCAAAAATTCTTTTGAATTTTATTTCCTTTTTTTAAGAAAATGGAGAAATTTTCCTAATTCAGTTTAAAAAATATGTTTATAAAAATAGAATTTATTCATAAAATTCGTAGTTTTTATTTTTATTATCTATAATTAGGAGCAATTTATTATAATTATAATAATAATATTGTCGAACCTGTCGGATTACAAATTTTAATTATTCTTTTGTAAATTTTATTTATTATTATTATTATTATTTATTTATTATTTTAGAAAAAGTATTAAAAAATGTAACAAACAAAATTTTTCAATTTCATGGATTTTTTATTACTAAAGATTCAAATGAAAACAATGATTTATTTATAGAACTACTTTATATAAATACTGAATCTTGTAATATTTGTTTTGTCCATTTCAGTAGTAGAACAGCTTTTCTTCTTCTTCCTCTTGTTTCTCTTTATACACATTTGCTTTTTATACCTAAAACTACTGACTTGGTGAAGTATTTAGAAATATATAAAACTTTTTATTCATTTTCTGATTCGATATATTAATTTAACAAAAACAATACTTAAGAGATCGAAATTAAATATATATATACAAACCACAGCCACTTTACAAAATGAATATAATTTATTTTTCTTGTTTATTAAATTACAAAAAAAATAAGAGTATATTGCCTTTTTCGACATTTAATTTTGAGAAGAAGCACCGTTTAAAATAGAAGCGTTATGTCTAATTATTATAATTGTAGTGATTGCAATTTTTTTCTGTTTTTTCTTTTTTTTTGACGGATAAAAAGAATAAATAGTGTGTGTTGTGTGAATGATTAAGGGCTTCGCGTGAATACGCTGAAGGCATTATTTTTTTTGTCTCGGTAACGCGCGAGGGTCAATTTTCGTGTGATCGCTACCGAATGTTTTACAAGCGTAAAGTATGCCGTTTTATTTTTACAGAGGAAGGTCCACGACGATCCGATATAATATAGGATTCTCACTCCCTTTATTCGATTATACACGCTCTCACTCTTGTTTTCACTCTTATTTTCACTCAATCACTCATTTTTCTCTCTTTCTCTACAAGGATATTTTTTTGTACACACACTCGTAATCACAAATATATGCACAGTGAATATACACAAATTTACGACTTAAAAACTACGAGCATTTTTTATTTTTTGGATTTGGCTTCAAATCTACAAACTTAATAACTAGCGAGTCTTTTTAATTCCTTTGGGGTGACGTGTGGTTATGATACAAATCGATACTCATCGTCAAGGTCGTCAAAGAAATATTTTTCTTTGGAGATTTTTTTAACGAAATAAATTTATTTCGATTTTTTACCAAATAAATTAAATATTTTTGAAATATTTCTTTGGTTCTATAAAAAAAAATTTTGTTTGATTTAAAGAAATTTTCTATTTATAGAGTTTTTTTCTTTTAATTCAAAGGAATCGTAATTTTTTATTTACAATTAAATTTTTCTTTTGATGTATAGAAGAAATTTTTTCTGTCAATGAAAAAAATGTGTTTTTATTAATTTAGAAGATTTGAAGGATTTTTTGGTTTAAAAAAAAATTGTTTTGACTCAAGATTTTTTTTATATTGTTAAAATATTATATTAAGACTTGTATGAAAATGGCGTTTGTTTTTACTCTAGGGCTGAAAAAACGCATGGAAACAGCTGTTATTCTCTACCTAGGGTAAAAAAGAACGCCATTTTCATACGGTGGAACAAATAAATAACTTTACGCTCTGTCGTCAGCTATCTATAAGCTTCATTTTTGTGCATGTGGGATAATATCATTTTTTTTTATTTCGTTCGAACTAAAAATTCCCTTTTGTTCGAAAACAAGGTAATTTTTCGTTTTAAGTATAGAAGCATATTTTTCTTTAAAAAAATTTCATAAATTAAATATAAAAAAATTGCAAATTCTAAATCACGCAAACTTTTATATTAACCCCTTGACTGTGGATGACGTGTATACACGTCATGAAAAAAACTGTCCCAAACTGTATTTGACGTGTATACACGTCATGGCCTAAACAAAGAAACATCTTAACATATATTCACAAAAATTGTTACTCAGGGGTTTTTGGGATCGCTGATCACGATTATGAAGTCAGATTTTCTAAATACCTTATTTTTATCCAATATGACCACCAAAAATTTTAAAAAATTTCAAAAGTGGATCTTTTTTCCTAAAAGAACTGAACTTGAAACTTTAAACGCTATTATCTCTGAATCGTATTTTTTAAAACTACTATTACGGTGGGCATGATTTCTCCAAAACCGCTAAAGCGATCAGCTTGAAATTTACAAGGTTTCTTTATAGATATAATAGCTAGTTCGTGAACGAAGGAATTTTAATTTATACCAAAATTTATATTTTTTTCGGTCAAAAAACTAGTTTTTAAAAACCTAAAAATTCGAATTTTATTGAAAATCATTTGACATTTCTAGAAAATTTTTTTTTCTCGAAACGCTTCGTTCACGAACCAGATAACATAGTAAACTAACAAATTATCCTTTGTTTTTGATTTGAGTTGTTCCCGTTTTATCGTGCACATCGCAAGCCACCTTAAAAAAACTGTTTTAGTAAAGCAGCTACAGTTTCCACAAATGTTAATATTTTTCAGTTTTAAAGTTGCTAAAATTTAATGACAACATGTACTATCAGGTACAATGTACATTATTTCAATAAAGTTTTAATGAGAACTCTAAAAATAATTATGAAAATCACTCTTTTTTGGGGTCGAAAAGGTATGTAACTCCTTAAGCGAATCCAATGAATTTTACAAAGACGTGTCCGTCATATTGAATCCACCATTTTGAATTTTTAAAAACTAACCCCAAAAACTTCTTAGTACCAAGTGTCATAAAAATTTATTCACAAGAAGGTCTTACACATTTTGGGACCATTTTTTTATATTTTAGATACACACTGAAGGGGTTAAAAGAATTTTTTTTAAACACTTCACTGGCAGGGCGTTCCAAACATCGAGGCCCAGACTGTCAAAGACACCGAAATGGCGTTCCTAAAAAAACTCTCTAATGCAAAGCAATATTTATATAGTTTAGACATCAGGGAACAAGATTATCAAAGATAAAAATTTAAGTTTTTGTGATTTTCAACGATTTTCCGAACGGTCAAATCGGCTATTTTTAATAACTTTCAACAAATGGCTTTCCACTTTTTTTCAATTTTTATACAATAAAACTTGTATTTTTATTAAAAAAAGATATTTATTTTATTTTGTTTTACCAAAAATGACCTCTTAATTTATTTTTGGTATACTTTTCGTTAAAACAACAAGAAAAGAAACTTTTTCTTAAGGTTCAAAAAATGGTTTTATAAATAAAAAATATTTTTTAAAAACATTTTATTTTAGTTCATTTCAATGAAACCTTTTCTTTCGCTTTATAGAACATATTGTTCTTTTTTATGGTAGTAGTCCGGTGCAAAACTTGTAACTTCAATGCTTCTTCATGTATATCTAAGTCTGATATACCAATAAAACATTAAATTTTTTAATAACAAATTAAGTTTTTTAAACTTCGACTTTAAGAATTATTATTAATAAAATGTAAATTATTGTAAAAAATTTTTGTTACATAGTTTAAGACCTTAAAAAAGACATATCTTAATTTCGTTACGATCGTTCTATATTTACCCGCTTAAAAATATCGTGAAGAAACATCAATATTTCAAGCTGCACACTGGACTACTACTTTAAAAAACAACGCTTTAAGAAAACTGTCTCTATAGTGTAAAAGAACTATTTTTTGATTTAAATTTTTAAATAAATCTAATTTTATCGTTTGGTCAAAAAATAGTTTCTATTTTGTTTCAAAATATTTTTTCTTCGGTTAACCCCTTGACAGTCCATGGCCCATATGTGGCCACAAAAAGTCGTGCCACCTTTACGTCTGTGGCCATATATGTCCATCTCAAAAATAAAATACTAAACATAATTCGATTTCAATGACCAAGTGCATACTAAGGTTTTTGGAGTCGCTAAATCCAAATTTCAAGTCAGATTTCCAAAATTCAAAATGGTGGACCTAAAATGGCGACTATGAAAATTAAAAAATTTATCAAGTACACTTGAAACTCGTTACTTGGGGGTTTTCGGGGTCGCTGATTACGAATATGATGTTAGATTTACAAAATTAAAATAGTGAATCCAATATGGCGGATAATTTCAAGATTCATGCAATTTGATCGAATTTTAGGTCCGCCATTTTGGATTTCAAAATCTGACATCTGATTCGTAATCAGCGACCCCGAAAACCCCCGAGTAACAAGTTTTAAACAAATCCGTTTTAATTTTGAAAATCTGACATTAGATTCGTAATCAGAGACCCCGAAAACCCCCGAGTAACAAGTTTCAAGCAAATCTGATAAAATTTAAAATTTTCGAATTCGCCATTTTGAATCCACCATTTTAAATTTTGAAAAACTGACTTTAAATTCGAATTTTGCGACTCCAAAAACCTTATTACAATGAAATCACATTTTTAGAAACTTTTTTTTCTTGGATTGTTTTTTGACCACAAGCGATTTTTAGCTGGAATGCGAAGGGGTTAAGGAAAACAATTTTTTCGTTTTAACAAAAATTCCCATCTTTCAAAAACTTTAAAAAGTTATTTTCATTTTTTTCCAATTGATTTAGTATTAGTAAAATAATTATTTATTTATTAATTATTAATATAATAAAAATTATAATAAATTAAGTTTGAAAGCAATAAAGATTAATATACAGGGAGCAGTAAATGTATGTGTAAGTCCAAAAACATTTCTTAAAATGTGTATTTTGGTACAAAATATTAGAAGCGGAAGTTTTGTTGGACTTAAGGGGAGGTTACCGTTCTCAATGGTAAACAATGTAGGAAGTTGGGGAATTTTTTTTTGCCATACATGTAAATATTTTTGGAAATGCGATTTTTTTATCTTAACTTATAGAAGACACGGCGCGTACTATTTTTCGCGCTGTACGTACACATCTTCGCCAGGTTATCCGAATAAAAAATTCGTGATAAATTATTATTAAAGTAGGATATATTTATCATGTTATCATGTTTTGTTTTTAACTTTCTGCATTTGAAAAACATAAATTCCTCTACATCATGCATTTTCACCATTTACAACGGTAACCTCCCCTTAAACGTTTCGCCTTATGCAAAATTAATTAATTTTATTATATTTTTTACAACTTTTGTTGTAAAAAATTTTGAACCAAAATACTTTTTTTGAGAAACATTTAAAAGGTTCTGTTCCATAGCCACACGCTGTATAAAGAATTAATAAAATAACAACTAATATTGAAATGAAGAAGAAAAAAAATTACTTCGTGCCGTTCATTCGCGTAATGGACGACGTTGACGAAGAGACGACAAAATGTTCAGGTCGCTACGCGTGCGGATGCGTGTGAGAATGGGGATGTGACGAGAGGGTTAAGCCAGCCGACGTGGTGACAGGTTGAGGACCAGACACCGACACAGGTGTCGTTGACAAATGATGACCGAAGAATGACGGTCCCGTGGGGGGATAGGGAGACGGATGATAATAGCCAGGTGGCGGTGGCGGTGGCGGCGGTGGATGATGAACGTGTGAGTGCGAATGCGGATGTGGATGCGGATGTCCGTGTGGATGGGCCGCGAACAAAAATGCAGGCGCATAAGGTGATGGATGCGACGGTGCGGTCGGCACAGTTGGACTATTAACGTCCAGGCCGGGATTTTGCTTTTTCCACTTTGTTCGTCGATTTTGAAACCAAATTTTCACCTGAGTCTCAGTGAGACTCAACGAGAGGGCGAGATTTAAACGTTCACACACGGAGAGATACCTTGTTGTTTTGAATTTATTTTCCAATGACACCAATTGCTCATAGGTGAATGCTGTTCTTGCTCTCCTTGGCTTGCCGCCGGTCCCACCACTCGAGCCATTGTTCTGATTGCCTTGGCCTTGACAATTTTGACCTTGACTGGGAGTACCACTTGATGATGATGAGGAGGACGAGGACGATTGTCTTTTTTTACAATTCGACGGTGTTGTCGTGTTACTTTCTCTAGTGAGACCCGAATTGTCGTGTTCTTCCTCGCCAACACGCATCTCCACGTCATCCTCCTCTTCTTCAATGTCCTCGTCCATGTCCTCCATTCCGTCGGGACATACTTCGTCCTCCTGGCCACTGCTACCGGCGAACTCGCCCCTCGAATCTCCATCTGAAAGGATAACAGTTGAATTAATTCTAATCATTTAGTTTTTAAGAAAGTTTTTATTTCAATATGTTAAAAAACCGTATAGAAATTGTGAAGCATGTTTTCTTTAAATACAATTGAATCAATGATATATTTGATTGTCGCAATAATCAGCATATTCAATATCGTTCGCATGCACCCAATGGGAGATTTACAACTGTCGGAGTACTCCGCCGGCACTGTCAGTACTGCCAGCTATGCTGACACACAGCACTGGCGTAACGCTAAAATAATAACGCTGTCATCTGCCTTGAACCACTGATGGCTGAGAATATTGACGCAATAAAAATAAATAGTTATTATTTACAAAATATTCCTCTTCTTAAAAAAATTATATTAAAGATGGAGACTAACAATGGATATAGTAAATGAAGTAGAAAAGAATTGTTTATAACATTTCTTGTCGAGACTTGTCTGAGCTTTGGTGAAATAAAAATTCTGTACTGCGTCAACACAAATAGTCGAGGCTCGGCTGGACTTCGTTCGAACAATCGTCTGAGTACTAAGCCAGTGGTAAACTTTGGCACTAAACTGGCATTTCCCATTAGGCAAATACGTATAGGGTAAGTCCGAGGGAGATGGCCATACGGAAGAGATGGCCAATTCAAATATTTTAAAGAATTTGCTGGCAGATGTCGCTTAATTTAGGTTATTCTTTTGCATTTCGTTACAGAAAGTAAACATAACCAAAAAATTGTTAAAAAAGAATAAAAAAGTAATTGCCCTTTATTTTTTTTGTGTGGTTCTAAAAAAAAATTTTTTAATTCACGTTTCTCATTGTTACATTCTTATTTTTTAAACTATTTCTAAAATTCAAGATTTTTTTAGAAGTACATAACGCACGCTTTGATATAACATAAAAATCAAAGACCAAAATATTATATTTATTTAATCATTAATGTTTACTTTCGACATATATTACACTGTAAAAAATTTAGGGAGTTAACGGACTCGGGAGTTAAATTGAGCCTTCCAATTCTATAACTCGCCCGACGCTCGGATGCACGCGCTAATACCAGTCGGGTAGCAGTGATAGGCCCAGAGGCGCTCACTGCTACCTGACTGGCATTAGCGCGTGTCTCCGAGCGTCGGGCGAGTTATAGAATTGGAATGCTCAATTTTTCGAGTTAAAAATCAACTCCAAAAGAGAGTTAATTTACTAACTCCCTTTATCAACACCCGTGCGAGTTATTTTTCTATGGGAAGTTAACATTTGGGTGTTAAATTTTAACTCTCTTTATTTAACTCCCCTGGCATGAACTCCCCAATGGGTGCGACTTTTATAGAATCCCCTGGGGAGTTAAAATTTAACTCCCTTTTTTTACAGTGTATCCGGTGAGATTGCCATGTTTTGTCGGTGTAAAATGACCATGCTATTTAAGTTATCGAAGTCAAAACTATTGCAAAAATAATTTTAAATGTTTGAAATTTCATAAACAGTTAAATATATAATTTTAAAAAGTTACATAAAAATTGCACTGAATTCATTGACAAGTGTTCAGAATGCGGTAAAAAGAAGAGAAAATTAATGTAATGTGGTGAAGTCGGAAAAATTGATTTGCATGATAATTGAAATACTTTTTGTGTCTTCAAAATACTTTTCGTATATTTTTACTATTGACCTGAATTCAGTAACTATAATTACATAGAAATTGAATACATAGAAGAAGTTAAAAATGGCGAACCTAAAATGGCGAATTTTCTTGAAAATCGTGGCTCAAGGGTTTTCGGGGTCGCTAATTACGAATTCGAAGTCGGTTTTTAAAAAGTTAAAAATAGAGGACACGGTGGTCTTGAATCAACTTTGAATGAAAAGTCTTTGCACATCCCTTTTTTTTGCTGATTTGGGTTATTTGCATCCTAAATAATGTGTAAAAAATTTATAGCCCATAACTTGTCAAGCCGTTTTTGAGAAAACTCATTTTGAAAAAAAATCATCAGTTTTTTATTTAAAATGTTACATACCCGCGTGGAAATGAAAGTATGGGCAAAAGATGGCAAAAGATGGCAAAGTGTGGGTAAAGGATAGCAAAATGTGGCACTAAGTTTGCCAAAGATGGCAAAGTATTGCTAAGGAGCGAATCCCATGGTTTAACTATGGCAGCAACATAAATCAATTTTTCATCAAACAAAATAATAAAAAACACAAAAACTTTAAATATTTTTCATTTTTAAACCATAAACAAAGTGAGGCATATAAAAAAATTATTTTTTAAATGGTTTTTTTAATTTAACTGTTAAAATGAACTATAGGCAAAGTATGGCGAACCATGGGATGAAAGAAATCTTATTTTCTATACATTTTCGAACTATGGGCAAAAGATGGCAAACTATGGGATGAAAAAAAATTATTTTCTATAGATTTTTAAACTATGGGTAAAAGATGGCGAACTATGGGATAAGAAAAAAAATTATTTTCTATAGATTTTTGAACTATGGGCAAAAGATGGCGAACTATGGGATAAGAAAAAAAAAATTTTTTTATACATTTTCGAAGTATGGGCAAAAGATGGCGAACTATGGGATAGAAAAAAAACTATTTTCTACACATTTTCGAAGTATGGGCAAAAGATGGCGAACTATGGGATAGAAAATAAACTATTTTCTATACATTTTCGAAGTATGGGCAAAAGATGGCGAACTATGGGATAAGAAAAAAAAAAATTTTTATACATTTTCGAAATATGGGCAAAAGATGGCGAACTATGGGATAGAAAAAAAACTATTTTCTATACATTTTCGAAGTATGGGCAAAAGATGGCGAACTATGGGATAGAAAATAAACTATTTTCTATACATTTTCGAAGTATGGGCAAAAGATGGCGAACTATGGGATAGAAAATAAACTATTTTCTATACATTTTCGAACTATGGGCAAAAGATGGTGAACTATGGGATAAGAGAAAAAATTATTTTCTGTACATTTTCGAAGTATGGGCAAAAGATGGCGAACTATGGGATAGAAAATAAACTATTTTCTATACATTTTCGAAGTATGGGCAAAAGATGGCGAACTATGGGATAGAAAATAAACTATTTTCTATACATTTTCGAAGTATGGGCAAAAGATGGCGAACTATGGGATAGAAAATAAACTATTTTCTATACATTTTCGAAGTATGGGCAAAAGATGGCGAACTATGGGATAGAAAATAAACTATTTTCTATACATTTTCGAAGTATGGGCAAAAGATGGCGAACTATGGGATAAGAAAAAAAAAAATTTTTATACATTTTCGAAATATGGGCAAAAGATGGCGAACTATGGGATAGAAAAAAAACTATTTTCTATACATTTTCGAAGTATGGGCAAAAGATGGCGAACTATGGGATAGAAAATAAACTATTTTCTATACATTTTCGAAGTATGGGCAAAAGATGGCGAACTATGGGATAGAAAATAAACTATTTTCTATACATTTTCGAACTATGGGCAAAAGATGGTGAACTATGGGATAAGAGAAAAAATTATTTTCTGTACATTTTCGAAGTATGGGCAAAAGATGGCGAACTATGGGATAGAAAATAAACTATTTTCTATACATTTTCGAAGTATGGGCAAAAGATGGCGAACTATGGGATAGAAAATAAACTATTTTCTATACATTTTCGAAGTATGGGCAAAAGATGGCGAACTATGGGATAGAAAATAAACTATTTTCTATACATTTTCGAAGTATGGGCAAAAGATGGCGAACTATGGGATAGAAAATAAACTATTTTCTATACATTTTCGAACTATGGGCAAAAGATGGTGAACTATGGGATAAGAGAAAAAATTATTTTCTGTACATTTTCGAAGTATGGGCAAAAGATGGCGAACTATGGGATAGAAAATAAACTATTTTCTATACATTTTCGAAGTATGGGCAAAAGATGGCGAACTATGGGATAGAAAATAAACTATTTTCTATACATTTTCGAAGTATGGGCAAAAGATGGCGAACTATGGGATAGAAAATAAACTATTTTCTATACATTTTCGAACTATGGGCAAAAGATGGTGAACTATGGGATAAGAGAAAAAATTATTTTCTGTACATTTTCGAAGTATGGGCAAAAGATGGCGAACTATGGGATAAGAAAAAAAAATATTTTTTATACATTTTCGAAGTATGGGCAAAAGATGGCGAACTATGGGATAAGAAAAAAAAATATTTTTTATACATTTTCGAAGTATGGGCAAAAGATGGCAAACTATGGGATAAAAAAAAATTATTTTCTGTACATTTTTGAACTATGGGCAAAAGATGGCGAACTATGGGATAGAAAAAAAACTATTTTCTATACATTTTCGAAGTATGGGCAAAAGATGGCGAACTATGGGATAGAAAAAAAACTATTTTCTATACATTTTCGAAGTATGGGCAAAAGATGGCGAACTATGGTATAGAAAATAAACTATTTTCTATACATTTTCGAAGTATGGGCAAAAGATGGCGAACTATGGGATAGAAAATAAACTATTTTCTATACATTTTCGAAGTATGGGCAAAAGATGGCGAACTATGGGATAAGAAAATAAACTATTTTCTATACATTTTCGAACTATGGGCAAAAGATGGTGAACTATGGGATAAGAGAAAAAATTATTTTCTGTACATTTTCGAAGTATGGGCAAAAGATGGCGAACTATGGGATAAGAAAAAAAAATATTTTTTATACATTTTCGAAGTATGGGCAAAAGATGGCGAACTATGGGATAAGAAAAAAAATTATTTTCTATAGATTTTTGAACTATGGGCAAAAGATGGCGAACTATGGGATAAGAAAAAAAAATATTTTTTATACATTTTCGAAGTATGGGCAAAAGATGGCAAACTATGGGATGAAAAAAAATTATTTTCTGTACATTTTTGAACTATGGGCAAAAGATGGCGAACTATGGGATAGAAAAAAAACTATTTTCTATACATTTTCGAAGTATGGGCAAAAGATGGCGAACTATGGGATAGAAAATAAACTATTTTCTATACATTTTCGAAGTATGGGCAAAAGATGGCGAACTATGGGATAAGAAAAAAAAAAATTTTTATACATTTTCGAAATATGGGCAAAAGATGGCGAACTATGGGATAGAAAAAAAACTATTTTCTATACATTTTCGAAGTATGGGCAAAAGATGGCGAACTATGGGATAGAAAATAAACTATTTTCTATACATTTTCGAAGTATGGGCAAAAGATGGCGAACTATGGGATAGAAAATAAACTATTTTCTATACATTTTCGAACTATGGGCAAAAGATGGTGAACTATGGGATAAGAGAAAAAATTATTTTCTGTACATTTTCGAAGTATGGGCAAAAGATGGCGAACTATGGGATAGAAAATAAACTATTTTCTATACATTTTCGAAATATGGGCAAAAGATGGCGAACTATGGGATAGAAAAAAAACTATTTTCTATACATTTTCGAAGTATGGGCAAAAGATGGCGAACTATGGGATAGAAAATAAACTATTTTCTATACATTTTCGAAGTATGGGCAAAAGATGGCGAACTATGGGATAGAAAATAAACTATTTTCTATACATTTTCGAACTATGGGCAAAAGATGGTGAACTATGGGATAAGAGAAAAAATTATTTTCTGTACATTTTCGAAGTATGGGCAAAAGATGGCGAACTAAGGGATAGAAAATAAACTATTTTCTATACATTTTCGAAGTATGGGCAAAAGATGGCGAACTATGGGATAAGAAAAAAAAATTTTTTATACATTTTCGAAGTATGGGCAAAAGATGGCGAACTATGGGATAGAAAAAAAACTATTTTCTATACATTTTCGAAGTATGGGCAAAAGATGGCGAACTATGGGATAGAAAATAAACTATTTTCTATACATTTTCGAAGTATGGGCAAAAGATGGCGAACTATGGGATAGAAAATAAACTATTTTCTATACATTTTCGAACTATGGGCAAAAGATGGTGAACTATGGGATAAGAGAAAAAATTATTTTCTGTACATTTTCGAAGTATGGGCAAAAGATGGCGAACTATGGGATAAGAAAAAAAAATATTTTTTATACATTTTCGAAGTATGGGCAAAAGATGGCGAACTATAGGATAAGAAAAAAAATTATTTTCTATAGATTTTTGAACTATGGGCAAAAGATGGCGAACTATGGGATAAGAAAAAAAAATATTTTTTATACATTTTCGAAGTATGGGCAAAAGATGGCAAACTATGGGATGAAAAAAAATTATTTTCTGTACATTTTTGAACTATGGGCAAAAGATGGCGAACTATGGGATGAAAAAAAATTATTTTCTATAGATTTTCGAAGTATGGGCAAAAGATGGCGAACTATGGGATAAGAAAAAAAATTATTTTCTATAGATTTTTGAACTATGGGCAAAAGATGGCGAACTATGGGATAAGAAAAAAAAATATTTTTTATACATTTTCGAAGTATGGGCAAAAGATGGTGAACTATGGGATAAGAGAAAAAAATATTTTCTGTACATTTTCGAAGTATGGGCAAAAGATGGCGAACTATGGGATGAAAAAAAATTATTTTCTATAGATTTTTGAACTATGGGGAAAAGATGGCGAACTATGGGATAAGAAAAAAAATTATTTTCTATAGATTTTTTAACTATGGGCAAAAGATGGCGAACTATGGGATAAGAAAAAAAATTATTTTCTATAGATTTTTTAACTATGGGCAAAAGATGGCGAACTATGGGATAAGAAAAAAAATTATTTTTTATAGATTTTTGAACTATGGGCAAAAGATGGCGAACTATGGGATGAAAAAAAATTATTTTCTATAGATTTTCGAAGTATGGGCAAAAGATGGCGAACTATGGGATAGAAAATAAACTATCTTCTATACATTTTCGAACTATGGGATGAAAAAAATATATTTTTTTTACATTTTAGAACTATGGGCAAAGTATGGCGAACTATGGGATGAAAAAAATATTTTTTATACATTTTCGAAGTATGGGCAAAGTATGGCGAACTATGGGACGAAATTTTTCTTTATATATTTAAAGTATGTACAAAGGATGGCGAATTATAGAAAGTATATATATATCAGGGACCGATTCCAAAACGAAACTAAATAAAAAATTACTTTTGTTTTAGTGTTTGAGTCGAATTGAAATTCCGATCCCATTGGGATATTCAGAATCCAAAATGGAATTCTGACAGAATTCTTATAGGAATTCTAATTGAAATTCAGATCGGAATTACTTTAGGAATTCTAATCAAAATTCCGATTACGGACGGAATTCCGATTTCATTGGAATTTTCAGAATACAGATCGGAATTCTGAAAGAATACAGATCGGAATTCTGACAGAATTCTTATAGGAATTCCAATCGGAATTCCGATTTCTAAGGAAATTCTGATCCCATTACAATTTTCAGAATCCAGATCGGAATTCCGACAGAATTCTTATAGGAATTCAGATCCCATTAGAATTCTGACAACATTCTTATAGGAATTCTAATCAAAATTCAAATCGCAATTACGACAGAATTCTTTTAGGAATTCCAATAATAATTTCGATTACTGATGAATTCCGATCACATCGCAATTTTCAGAATCCATATCGGAATTCTGACAGAATTTTTATAGGAATTCTAATCAAAATACCGATCCTATCGGAATTATCAGAATCCTGATTGGAATTCTGACAGAATTCTTACAGGAATTCTAATCAAAATTTCGATACGAATTCCGACAGAATTCTTCTTAGCATTCCAATCAAAATTCCGACAGAATTATTTTAGGAATTTCAATCAAAATTCCGATTTCTGACGGAATTCCGATCTGATCGGAATTGTCAAGGGAAATAAAATTCCCTGTAGAAGACGTGTCGAATTTGCACCGAATTTAGTCAGGTTGTTGTTGTCCATCTTTTGCCCATAGTTCAAAAATGTACAGAAAATAATTTTTTTTCATCCCATAGTTTGCCATCTTTTGCCCATACTTCGAAAATGTATAAAAAATATTTTTTTTTCTTATCCCATAGTTCGCCATCTTTTGCCCATAGTTCGAAAATGTATAGAAAATAGTTTATTTTCTATCCCATAGTTCGCCATCTTTTGCCCATACTTCGAAAATCTATAGAAAATAATTTTTTTTCTTATCCCATAGTTTGCCATCTTTTGCCCATACTTCGAAAATGTATAGAAAATAGTTTTTTTTCTATCCCATAGTTCGCCATCTTTTGCCCATACTTCGAAAATGTATAGAAAATAATTTTTTTTCTTATCCCATAGTTCGCCATCTTTTGCCCATACTTCGAAAATGTACAGAAAATAATTTTTTCTCTTATCCCATAGTTCGCCATCTTTTGCCCATAGTTCGAAAATGTATAGAAAATAGTTTTTTTTCTATCCCATAGTTCGTTATCTTTTGCCCATACTTCGAAAATGTATAAAAAATATTTTTTTTTCTTATCCCATATTTCGCCATCTTTTGCCCATAGTTTAAAAATCTATAGAAAATAATTTTTTTTCATCCCATAGTTTGCCATCTTTTGCCCATAGTTCGAAAATGTATAGAAAATAAGTTTTCTTTCATCCCATGGTTCGCCATACTTTGCCTATAGTTCATTTTAACAGTTAAATTAAAAAAACCATTTAAAAAATAATTTTTTTATATGCCTCACTTTGTTTATGGTTTAAAAATGAAAAATATTTATAGTTTTTGTGTTTTTTATTATTTTGTTTGATGAAAAATTGATTTATGTTGCTGCCATAGTTAATCCATGGGATTCGCTCCTTAGCAATACTTTGCCATCTTTGGCAAACTTAGTGCCACATTTTGCTATCCTTTACCCACACTTTGCCATCTTTTGCCATCTTTTGCCCATACTTTCATTTCCACGCGGGATATTTGTATCAAATTATGGATTTAAGCATAATATTAATTAAAATAGGGTCAGTTGGGATAAATCCGGACAAAATACCTATTTTTCAAAAAAAATACGTAAGTTTTTTATAATAAAAGGCAATTCATCTGTTTCATACTGCATTAATTTCTTTCTTGAGTTGCCTGGATTAATTTTATATTTTTTAATAAGATTTTATATTTAATTTTTTACATTTTATTGTTCGGATTTACCCCAAGATTTAGAAATGGGGTAAATCCGGACAGCTTAGTTTCTAAGAAAGGTTTAAAATAAAGTTATCTTAAGTATACTACTCTATTAAGGGATAGAACAACTTGAAAAAAATTCATACTATAGATGTATAAAAGTTGAATCAGTTAATTGTTGCAGTATCATAAAAGTTAATAAATTAACCATTCAAAAAGTAATAATCAAAAACATATATAGCCTTAACAAATTTTAATGGATTTTAATAAAACTTGATGAAAAAAAGTTTTTGGGATCATTGAATACGAATACAAAGTCAGATTTTGAAAATTCAAAATGCCGGATTTACCCCAAGTTTTTAAATTATCCTGTTAACAATTGTCGAGATAAAATCATGGAAGTAGACAGAATCTCTTTTAAGGGATCTGAGCTTAAAGTATTGACGTCGAACTGAATTTTTAATTTGTAAATTAAGATCCAACACCTTTTGTCCGTATTTGCCCTCTGTCCGGATTTACCCCAACTGACCCTAATACTTTTCTTTAATTTTAAATAATATAATGTAACAATTTAAATAATATTTCTCACACAATAAGTCAGTTTTGTTTAAATATTACAATACATTTTAAGGCACATATTTTTGCCAATTTACGGAAATTATACCAGTTACTGTACAGAAAATAAATTCATTGACAAATTTTTTCTAAAAAATCAATATAATTAATTATTTTTATAGAAATTACTATTAATAATAATTTCTAAATATTTAAATTTAAATTAATTATTATTTTAGATGTCTGCATTTCTTCGGTTACTTCAATTTACATAATTTGAATTTAATTTATTAAAGAGTTTAATTCCCGAAATAAATAATAAAAGAATAATTATAATCAAATATGAATTTCAAACAAGGACTGACACGAACACGAAAAAACAAGAAAATTCGTGTCGTGACCGTGTCAGGGCGTTCCAAATGGCGTTCGACGCGCCGCGATCTTGACTGGCAAAAACATGGAAATAGTGTTCCTTATAAAAATGTATATATTACTATCAATTAATATTATAATATAATAATGCATATAAATATCTATTTTAAATAAAAATGTTTAAATTTTAAATTAAATATGTTTCATTTTCAATATTTTTTATTATAAATTTATAATATAAACAAAAATTGGCAATATTAAATAATTTTTTTATGATCTAAATTATAATTTCATTCCTGATTCAATACGCCCCGGGTAGTGATCCATTACGCCCCGGCATGAGGCGAAATTGCTCACCTTGCATTTCTTCAAAAGCATTGTTCTAGAAATAAAAGAAAGCTGAGATGTTGGGGTAAGTTTTCCATGTAATAAAATTTTAATTAATGCTAGAATGACGAAGTTAAAAGACAAAAAGTGAGCCATTACGCCCCCGTCCCCCTACCTAATTTAAGTATACCCTGAAAAAACCTAGTCTCAAAATATGTAGCGTACGCTACTCATTTTGAGTTGCAACAAAAATGAGACTCTTACCCGCAAGTAAAAATTTCTGTCAAATTCCAGTATTCACAAATAATACTGTGCTATTATTACGAAGACAACACGACAAACAAGTACCGGTGCAGTATAGGTACATTTTTTAACGCCAGAACTGCGTAAATCTTTGTCTGTAAGGAAGAAAAAAATTTCACTATTTAATTTAATTTTTGTTTATATCTATATATAAGTAAATATAATATATACATATATAATTTATTTAATTTTTTTTAATTCTACTAAATTTTAGTGGTTTTTAATTAGAAGAAATATAAATTTCGTGAAATAATTTTTTTAACATTATAGTTACGTATGGTTACGAAGTTCAATGAATTTTATATATTTAAATGATATAAACAATTATTTCGGCCTAAAATTTGTTGAAAAATATTATTTCACAAATTTAAAGTCTTTCTAATTAAAAATCACTAAAATTTAATAGTATTTATGTAGAAATTCTATAGAATCATTCTAGTGAAATTCTATGGAATATTCACTAGAATTCATATAGAACGATTCTATAGAATGATTCTAGTGAAATTCTATAGAACTTTTTCAGCTGGGCAGACCGTCTATTTTTCAGTCTAGTGGCTGGCCTGAAAGTCTGGTCTGCGGTTGGCGAAAAGTGTAACGCTACAAACGGTCAGCCGCTGAATAAACATCCTAGACAGGCGGCTTGCCAGGCGCAAGCCAACGGCAAGATGGATATTTAAGGCCTTCTAAATATTATTTAAAATATAATATATATAATCAAAATTTATAATTTTTATTGTGCCAATCGATAGAGCGTGCCCGTTTTTCTCAAGAACGATAAGTTTCTATCCAAAAAATGTATAAAATAAAAGGAACTAATGCAAACGCATTTCATTAAATATCTCCGTTCGACTTAAAATGTAGATAGTGGCTTTATTCATCAATACGGCAGAATACATTTTTTAATGTTTATAAAGTTCTTATAAAAATTCAATTGAAATATGGTGACTCTCGACATTTTATAGGTAAGTTATAAAATTAATTTTGATCTATTATTTTGGGTATGTTTACATAATAATCAATTTACACAAGCCATTAAACATTATTTGTACAAATTATTCTTGGTAACTTTCAGGAAGTTTCCATGGGAAGCTTCTAACCTGCGGAAATTATTGTATTTCCTGGAAATTTACAGGAAGTTACCAAGGGTAACTTCCGAAGGTTGCCACGAGAAACTTCCTGGAAGGTTCTTGGAAGTTTTTGTGCTATGTGGGTAGATTGCATTTTGAGATGCAACAAAAATGAGACTGGGTTTTTTGTGTGTACAATCACAGAGAAAAACTGAACTAAAGATGAGTCAGAAAAGTGACTCATTATGAGCTGCAACAAAAATGAACCTCGTAGATGGCGCCACGTTCTATGTCAGTTAACATAGACTCATTTTGAATTGCAACAGAAATTAGTATAATTTTTTTCTTTTATATTCTTAAATAGGAGCCAAGATGGTATTCTTAAATTCAGAATTACATTTTTTCGGTGTTTAAATCATACAAAAAGAAAACAAGAAATAGAAATATTATTTAATATTTTTTAGAAAGATTAATTTTCTATTAGTTATTTTAATAATTTCAAACTTTGCACTTTCATTCAAATATGTAGGTATATTTTTAAATTTTAACATAAAAATTTGAGAACATTAAGGATTTGAAAAAATTATTGTTTTATTCCATGCAATATGAAGTTAAGCATTTATTTTTATAATAATAAAAACATTATTTAAAAATTTTATATGAATTGACTTTAAGTATAGTTTAAAATTATTCATTAATATAGATAATTTTTTATTTTGTATAACAATAGTTTACACAGAAAAACGACAATATAATTCTAAGAAACACTACTTAAATAGAAGTAAATCACTTAAATTAAGTAGAAAATGTTCTTAAAATATGATTAATATTTATATTGTAAGAAAATTTCTCATTTAATGTGGGATTAGCTCCTATTTAAGTAGAGCTTCTTAACAGTAGATTACCATTTTTTTGTGATATTAATTTGAATTTTTCTCACAAGCGCTGAAACTAAATCCAGATGAAGACAAATGAAACTTCCTAAAGCAATAATGTTAAGCGTGCGAAGTATTAGTGTATGCGTTTAGAATGTATCAATTAGTATATGGTCGTAAAGAATTGTAGGGAATTTAGGTATAGCGATTGAAGTAGGTAAATTGAGAATTACAACAGTATTAATATAGATTTACTGAAGTAACATTATTTTTTATTTTTGTTCTTTAAGTTTTACCGAACAATTCAGTAAAGATAAATAAAGCAAACACTTGTCTTGCGTTTTTTTTAATAACAAGTTATCTTTTTCACTAATGTTTTGTGTACCAAGTGATTTTAAATTTGTTATTCGGAACTCGCAGTTTCATTGCTAGTGCAAGTTGCTCTTGACTATTTTTTTGTTTATGCACCTACTATTTCTCAGTTTTTCATTACTTTCTTTTTTGCTTTTTATTTAATAAAACATTCGTGGCTTTGCGTATGTCCCTCTCTCTATATACAAGTTGGTAAAAGATTTGAACAGTATGAAGCAATGTGAACCGAATGAACGATTGGACAATCGTTTTCTCTCTCTCTCTCTCTCTCTCTCTCTCTCTCTCTCTTTCAATGAATGAGAGAGGATATTGGAGATTCAATCAACGCGCAGATGTCCCGGGGACAGATATTCCCTGGCTCTAGCCCGTGGGAGTTGCTCGCACAAGGGTAAAGGGGGTGGTTCTCGCGGGGCAATAGTGGTGAGTGAGAGTTGAAGAGAGAAGGAGATGAAGGAAAAGAAAGAGAGAAAAGGGACTTTATCCGAATTGGCGTGGCTCGTGGCCCATAGCCCGTAACCCCATACGAGTGAGGAATAAGGGGATTTTGGGTTTGGGAGAGAGATGAGGGGGTGAGTTTGTCAGTCCATAGGGGGCGACGGATCGAGAAGGTTTACGCCGTAATGGGATTTGTATCTCGTTAACGCGCGATCGTTCTTGCCCGTCGTATACAGGCCGCCAAGCCGACCTTCTCTATTCTATATACCTGCTCGACGCCGATTGATTGTGTCTAATTGAATCCTTTTCCATTCTTTATTATCTTTCTCTACTCTCTCGGTATTTTTTTCCCATTTTCCTCTTTTCTTCCTTTTTTCCACCCCCTGGTGCACTGTTTCCTTCTATATACTTGGTTTTTGATATCGTATCGGTTATCATTTTCTCAATTCCAATTTTAATTCGGATTCCAGTTCAATGATCTCTCTCTCTCTCTCTCTTTTTTTTTTCTCTCTGTGCGTGTAGCAGAAAGAAGTATAGTTTTTCAGTTTTGATATAACACACGATACTTGCAATCAAGATTCAATTTCATGCCGTTGGTTATTTCATAAGATAGCTCGATCTAATTATATCACTTGATTTACTTGACATATCCTTCTATTCAATTTTCTCACTCTGCGATTTTTTCCTTGTCCTCTTCTCTTTTTTCGTGTTCTGCAATTGAATCTTTATTGAATTTCGTGTCTTAATGAGTTTTGCTTGAAGCTGCGTGTGCGTGATTTAGAAAAGAAGTACTTCCGTGCAACCAAAATTCTCTTCTTGAAAATGAGGGAAATTACAATTTCAAATTAAAAATGAATCACTTTTTGAAAAGAGAAAGTTTTTCTTTTTCAATTTCAAGTGAATCAAATAAAATGAGCAATTTACTGAAAAATTATTGATTGATTATAGGAGATTCGAGGTTTAGTCAAATGGACTAAATTTACCTATTGAAATAATTTGAATCAATACAAAAGATTCTTTTAATCATAAAAGTAAAATAAATTTTTGTTTGTTCAGCGATTCGTAATAGTATCTACACTACCGTCCGAAATTGTGCGAACGCTAACAGCTCGAGCTATTAAAAAATACACCCGCACAGAAATAGTGATAACTCGGTTAAAAATGAAGCTAGATGCTTTTTTTTAAAATTGCATTGAAAAGCTTATTAAATTTCCAATGAAATGCCACTATTTTAAGTTGTGTTGCATAAATAGGAAGCGAGATATCATGTTATGAAGACAAAAAAATAATTCTATTTTTTTCGGAATTTCTTACTCTGACTTTGACTCCTGGCACAGTTTAGCAAAGTTTATGAAAAAAATTGTTACTTTTACAGACAATTCCTTGTAACCAAAACTTTAAATAGAGACCAAGAATAAAAAAGAGTCGGACCGTGCAAAGCAGAATTTTCAAACATCGATTTCTCTAATTCGCCGTTGAGTCAATTACTTGTCTGTGAAAAAAGTGTCGAAAATTAATTTTATTAAATACATTCTTACTGGGGTTATGAGCAAATTTATTCTGTTTTTAAAAAAATTATAATTTTTACAATTAATTATGACTGAAATACAAATATTCTACTTATATTTTTCCTAATAAGAATTAAATTTAAAAAACATTGTATTATTCAATAAATTATTTACTTTTGTAGTTAAATAATTTTGAAACTGTTTTAAATTAAAATATTATTGAAAAATTGGAATTTTCTATACTTTTAAATGATAATTTTGAAGAATTATTTTTTTGAAAAAGCTTAATTCAATTTTTTTAAATAATTTGAAGTTACATGCAGTTACATGGAAATTTTTTCAAATTGTATTTTTCCTGTATTCCTGTTTAATTTTCCTGTATTTTCATGAAGTTTTCTTAAAGTTTAAGAGAATTTTTTCAAACTTTGGGATTTTTGCTTCCTCATAAAGGAAGCCTTATAGTGATGTCGATTTCCGAATTTTTTAAAATCAATTATTTTTACATATTTTCAAGTGTAGTATATATAATTCATCGAGAGGAACAAATGTCCGGATGTATGTGTGTATGTATGTGTGTGTGTGTATGTGTGTGTGTGTGTATGTCACCGATTCTTGTGGACAAATTTTCTCTTACACATCTTGATGGATTTTGATAAGATTTTGTAGATGTATTACGGTCATGAATACCAAGAATCAGACAAAAGGATTTTCAAAAATATATTTAAAAAAAATTTTTTTCAACATTTTTTAATTTTTGCAAAAATTAATTTTTTGGTTTTTTGAAATAACTTTTTTCTATATTAAATTTTTTAATAATTCTTGTCAAAATTGCATTCCTGACATAAAAACGAATCGATTCATGTATATAAAGTATATATTTTATCAAAATTTATAGAATTAATAAATAGTTTAATTTTTCACAAAAAATTAAAATTTTGTATTTTTTGACATTTTATCATAACTTTTAAAAATAATTATTCTATAATAAAAAATTTAATAATTAATATTTATTCAGGGTACTTTACCCGGTTTATTAATTATATTTAATAAACTATTATAATTATTTAACTTTTAAAATTATATATAATAATATATATTGATGAAGCTAAATGGTCATGAAATGAACAACTTGTTTCTTGGCTATTTTATTAGAATGTTTAATAATTCATAGGAAGTTTTCAATAATTTTTTAGAAAAATTCTCTTATCTATGTTAATAAATTATTCTAAAATGAAGTATATATTTTCAAATAATTTTACAATTAAAGAAATTCGTAAGGCGTATACTGAGAAAAAATGCTATTGAATCAATGAAATATTTGTTTGTCGCAATAAACGGCATATTCAATATCGTTCGAATACAAATACTGTTGGTTCAATAACATGTGCTATTGATTATAGATTTAAATAAATCTTATATAATATTATTACAGAAATTATAGTATTAACGAAAAATACTATAATATCAAGAAATGCATTTCATACCTATAATTAAATCTGTTATAAATTTAATAGCATGTTCTTTCAAATCAATAGAATATGCTATCAATTTCATAGCATGATGCTACAGTTTGAATAACACATAATTTTAAAAAGAATACATCACACTTTAGATTTTAATAAATTAAAATTGAATTTTATAGCATAATTCTATAGCTTTAAATTTAAAATATTATTCTTTTGAAAAAAATATTTTGAGAAATATATATATTTTTGCTCTTTTACATCTTGTTACCTATTTCAAGATACACTTTTTTGTAATTCAACATACAATATTTACAATTTGAGATATAACTTATAAGTTTACAACTCAACCTAAAATTAAATTTTATTTTAACATATACTTAACATACTATTTAACATTAATACATACACGGAAAAAAAAGTTCGTGAATCATTCCTTGAAAGTGCTTGACTTTTGGATAGGACACAAAATACAAGGCGGTATCATATACTTTTTATTAGAAAATATAAGAAAGTCCTAGAATTATTCTAGTACTAGTATGGACCACAGTGTTTTTTAAATTTTAACAAAAAGTCATTTGTTCAGTTTTATAAAGTACGTGAAAGATTAGTTGACTGCGCTTGAAAATTCGGTAGAGCATACGCAGTGTGCGTTGCGCGTTTGTATCCAAGGTAAATGACAGCTGATCGTCTGTTTCCTTTTGTGGTTATTTCAGATGTGAAAATACTGTTATTTTATGAAAAACAAATAGTGTTAATATATATTTGTCTTCATGAATTGACTTTCAAAAAAATATTTTTTATGTTGTGTTTCTCACAAAACAGAATGTTATGTAATTCTCAGTTTTTAGTGAAATAATATGTCTCACGGTGGTCTTGAATCAACTTTGAATGAAAAGTCTTTGCACATCCCTTTTTTTGCTGATTTGGGTTATTTGCATTCTAAATAATGTGTAAAAAATTTACAGCCCATAACTTGTCAAGCCGTTTTTGAGAAAACTCATTTTGAAAAAAAATCATCAGTTTTTTATTTAAAATGTTACATATTTGTATCAAATTATGGATTTAAGCATAATATTAATTAAAATAGGGTCAGTTGGGGTAAATCCGGACAAAATACCTATTTTTCACAAATTACGTAAGTTTTTTTATAATAAAAGGCAATTCTTTCTTTTTTTACAATAAAACTTGATAAAGAAAAGTTGTTGGGATCATTGAATACGAATACAAAGTCAGATTTTGAAAATTCAAAATGCCAGATCTAATATACCGGACTTTTTTAAAAATAATTCGAATTATACTACTTACACCACTTTTTAAAATGTAATAGAATCTCTGTCCAGATTTACCCTAAGTTTTTAAATTATCCTGTTGACAATTGTCGAGATAAAATCATGGAAGTAGTCAGAATCTCTTTTAACCCCTTCGCAGTCCAGCTAAAAATTGCTTGTGGTCGAAAAACGGTCCAAGAAAAAAAAGTTTCTAAAAAATGTGATTTCATTGTAATTAAGGTTTTTGGAGTTGCAAAATTCGAATTTAAAGTCAGTTTTTCAAAATTTAAACTGGCGGATCCAAAATGGCGGACCTAAAATGGCGAATTCGAAAATTTTAAATTTTATCAGATTTGCTTGAAACTTGTTACTCGAGGGTTTTCGGGGTCTCTGATTACGAATCTAATGTCAGATTTTCAAAATTCAAAATGGCGGATCCAATATGGCAGTCGAGAAAATAAAAAATCCAGCGGATTTGTTTAAAACTTGTCACTCGCGGGTTTTCGGGGTCGCTGATTACGAATCCGATATCAGATTTTGAAATCCAAAATGGCAGACCTAAAATAGTCGCTATTTTAGGTCCACCATTTTGAATTTTGAAAATCTGACTTGAAATTCGGATTCAGCGACCCCAAAAACCTTAGTATGCACTTGGTCATTCAAATCGAATTATGTTTAGTATTTTATTTTTGAGATGGACATATATGGCCAAATATGTGAATAAATGAGTGAATTTCAAAAAAACTGTGAACAAGTGGAAATTATTGTTTTAATTTTACAGAAATATACAATTTTTTTGAAAGTCAATGAAATTATCAAGCAAGGTACTAGAAATTTTCATTGACTGCTTCTAAAACTCTCATGCAAAAGTACTAGACTGTTTCTGGTATTTTGTGTCGTATCCAAAAGTCAAGTACCGAGACAACGAAAATTTCACGTACTTTTTTTCTGTGTACTTACATACATTATACATATCATAATACATTTAAATGATGTTGATTTGAATTTCCTTATATACAAAAGTGATGAAACTATCAGCGCTTGTGAGAGAAAAAATTAATATTTCAAGTGTGTATAGTGTATATTTAGTAACCAATCACAAAACAAAGATATATTCCCGGGAAAATTTAAATTTCAAACTCGTCTTTCAAGTATTTCCAAAACATTAACATGAAATTTTGCAAATTAAAACAGATGATTTACTAAAATATCAATTAATGAATTATCTTAATTTGAATAAAACAATACCTAATACTTTTAACTCCAATAAGTATGACTACAATTTTACTGCACGGTACTGTCAATTTTATAGCACGGTGCTGTCAATTTTATAGCATGGTGCTGTTAATTTTATAGCACGGTACTGTAAATTTTATAGCATGGTGCTGTCAATTTTATAGCATCTGCTTTTGAAAGTATTTGAATACATAGTTTGTAATAACATAAGCACGCGCTATTAATTCAAAAGCATATTGCATCGTCTAAAATGTACTTCTATATAAATTGTAAATAATATTTATTAATTTAACAAAATTTTATTTGGAATAATTGCAACACTTGCTTCAAACAAATTAATATTTTTTTAATTGAATTGTATCAACCCCTCATCTCAACCATTTTGCATGTTTTATTAGACAACATTATGCTTCTAGTTCTAAATTATGAATTATTATATTTTAACAATTAATATTTTCTTAACCACTTCACTGGCAGGGCGTTCCAAATGGCGTTCCACGCGCCGAGGCCCAGACTGGCAAAAACATATACGTATAATATTACCATTCATAATAATAAATAATAGTTATTTATATATGTTATATTTATATATATTATTAATAATTATATTATTATATTATAAAATTGTAATATAAATATCTTTTTTTAATAAAAATACATGTTTTATAGTGTAAAAATTGAAAAAAAGTGGAACGCCATTTGTTGAAAATTATTAAAAATAGCCGATTTGAACGTTCGGAAAAACGTTGAAAATCACAAAAACTAAAATTTTTGTTGTGATAATCTTGTTCCCTGATGTCTAAATTATAGAAATATTGCTTTACAATAGTTAAATGTGGTGTACACTCTTTAAAAAAAAGAGTTTTTTAGGAACGCCATTTCGGTGTTTTTGCCAGTCTGGGCCTCGGCGCGTGGAACGCCATTTGGAACGCCCTGCCAGTGAAGTGGTTAATTCAATACAGAAATTATTGCTTCAAACAAATTAAATTCAATAGCATCCGTGCTATTGAACCAACAGTATTTGTTTCTCAGTGTAAATACATTTATATGTAACAAGGCATTTTTTGAGTAAATTTATCCGACCGAGCTAATCTGTCGGTCCGATTGTGTTAATATAAAATAGTGTTTTTTGATTTTTTGGAGAAATGTTTTTTTGAAATATCTACTGTACTATTCATGCGAGCATCACCGTCAACAGCATCAACATCTACCACTATACTTTCTTAATTTTGCAAATACTAACCGAAGTATAGCAAGATAAATGTACATTGATATACAGCTATATTGCTTATATTTACAAAAACCAAAAGTGTAGATAAAATTATTGTAACAATATTAATACGATATTGTATCAATATTGTTTTTGTCGGTGTTGCGCGTAAGAATACACTAAAAAAAATTTATTTGATTGAAATAACCGATTATTTGACTATTATCAAATAAATATTTACTTAAATCAAATAAATTTTTTTTTCAGTGTAGTGCAGTAAAAATTTTAGAAATACATTTCTCAAAAAAATCATATTTTTAACAACATATTTATATTTACAGTGAGTTCACTTGCATAATAAGGTTTGTTTTTTATAAAAAGAATAAAGAAAATCCATTAATAACTTCATTAAAAAAATTAGGGTTAAAAAATTATTGTTTAAACAAATTAATAATAATATCTGCTATAGTTTATTGTGTAATGCTGTTGACGGTGTCGCTCGCATGAATAATGCAGTAAAAATTTCAAAAAAAACATTTCTCCAAAAAATCAAAAAACACCATTTTTATATTTGCACAGTCGGTTCAGTACATAATGAAGTTTATTTAAAAAATAAAAATAAAAAAAATCTATTACCATTTTCATAAAAAAATTAACATTAAAAAATTATTGTTTAAACAATTTGTTAAAAAGTTAAGTTGAGTTATTATTTGAAATAATATTAAAGTTCAATGTTTTCTTTATAATTTTAAACAATGCAATCTTTTTCTACTATTAATAGTTTACCGAGATAGAAATTCCGGAAAAACGGTTGAAATTAGATGATAGCAAATATGTTGCAAAATATTAAATATTTTGCAAAACTTTTTTTGCACGCTCATTTTGGACGCTAAACGCTATCAAATTACAAAATATAAGCAAAACCAAATTTCGTCATTGCACGGAGCCATGGAACATCCCATATAAAATAGTTATATCTCTCTATTTTTAATGGGCTGTCAACAGGATTTCCCTTTTGCACGGGCAAAGCATTTTTCTTATCCATCAGAATCGTTTCGAGTGTCTAAAGTCATTAATCTTGCTCTTGTGTCGTAACGTGATTGAACATAACGAAGAAGGTCACATGCTTCTAAATTATCAGACTTCTTTTTCATGCTTCACTGGCTTTTCCCCAAAGGAAACAAGAAAAACTCCTCGTTATCGAAGATGCCTGTTAATTAGTCGTTTAGCAATATACGTATATTATAGAGGTAAGAGATACAAATTGAAAAAACAGAGAGCAAAGTGATATAATATTGTCAATAAATCGAGAATATTTTTTCGGTGAGTTTTATTTTTTTTAATAATAAAAAATATTCTTTTAAACAAAATCCCTAATAGGGAAAGGCCTCATCCGTCCCTAATCCGGCCGTAGCGAAATTTCTAAACGGGCTGTTAACTCTTAAGAATGAAATTTTTTTATGTTTATTTTCTGAATTGAGTATTTTTATAATATGTTTACATTTTTGACGTTCAATTTAGAAAATTTATTTATTTACTAAAATGGTACTTTTTGGGGATTATCTACTCGGAAAATCGTCTACACGGAGAGAAAATATATATTAAATTTTGTAAAAATATTTTCAAATTGAGGAAAAAGTGCAACAAAGCGAAATTTTGATATTGAAAATACTAAACTTTAAAAATAGTTTTGTGAAATTTATTAAAGTTATATGAGAATTTAATTAATATTCTTGATATTTGATATAATTATACTAAATTTCACATAAGTTTTTTTAAAGTTTAGTATTTTTCATATTAAAATTTTGCTTTGTCGCACTTTTTCCCCAATTTAAAAATATTTTTACAAAATTTAATATATATTCTCTCTCCGTGCAAAATTAAGTCCTCTAGACCCGAATATCCCCTTACCTATTTTTTTTAAAATTTATAAAAGAAATCTATTGAATGATTAAAATATACAGTTATTTCTTGTGGGACTTTTAGAAAAAGTAATGAACCTAATAAAATATGAATCGACAACTACACAACTAACATATAATTCGTCTTTACTTTGAAATCGTTATACCCATTGAACTGTGTCAACATGAGAATTAACTCTTTATCCAAACATGACCCCTCTTCAAGTGATCAATTTTTTGTTTTTCAATTAAAATAGGAATTATTTAACGATTAAAATTTTTTTTTTCTTTGTCGCTGTCAAAAGTTGTTTGGCCTAAGCGGAATCACTCTGGAGATTTCAAGGGTTGCTGAATCCCACGAACACTTATGTATATATATATATATGGAGGGGGAGGATTTTAGAGAGACGCGGGAGAGAAAGTCATTGTAATGCAGAAGAGCCAATTTTCTGGGCGGCTTGGTCTGATACGAAACGATGCCGTATGATTATCATAACAACCGATGCGATATTATTCTCGGTAACGTCGTGTTGAAACTTGGCGCCTCTCTCGGCTTGTGCGTATTAAAAAAAAATAGAATAAAATACTAGCACTGGCAATCGAAATCTAATCGGAGATTCGCGCTTCCTTTTCTCTTACTTCTCCCTCCTCTTCTTTTTCTTCTTTTATTCGTCCTTCTTTTTCCTTTTCTTCTTCTATTTTTCTTTTTTATCCTTTTTCTTTTTCATTTTTTCTTCTTCTCCTTCTCTTCTTTCTGATGCACTTTTAATGGAAAAGCTGTGGCCATCGGATAAGATTGATGGATCCTAATTCCATGAATTAGGATGAAATCAATTTTCGATTTAGATAATAATACATTTTTGCGGACTTGGGGAGCAAATAAAGAAAAAGAGAGGGGCAGGGATCAATTGCTATATATGTATTTGGCCTGATTTCCCCACGTGTGCGCTAAAAAAGAACAGAAGGTTTTTTTTCTTATCATCGAATGTTTTGGAAAAAGCAACGCAGGGTGTCCCGTACGGGAATAAAGGGACGTGAAATGATAGGCTTCAAAGACTGGTTAACGCAGATTAGCTCGGCAATTCGTCACGCTCCGACAGTCGCCTCTTCTCTTCGTCGTCGTCTCGGATATTTTTCAGATCCCGCTTATTATAACTACCAAATCTTATTTTCGTTTAATCTCAAGCGCTCCTCTTGTATTTTTGTCCCAAAGACCTTTCCAATCCTTAATTGTATTTTCGTAACGGGTCAGGTCTATTCAACGTTTAGTTATTATTTACTAAAAATATTTTCTTTTTTTTATTGGAATTTAGAATTGAATCCTTTACTTTCACTGGTATTTAGTGTAGACAATTTTTTTGTTCTGAAATTTACAGTTTTTTTTTCGCCTTTAGAATAAAGTTTCAACATTTTTGTTCTCCACTGGAATTTATTTCCTATTGTGTAAATCAGCCCGTGTAGAAATCACCATGCTATGCCTAAAATGATTATTGGCCCTAGCTTGGACCTAACTTGGCAACCCCTTTTTATATATCCTAGGCTGGTCCTAACTTGGTACTAACTAGGAGATCCAGTTGTGACTTAGAAAATTTTTTAGGAAAATAAAGTGTCAAAATGGATACAGGAAAAAACTGTAAAAATTGATAAATATTATTCTCAATTAATATTTATAAAATTAATTAAAAATCATATTTTTTTAAACAATTTATTGTTTGACATAAATCAGAAAATTATAAAAAAAATTTATAAAACAAAGTTAATTTATTAATTTATTAATTCAGCAATTGTTTAAAACTTTAAACAAATAATTGTTATTTACTAACTTTTCACACAATTAACCCAGAAACTAGTAGTTTTTTCTAATTTTGCAATAAGTAAATACTCAGATTAGTTAATTGCAAAATTTTAAAAGACTAGAAGTGTCTAGACGCTTTATTGTCTCAAGAGTTAATAAATAACAACAATTTTTTGTTTAAACAAATGCTGAATTGTTAAAATTATAAAATATCTCTATTTTATACTTTTTAAATTAGTTTATTGCAAAATTAGGAAAAACTGCAAGTTTCTAGGTACTTTACACGGAGAGACCGAGATTACTAATTTTTGTATAAAATCACACTAGAATTTACTATTTTCACATTGCAACCACCGGAAATAAGGGGACTTTTTGTATTTTTTACTATTTTCTACACTAAATCACTAATCCCGACAAATGTTCACCAAATTAGCAAAGTTTCTTACTATTTCGTCCAATAGTTCCAAACAACTGTAGTAAACTCAGAAGTATTGTGTACGTAAAATTACTACAGTCGTTTGTAAATGCAGAAAGAAAGAGTGAAAGAAAAAATACGGATTTTTGTCGCCGGTTTCCCGTCAATTCTTGACTAATGGAGGTAAACTGGAAGGATTTTTACATAGACAGACACACACTTATATATTTGTTGGATAAATATTTGAAGACACACAGATGTTTATTTCACTTATATGTATAGACGCGGTTAATTAATACACTAATACACAACTGCACGCACGACACCGAATTTCACTGAAAATATACATCTTTGTTTCCTTATATATTAAATGATGAAAATTTACAGCACTTACGAGAAAGCAGTTTACTTTTAACAACTTATTATAAGACATAGTTCTTGGGACAGGAATAAATGCAAAATTTATTAATTTATAATGGTCAATTTCTGAGATAATGAACGACCTACGTTTCACTTTATATTTAATTATTGTAGATAATATCCAAATTTATTTTACATACGCGAAACATAGTCACTGTCAATGATCGGATGGCATCGGCTCATTTACGGAGATTGACGAAGTTAGCAACCAATAGAAATGCAGGCGCCATGTGACTGCACTCGCTAGCCACACTTGTTCACCAAAAATTACTACAGTGGATCGTAGATTTTAGTAGAAAATGTTTTCATTTGTCAGATTTTGTGTAATGAAATTAGAGAAAACTATAATCAATTTTTGCTACATTTACAACTCTTACACAAAGTATTAAAACTTGCTATTTCAATGTAGCAAATTTATCTATTTCTTTTGTAAATTTATCTAATTCTGTAGTACATTATGCTAAAAGTCCCCTTATTTCCGGTCATTGCAACCATTTTTAGTAATTTTTACGAATGTGGGTCTCTCCGTGTATATCAAGAGTTAATAAATAACAACATTTATTTATTTAAACAAATAACTAAATTGTTAAAATGATAAATTATCTTCATATTTTACTAATCGCGAAATTAGAAAAAAACTGCAAATTTCTAAGTAATTTGTAACAAAAGTTAATAAAACAGTAACATTTATTTATTTATTAAAACAGATACAGACTGCAATATAATTATAATTAGTAAAATATATTTTTAATTTCGTTCGCAGATTTTAAGTTTCGTTTAAGTTGGTGCTAAACTTAATTAATTAGCAAAAATTTCCAAGTCCAAAAGACGAATATTTTTTTAGGCTAACAAATTAATGTTAAAAATGATTGAGAACAATGAAAACCCTGTTTTTAACGAAAATGTATAGATATTTTTTTCTTGATAGGGGCCATTCAAGTATTACGTAAGCATATTTTTCAGGTTTTTAGACCTCCCCCTCCCCCATGTAAGATTTTTTATATGCATTAGCGCCATTTTTTCTAATAGAAATAAGCAATAGCTAGACCCCCCCTCCCCCTTAAATGCTTACGTAATACTTGAATGATCCCATATAATATAAAAATATTAATTTTTGAATTTTTATATTTGAATATTATTTTATTATTATTGTTGTTGTTAAACTATTTTTTTATTTATTATGGTGTATTAGTGTCAATAAATACTATATTGAATCATCAAAAGCATGTCAACAAGTAACTGACAATAAAATTTTGATCTCAACTAGTTTCATTAGCATAGTGATTAGGGCGTTAGTCTCGTAGTCCGTAGGGCATAGATTCGATTCCCGCGTGCGTTAGATTTTACTTGCTTCTTAGGTTTGCGTTTATTCCGATTTTTCTGCATTATATTCGTATAAGTATGCAATTTAAAGATTATATATACTGTAAAATAATTTAATTAACAAATTTCTAATTTTTTTATAATTTTTAATGTATATATTAGAGGAATATATATTAATCTCTGCATATAAGTACTAACATTATTTATGAATTCGCTTTTGGTCATCATTTAATTGAAAAAAATAATAATTAATTAAAACTAATACTTATTATTATAAATTTAGGTTATTTCTTTAACAAATATTATAAACTAATTAAAATTATAATGAAATAGAAAATACTGTCTGAGATGGCCCTTTCTAGGTCAAAAAATGGACCCACAAACTGGTCCTAACTAGGCTCCCAAGTTAGGACCAGACTAAAATCGCATCACCAGCCATTGTTGGTCCAAACAACACCCCAGGTGCGAATTTAGGTTGGCCGCTAGAGTTTGAAGGTTAGCCCACGGTTGGCCTAACTTTGGCAAGCGAAGTTTTGGTTGCCAGAGTTTGCCCAACTTTGGCAAGTACTAGTGCCCACAGTTGGCCCGACTTTGCAAGCCAACCATTACATGCAGAGTATAACCAACCGTCGGGCCAACTTTGGCGACAAAGGTCGGCACAACTATGGGGAACGTATCTCATATGACTTACAAATTTAGGTTGGCCAAACTCTGGGCCACAGTTGGCCCGACGGTTGGCAAAACTCTGTAAAACGCAGTTTAAATAACTCAAACTTTATGGTTGGCCAAACTCTGGGCCACGGTTGGCCCGACGGTTGGCAAAACTCTGTAAAACGCAGTTTAAATAACTCAAACTTTATGGTTGGCCAAACTCTGGGCCAAACTCTGGCCCGACGGTTGGCAAAACTCTGTAAAACGCAGTTTAAATAACTCAAACTTTATGGTTGGCCAAACTCTGGGCCACGGTTGGCCCAATGGTTGGCAAAACTTTGTGAAAAACAGTTTTAATGACTTAAACTTTCTCGGTTGGCCTAACTCTGGGCCACGGTTGGCCCGACGGTTGGCAAAACTTTGTGAAAAACAGTTTAAATGACTTAAACTTTGTCGGTTGGCCTAACTCTGGGCCACGGTTGGCCCGACGGTTGGCAAAACTTTGTGATTAACAGTTTAAATGACTTAAACTTTCTCGGTTGGCCGAACTCTGGGCCACGGTTGGCCCGACTGTTGCAGCTTTAATATACATTTAACGGTATGGACTCCCATGTGAGCGTAGCGTAGTGGTCAGTGTATAAGTCTTCGGCGCGTTAGGTTAGGGGTTCGATCCCAGCGAGCGTTAGATATTTTCGAAAATGTATGTATGAGATTGTGTTTAATAATAATAGGGAAAGGTTATATCTGATGTTCCCGCTAATAATAACGTGTTAATTCTTTAAATAATTTAGTTTATTAATAATTTTTTACCTCTGGCTGTTAAAGTTGGCCAAACTTACGCATTTAAAGTTGTGCCAACTTTGGCGTCAGTCTTTGGACCAACCATTGAAATGTATAGTTGGCACAACATATGCATTTTAAGTTGGGCCAACTTCCTTATGACTTGTCGGGCCAACCATCGTCGCCATTAGACGGCCAACCGTTATCATCTGTATGGTTGGCCCAACCTCTGGCACGAGAAGTTGGACCCACCTTGTAAAAGTTGGCTTAACTATGGGCCAACCGAAAATTCGCACCTGGGACTGCCTACTTAGGTCCAAGCTATTAACAGGGCAAAATAGGTAGGACCATGCTAGGACCAATTTTCATTTTCCACGCGGGAGTGTCAAAATTTTCACTATTACAATTCAGAGTGAAATATTTCTCCTCAATTTTTTATTTAAGATTTTAATCCTTCTTCTCTATTGGAAATTACTGTTGAATATTTTTTTATACTAAAACTTAGGATCAAATTTTTTTTTCAATTGAAACCAAAACTTTTTTCTTTATTAAAAATTGGTGTCAATAGTTCGACTACTCACGGAAGCAAATTTTTTTTATTAATTTCACATCTTTCTATTCTTACACAATCTCAGGAATTGTTCAAGAAAATTCAAGAAAAGTTAGTTATAAACTTAGTTATAAACAATTGAACCCGTGTAGAAATTGCAATGTGGCACTGTTAGGGACCGTAGTGTTTGATTAAAAAATTAATATTTCTCAACTGAATAAACAAATCGTTATAAAATTTAGTATGTATACTGAGAAAATGATATATAGTTTCAAATGAAATAATTAAAAAATTAATTTGTTTAATTTTTATAATTGTGATGGCAAATTTAATTGTTTATTTGTAAAGTAAACAATATTCTTAACGACGTACAAAGTTCTTTCAAATTTTATCGTAAAGGATATTCTATAACGATTCCATAACCGTTTGAAAATGTAGTGTCCCGTATTTAGAAGCAAAGCGTAATTTTTTAATAAAACATTGCAAAAAACTTCAATTTTTTATAACCAAGTGAAATTTAATTTTTTTGAAAACCGTTCAAAGCATTTTATTATCTCATAATTATGTTTTATTTTCATTATGTTACAAAGTAAATGCAGTAAAATATTAAAATTTGCTGTTATATTTCAAGACTATTTACTCAATATTAATTTTTATTGTTTTTTTTAATTTCTTTTTTCATCTTTGGCCATAATTAGTCTGATCTTATCAAAAATGGTAATAATTTACAAATTGTTGAATTAAAAGAATAATAATAATGATCTTTGTTATAATAAGAATTATTAAAATATTATTTTTTATTTTTAACCGAAACTGTTTATTTAAACTGGAGTCAACATTGGTGCGATCATGTTAATAATAATTCACAAAATGCTGTCCCCCACAGTACCGAAAATTTTTGTAAAAATTTATTACATATTTAATTGCAATATTCGGCATATTTAACTGAAAAATTGCTGTGGGGGTGTAATAGTGAAAAGTTTATTACTTATTTAAAAATAAAATTAATCAATGATAATAAGTTAATTTAATTAATATAATAAACCTTGGCCAACATTGATACGATCTCAGAATCAAAAATCCTTTCTATTACATTAAGTTGTAGAACGACCGACCGACTCACACCTCTTTCTATATTTGACCGGGACTGAGAAAAGGGACCTACTGACCAAAAAATCGATTTTTTTATGATGGATTCTTATAGTTTAAGATCCTAGAAATACAATGCAATAAGTCCCGATTGTCAAAAAATTTTTTTGGCAATTGTTTAAACAAATTAAGAAAAATTAAAAAAAAATTTTTTTTATTAAAATCTAAGTAAATTTTAAGACAAAAATTAGTCTTGATATTTTTGCTTAAAATATAAAATTAAAAACTTATAAATTTTTTAAAATTACAAAGTGCAATGGATTTATTTCTCGTTATTGATACAGTTGTATGTTTGCATCCAAAAAATATAAACTTCTATATTTTTTAGAAATTAAGGATTTTAAAAATTTTATTGTACATAATATTAACTACAAATAATTGTTAATTTAATTGTTTAAATAAATTTTAGAACAATTATTTTTTATTTCAAAAGATTTTTTAATGAAATTAAAATAAGTCACTAAATCTAGCGATTTTCAAAATTAATTTGAGACTTTCCGTTATTAAGCAGAATTTATTTCAATTAGTTTGGCGTTTTTGTGAACATAATGTTTGTTTTTTTAAAGAAAGATTAAAAATGATGATCCCCAGGTACAACCATCATCGGCGACCTGGTTTTCCAAGTGTCAAAGATATTTTTCCAAACTTAAATATGAATGCTATAACCATTAACGACAAATTTGTCGCGAATCCTCGGAGATGATCCCCAGGTACAACCATCATCGGCGACCTGGTTTTCCAAGTGTCAAAGATGTTTTTCCAAACTTAAATATGAATGCTATAACCATTAACGAAAAATTTGCCGAAAATCCTCGGAGATGATCCCCAGGTACACCCGTCATCGCCAACCTGGTATTCCAGGTGTCAAAGATATTTTTTCAAACTTAAATATAAATGCTATAACCATTAACGAAAAATTTTATATAAATCTTCGAAGATGATTTCTAGGTATACCCGTCATCGGCGGCCTAGTTGTTTAAGTGTCAAGAATAATTATTTCCCCTAAATCTTAAATTGAATGCCTAAACCATTTACAAAAAATTGGACTTAATTCCTCGTAGATAATCCCCAAGTACACTGTAAAAACACTGCAAAAACAAGTATCTTAAAATACATTGTAATCACTTTTAAAACGATTAAAACATCTTATTTTTCAGTCTTCTATCTTAGAAACTAATGCATTTTAAGATGCTTTTGATAACTTTTTGGAAACAACTTAAAAGTGACTACCAAAGTATCTTAATATAAGATGCCTCTTTTTACAGTGTATACCAGTCATCGGCAACCTGGTTGTGCAAGTCAAATAACTTTGGATTATTGAAGAGTTATCAGTTAGTTCTGAACTTGCATAAAAAATTTCAGACCTTTAGGACATCCGGAAGTCTTTTTAATTATTTTTACAATTACTTTTGCAAAGTAAATTGTTTATAACAATTACAGGATTGTTTGAACAATTATTTAACCATTAAAATCAGATTCAGCATAAAAAAATACATAAAGAACACTCATCATGTTAATTTAAAATGAAAAATGTTTCAAGAAATCTAATTTATTTGTATAGAAAACTTTAAACGCGTTTTTCTCGAAAAGTTGATTTTGGTAAGTAGGTAGTAGAAGTAAAAAGTATTTTTGACTTTTGTACGTGAAAGAGAAACTCAAAATCTATAAGGTGCTATTAACAACTCCAAATTAATTTTTTTGGAGCTAAGGTACGTTTTGTCACGGACCGTCACATATGTCTAACATCTTTCAGATAACTTCACTCACACATGTCCAAAAAACACATACCCATTTGCTATACACATACACAAAACACAGATGTCATGTCACGCATGAGCAGCAGTGTCCTACTAATGTTACGAATGCGAAGTAGTATTCTATCAATGTCAGGCATCCGCAAGAGTGTCCTATCAATATCACGCATGCGCAGTAGCATTGCATCAATATCAAGCAAGCACAGTAGTATTCTGTCAATGTCAGACATGCGCAGTAGTGTCCTATCAATGTCACACATGCGCAGTAGCATTGCATCAATGTCAGACATGAACAGTATTTTTCTGTCAGTGTCAGACATGCGCAGTAGTGTCACGCATGTGCAGTAGCGTTATATCACACTTGCGCACATGTCACATACAAATGTATATTTACACTAGGGTGGCCGTTAAAAACGACATTTTGAATTTTGTCCATTTCCGGGTCTCATTTTGTCATAAATTAAAAAATATTAGATACGTATTTTTTTAATTAATATTTAGTGGTGCCTGTAGGCTGGTGAAATTTTGCATGTATTTTGCATGGGGAAAAAACTTTTTTTCGTAGATTTCCTGTAAAATCGTTGAAAATTAATTTTTTTTGACCAGACTACTCTGTTTCTCTTCACAAATGTTCAAAGAATAATATAAAATTTTTAACAAATGAAATTTGTTAAGTTAACTATTTTTTACAGGACCCAAAAGTTAAACAATAAATACCAAAATAGGTTATTATTAGCAAAAAATATTAATTTAAAAAAACGAGAAATTTAAACTGCTAATCATGGTTTCTATTGTTTTTAAGGTCGATGATTACAAAACTGAAGTCATATTTCAAAAGTTCAAAATGGCGGATCCAATATGGTGGCCTTGAAAATTTATCAATTTCTAGGAAACTTTGTGTCAAGGGGTTTTGGGGGTCTCTGATTACAAATCTGAAGTCAGATTTCATGCAAATTTTAAAATTAATTAATTTTTATGAAACTTCGTATCAAAGTTTTTTTGGGGTCCCTAGTTACAAATCTGAAGTGTACAATTTAAACAGTACCTCGCTGAAAATCAGAAAGTAGAAGGTTACTATTTATTAGCTAGATAAGGTTCATTCACAAATTAGATGATACGATATTATATATATATATTATATTATATATATATATATAGGGGAGACTGGGGCGAAAATTTAAACTGCCAAAACCGTTAAAATTCATTATCTTTCGAACGGGAATAGTTAAAGCATTGTAATTTTAATTATAGAAGGGTATTATCACCCTAAATAAATGTCCGGAGTTGTGTGCAATTTTGTTAATTTTTGTGGTGTCTATATTGAAAGTTTTTTTTCAACCTACTTAAGCCATAACCAAGCCTTAATCAATGATCAAGCCTTGATCCATATTAGAGTTTCGAGCCATAATCAAGCCTTAATCCATGATCAAGCCTTGATCCATATTAGAGCTTCGAGCCATAATCAAGTCTTGAGCCATAACCAAGCCTTAATCATTGATCAAGCCTTGAACCATATTAGAGTTTCGAGCCATAATCAAGCCTTAATCCATGATCAAGCCTTGATCCATTTTAGAGCTTCGAGCCATAATCAAGCCTTAATCAATGATCAAGCCTTGATCCATATTAGATCTTCGAGCCATAATCAAGTCTTAATCTATGACCAAGCCTTGATTCATCTTAGAGCTTCGAGCCATGATCAAGCCTTGATCCATAATGGAGTTTCAAGTCATGATTAATCGTTGAGCCATAATCAAGTCTTGAACCAAGATCAAGCCTTAAGCCAAGATCAAGCCTTGAGCCAAGATCAAACTTTGCTCAAGCCTACAACCATCAACAAGCTTACACGATTTGCATTAAGTCTCAAGCCTTGAGCCATGAGCAAGCTTTGCTATTTTTTACTCATTTTTGGAGGCTTAACATGATGTAGCTTAAAAACTATTGATTTTCGGAGTTTTTGCCATTAACATTTTTTGTTCAGGAGATTATAAGCTACAAAACTTTGAAGTTTGATCAAATTTGACCGAAACTTTTTTTCAATGTTTTTTGTGCGGGGTCCTTTGCAGAATGCCTTTTCTTTGTTTTTGAGTTATTAAATTTTAAAGAAAAAATTGCGACGCGGACGCACTTTGCTTGGCACTCGGCGTGAGGCGATAAAACGGAACGATTTTTGGGAAATTAAATATTAATTATCAAAAATTAGCGTACATTTTTAAAATATTAAAAAATAAAGTTTACCATTGATAAGAGCATGAAAAAACATTTCAGAAACATATTCAACGAAATGTTTGCCATTACAAGAATGGACAGAAAAAAATGAAAAAGTAGACGGTATGCAAAAGAGGTAGAATTGACCCCCCTCTACCCCCTCCAAATTTTCGAAAAAACCAAAAACGTTTTTTGAGGCATATTTCTACTTTATAGAACAACAAATTCTTCGAGTTTTTATTTTTTTCAAGAATTTGAAATTTCAACTCAGCACATTACATACGTAAAATGCCTCATCTACATACACTCTGTAAATCTGAATGTGTGAAAATTTACTTATTTCTAAGTTATAAGTTGTCTTCTCGATCAATAAGTGCATATACACTTGTAATTAGTGAAATTTCACTCAAAATAAGTGAAAAATTCACTTAATTATAAGTGTATATGTACTTATTGATCGAGAAGATGCCTTATAACGTAGAATAGGTGAAATTTCACATATGCAGATTTAGAGAGTAGTTATTTCAAAAACATTAATTTATTGATTCAAATAAATATATATATTTATTCCATAAATTATAATATTTATGTCCAGTAAATAATTATCTAATTCAAATAAATAACAAAAATTAGTATACACAAATAAGTTTAAATACAATATATCTACAATATATGTGCAAAAAGCTCGAAGCTAGATCGAGTATTTTCGAGCTTTTCATTTTTCGAGCCGAGCCGAGCCTAATCAGTTCGAACTCGAGCATAGTCTTCTCAATTCGAGTCCAAGCCGAGTCGAGCCTCATAAAAAGCTCAAATAATTTCGAGTACTCGATTGAACTGGAGCTTTTAAATTACTAAAAAAAACTATTAATAAGTAGAGAATTTCGAATTTAAGGGATTTACTGATCGTAGAAAATCGTTATCGTTATAATAATAATTAAGTTACTAACTAACGTAAGACATTTAGAGGGAATTCGATATTTTCTACTTATTGTTTTTTTATAAGCTCGAATTTCATCGAGTATTCTAGTGGAATCGAGTACTCGATACATCCAGCCAAACTCGGGCTCGGCTGAGCTGTTCGAGTTTTTTGCACACCACTAGTATATGTCGACCTCCACATGAAAAGGGCCCATTTTAGCACTATTGGACTTGTCTATATAGGCGTATTCCTTGCAAAATATGGAAAATTTTCAGTGATTTTACAACTTTTTGATTAAAAATTCGCTGCGTTACAGAATTTCAAAGTTTAGAATGGAAAACCCCTCATTTAGCGAAAAACGTAATTAAAGATTGCCATACCAGTTAATTGTTATATCTCTGGTTATTGTGGGAAGTTATTTAGATAAGAATTGTTTACAGTCCAGGGCACCTTGAAGATGAAAAACCAATGGATTTTAAATTTTTAAAACCACCCCATTCCATCCTTAATTTGAAATTTGGAAAGAAAAATTAGAAATAGACAAATTAGGAAATTGGAATTTTATTTTGAAATAAGAAATAAAATTGTCTTTAAAGGATTTAGTCTGTAATTTGATATTAGTTAACAAAAATAATTATGTATTCACATGAACTTGAAATGTGTTAGAATAAATAGTTTAGTTTTACTTTTTTTATACGAATTCATACGAATTAGAGAATCACATAATCAATTTATTTTTCGATTTTTTGTTTAAAAAAACTAGTGGGTTTTCACTTTTGTTTATTTTTGAATCATTGTTGTCAGAAGTTATAATTGCGATGCTTTAGAATTGTTATTTTTTTAAATATGTATATTAGTTTTAAGTTCTACATTTTTGTTATATAATTTTAAGAATTGTATCAATATTTACTTAATTGTAAATTTGTGTATAAATTCTACTCTATGATGGGATTAGAAAAACGTTAACAAATGTAAAGAATTAAATATAGAATGTTATTAAATAATAAATTAAAGTTATAGTAAAATTATTTCTATTTGATGTAATCATATCAACGATCGTATTAGTAGGTTAACCTCAAAACTGTCATAATAAGAACTTTGTCACTAACGCATTCGACGTATTGGCATTGAGCCACTCACGTAGCACAAAAACTTCCAGGAAACTTCCAGGAAGTTTCCATGGGAAGCTTCTAACCTCCGGACATTATTGTATTTCCTGGAAATTTCCAGGAAGTTACCAAGGATAACTTCTAAAAGTTCCCACAGGAAACTTCCTGAAAATTTTTGTGCTATATGTGGGTAAAATGCCGGAGTTCCTAATAGTACAAGTTACACGGAAAATCAGTATTGTCAAACAGTATTATATTAGTATAGTGGATCGAACGTTAACTATGGCTGTTTACGAAAATTTCTGCCCGGGTAACGATAAATGAATAAAAACTGCATGATTCAACTTGTCAAAACATGTAGATAAAGAATCAAAAATAAAAAAAATTTAATGTTTTTCTCCAAAATTACTTAATTGCGATTATCTCGAAAATCAGAACTGACAAAATGGGCCCTTTTCATGTGGAGCTATTAATAGTAATAAAAATTAAAATAATAGTATATATTAAGAATAGGTATATAGAGGAGACCGGGGCGTAATGGATCACTTTTCTCTTTTTGTTGCTTAACTTCGTCATTCTTGTTTTAATAAAAATTTGATCATGTGGAAAACTTAGCCTAACACCTCAACTTTCAATTAAAAAAAAGTACGCCCTAATATCACTTATACTTTTTTTCAAGAACAGTGTTTTTAGAGAAATGCAAGGTGAGCAATTTCGCCTCGGGCCGGGGCGTAATGGATCAGCAATGAAATTATAATTTAGATCATCAAATATTATTACGGTATTGACAATTTTGGTTTCTATTGTTTATTTATAACAAAGAATATTGAAAATGGAACATATTTAACTTACACTTTAAATATTTTTATGCAATTTTCAAATTTTAAAAAGTTGTAGCGAAGTGCAAAATCCATTTTCTTAAAAAATCTATTCTCCAGTTATTTTTTTTAAAAAGGTTATCTTTGGTACATATTAATATATAAATTACAAGAAACTAAACTTGACAGGATTATTTTATTAATATTTTAAATATAATATGTTTTTCTTAATAGAATAAACAAAGTGATCCATTACGCCCGGGAGGTGTTTGTTGGAAATGTTGTTACTTTTCAACAATACCGTAAGTGTTAAACAAAAATTGACAATTGTTCTTTAAGAACAAATGTTTGAAGCTCAAAACCTGATATACGAAAATTTTTTGCAAGTAATTTTGAAAAAGATATAACAAAAAAACAAAGATTTCAAAAATTTACTTTTAAGCGTCAAAATCACTTTTTCTACCATATCTTCAACAATAATAAATGAATAACAATGAAACTTGGTAAAAACTTACAGTATGTCAAGTACATTATTTTGATCAAAAATCGAAATTACTATGATTTACCGCACTTTTGAATGAATTGAAGTGATCCATTACGCCCCTGATCCATTACGCTCCGGTCTCCCCTAATTGAAAATTTAAATTACTGATACTTAGTAATTTACTTACCCGGAGAGACTCACATTCGTAAAAATTACTAAAAATGGTTGCAATAACCGGAAATAAGGGGACTTTTAGCATAATGTACTACAGAATTAGATAAATTTACAAAAGAAATAGATAAATTTGCTACATTGAAATAGCAAGTTTTAATACTTTGTGTAAGAGTTGTAAATGTAGCAAAAATTGATTATAGTTTTCTCTAATTTCATTACACAAAATCTGACAAATGAAAACATTTTCTACTAAAATCTACGATCCACTGTAGTAATTTTTGGTGAGCAAGTGTGGCTAGCGAGTGCAGTCACATGGCGCCTGCATTTCTATTGGTTGCTAACTTCGTCAATCTCTGTAAATGAGCCGATGCCATCCGATCATTGACAGTGACTATGTTTCGCGTATGTAAAATAAATTTGGATATTATCTACAATAATTAAATATAAATTGAAACGTAGGTCTTTCGTTATCTCAGAAATTGACCATTATAAATTAATAAATTTTGCATTTATTCCTGTCCCAAGAACTATGTCTTATAATAAGTTGTTAAAAGTAAACTGCTTTCTCGTAAGTGCTGTAAATTTTCATCATTCAATATATAAGAAAACAAAGATGTATACTTTCAGAGAAATTCGTTGTCGTGCGTGCAGTTGTGTATTAGTGTATTAATTAACCGCGTCTATACATATAAGTGAAATAAACATTTGTGTGTCTTCAAAAATTTATCCAACAAATATATAAGTGTGTGTGTGCCTGTGTATGTAAAAATCCTTCCAGTTTACCTCCATTAGTCAAGAACTGACGGGAAATCATCGACAAAAATCCGTATTTTTTCTTTCACTCTTTCTTTTTGCATTTACAAACGACTGTAGTAATTTTACGTACACAATACTTCTGAGTTTACTACAGTTATTTGGACCTATTGGACGAAATAGTAAGAAACTTTGCTAATTTGGTGAACATTTGTCGGGATTAGTGACTTAGTGTAGAAAATAGTAAACAATACAAAAAGTCCCCTTATTTCCGGTGGTTGCAATGTGAAAATAGTAAATTCTAGTGTGATTTTATACAAAAATTAGTAATCTCGGTCTCTCCGTGTAGTAATTTAAATTACTGATACTCGATTTTTTCGAGTACTCGACCAAATTCGAGTAAAAATAAAAATTCGAGTAAATTACTCGATTGTTTCAACAAATTAACAATTGTTTAAAGATTAAAACAAAAATCCATAAGAGCCCATAGTTAACCTCAAAACTTTTTGCCCCAAAAATACCACAGAAAATGTGTACGAAGATACTTTTAACATCTTAAATTAAGATGTTTCAAGTAACTGAAAAGTGTCTACCAAAACATCTTAAAAATCACTACCAAAACATCTTAAATTAAGATACTTCTTTTTGCAGTGTATATGCGCGGATTTAAAACTGGCCAAAAGTGCTCTTGACGCATATATGCGCAATTTAAAAAAGGTGGTTTAAAACTTCTTAAAAATCGCTGAAACTGGTTACTCGGGAGTTTTTGGGGTCGCTGAACACGAATCCGGCGTTAGTTTTTCAAAATTCAAAATGGCGGATCCAATATGGCCGACATCATTATCCAAAATTGATCCGATTTGCCTGAAAATCTCTACTCGGGGGTTTTCGGGTTTGCTGATTACAAATTCGAGGTCGGTTTTTCAAAATTCAAAATGGCGGATCCAATATGATAGAATCATGGAGCAAAATTGTATGGATTTGCTTGGAACATACTGCTCATCAATTTTTAGCCTTTCTGATTAAAAATCTCAATTTACATTATCAAAATTGAAATGAAGCTGATACCCAATAAATTGAGTATCAATTTTAATTAAAATTTAAATTATATTATTTCTAGCCAATCCGCTTATTTTTAGTAATTTCGAACCGCCATTTTAAATTTTGAAAAACGGACCGCGGATTTGTAATCAGCGACCCCGAAAACCCCCGAGTAACCATTTTGAAGCGAATCCGATTAGTTTTAAAAAATTGTCCGCCATATTTAATCCGCCATTTTAAATTTTGAAAAACTAACGTCAGATTCGTGTTCAGCGACCCCGAAAACCCCCGAGTAACCATTTTCAAGCGAATCCGATCAGTTTAAAAAAATTGTCCGCCGTATTGGATTCGCCATTTTGAATTTTAAAAAACCGACCTTTGATTCGTAATCAGCGATCCCTAAAACCTTAGGATACCAAGTTTCATAAAAATGAAAAAAAAAAAATTTACAACACACTTTTGGCCAAAAAAGTGGAAATCTCGTCGACAGCCAAGGGGTTCAGTTAGTACAAAAATCTAGAAAATATTGCAATTTAAACATGGACTGACGAACCCGGATGTGGTCCAGGCAAGTGAAGGTTAACATTACCTATACAAAATAATGCGAGTACTCTAATTCACTCGAGTGCTCGACAAAGTCAGTTACTCGAATTTAGTCGAGTACTTGATGACACTCGAGCACTCGAATTCATTCAAGTACTCGATGCCACTCAAGTACTCGACTGGATACGAGTGCTCGAGTGTCATCGAGTACTCGGCTAGATTCGAGTACTCGAAGTCACTCGAGTACTCGATACATCGAGTCAAGCTCGGGCTCGGTTTGGCTCGAAAAGAGTACGGCTCGGCTCGGCTTTTCGAGAGTTTTGCATAGCTCTACTAATTGTATTGTTAGTTGTAAGTGGTATTTTGAATTTTGGACCAAAATTGGTTGTATCTTGGTATAAAAGTAATAATAATAACATTGAAAAAGTTCTATATTATGCAAATAAGTTAATTATAATTCTTTTTATTATATTTATTAATGTTATTATCATAATTTTTATTAATATTATTTTATTCCTATTATTGTTATTGTTGTAATTTTTACTGTTTAATTAATTTAATCGTTTTACTGTTATCATTATGAAATAAGTTTCAATTTTTGTTAAAAATGTTTTTTCTTAATTTTTGGACCAATATAGGGCCATTCTTAAAATTTCAAACTAGGCATTGACATGGGTCAATATTCTCGACTTTCACTAATAATTTCGACTGTCCGTGATTTGGAAATATTCCCATTTGACTATTAGGAGAAAATAGTAACAATTAGAGTAAAGAAGAGAAAGAATGAGGTTTGGAAGAAGAGAACTGAAATTAAGTGGTATTAATGTTCGTGGAATGAGTGCGATATTTCATCTGCTTACGGGGGGTTTTTGTTGAGAGGCGATCATATTAGAGATTTACTTGTCAACAGTGTATCCCGTCATTAGGAAGATGCTGAGTGTTCACGGTTCTTTTGGAACTGAGAACGCATGCCCAGTATTATAAATGCCAGATGTCTGATTTTAGGAATATTTCGTAGTTGTAAGTGTTTTTAAACGAGCGCCATTAAAACGGACAAGCAATCTTCAAAAAGAAAGAAAGAAAAAAAATCGTTCTAAAAGTTAACATATTAATTTCACTTCAAGATAATTTCGCGATGAAAAGTCTTATATGTTATTCACTTTATTAAGTTATTTTGTAGTCGACAAACGGAAGCAATCTATCATTTCGCACTAGGAAAAGTTTAAGTAAGTAGATGGCTAAGTAAAACTAAACATACAGTCATGTATTTAAATTTTCAGAAATTTTCAAACGAAAAATTTATTTTCTCTTTTAAAATTCTTTTACTCAAGTTATATGGTAACGTTAGTAAATAAATAAATTAAGAATTCATACTCAAGTTACAGATAAATTAATTAGCTTATTAATGTTTATTTATTTACTTATTACCATTAACTTTTCCTTATATTTATTTTTTATTAAAGCGTTTTCCATTTAAAATTTCTGTTAATTAATTAATTTAAAAAATTTTTAATTAAGTATTTGTTCAGAAATAAATAAAATAATTAATTAATGAGAAAACATTTTTTGACCTTTCAGGTGGAGTACATTTTTATTTTATTACTTATTTATTTTTTATTCTTGAAATAAATAAATTTCAAAAAGGATTAAAGTAAACATTTAATAAATTGAATTTTTAGGTAAATAAAATTTTATTTAATTCAATTATTAAAAATGTCCTCGCGTAGGGGGAGTAAATAAATTAAATAAACAGACGCGTAAATTCTGTCAATTAAATTCATTAGAATTTATTTATCATTACTTTCTTTTTTCCCCATCGGCGTTAAAGATCATTTTAATTAAAATCTATTCAATCACATTTTTAAATAAAATTTTAATTTTCGTTTAAGTATTATTTTATTTCATGTAAATATAATTTCAGAGATGTTGATTATGTTTCTTAAATCTTAAATGCTTAAATGCATATAATTTTAAGAATGAGATAATAATTTTGCGGATGTCATAAAGATGCACAGTTTACGAAGATGCGAAAATATCCAACACAACTCGAGACACTGTCATCATTCGAAAAGAAGACTTACGTCTTTCCGTTTCTTAAAGATCCGCCTACATCAACACGTTAGTTGTCCTTTTCCTCGTATCCTGCCTTTCACAAATAACTATACATTTCTGCTCTTAAAATTTGCGAGGAAGTGAATTTTTTTGTTCACCTATTTTTAGAATGAGGAAGTTTTCTTTCTTTTCCAGTTCTTTTTCGTTTGCGAAAAAGATAAAAAAATAAATGACGAAATAAAATCATTTACGCAGTAGGGAATTTTTTAAATAATAAAATAATTTCAGAGATTTCTTTTTTTCAGGGGGTCGATTATGGAATTTTATTATATTTTATTTTTTTAGGCGCATCTTTTGAGCCCTCAATGAACATTTTTCGTCCATATTCACAAGAGATATTAAATTTTTTTAAATAAAAAATTTTGGAAAATGAGACTTTTTTTTAAATTTTGTTGAAAAGTGTAGAAATGACTTTGAAACTATAGTTACCAACTTGTAGAACATTAAAAAACGCTTCAATTGACGTATTTTTGAAGTTAATTCGATTAGAAATTAAGAAGTTGTTCATATTTTAAAAAACAGAAATTGTGAATAGAAGGAAACTTTTTTTATGTGGAAGTATTAAATAAAGAGAATAAAGTATTAATAAACGAGATTTACGAAAACTTATGAAACGAGCAGCAAAATTATAACAAAAATGTATAACTTGGCAGCGGTTTTTAATTTTACGTTTTACTTTAACTTAAATTTTCACTTTTACCCTTAATTCTGTTTTTTATACTTTTATTTGTTCTTTCATTTTTCTTTTTTTTTTGTATTTTCACTGTAATAAGAAACTAAGAAAGCCGATTAAGATATAGTAGCCAACACTTCGCTAAGGTAAAATATAAAAACAGAATTTAGGGCATTTCCCAAAGCAGCTTGGACTGTTTACACTCCACAGTATGACCGTTAATACTTAGGCAAAGCTCGACATAAAACCAGAATTTCGGACCTTGCCCAAAAGTGCTCGGGCAAACTGCGAAATGTCCGGTTAATCCACGACTTGCCCGCACTCCGAATTTCATCCACAACACAAACATTACTAAATAAATAAATATACAAAACATATTTAGTATTTAAATTATTATTATTATCATTGATATCATCATAATATTCTTTTAGTATTTCATTATTTTCCTATTCGTATATTATAATTTGCATACTATATTATTTATTTTTTTAACTAGTATAGTACCAGTTAAAATTTATTTCAATATTAATTCGTTTAATACATAAAATTTTCCATTGACAATTGATATAAAAAGATAATGTATATAAATAACAATAAATTTTGAAAACTATATTTGAAAATAATTTAAATAAATAAAAATAATAAAAGGATATACAAATAAATGATAATTAATGAAATTAATCGAATTTTTAACAATATAAACACAAATTATTATTTTAGCAGTAATTATAATAATAGTTTAATGGAATAAATAGAAAAAATAATTTTTATTAATTATGATAACGAAATTGTATACATGTCAAAATATTATACTTGGACTGAAAATATTTTTATTAACGTTTTACTTTATTTGTAAACGGAGAATGTGGATCATAAAATGAGAAGCAAATTAGCCGTCGGAAATAAGGAAATTACAACGTAATGACAGAAATATACCTGTTTATCATGGCAATACAGGATCGTTTTTTTAAGCAGACAGTTTTGTAAGATTTATTAGATGACTGTCGAAAACTCATAATCATCGTTCTTTTTACACTGTATCTTGTTAAATTTATTATGACAAATAAAAACTTTGTGTGAGGTCGCGATGATAAAATTTAAACTCTAAAAATTTGGATAATCGATTTTTTTATTTGAAAGTCAGTTTCAATTTACAAGAGTAACATTCAATTTAGGCACAAAATTAAATATTTATAATAGTAATTAAAATTAATTATTTAATTTCGTCTATTTTTAATTTGTTTATATTGGACTAATTATTATTATTATTATTAGCAATTATTTTAATTAATCATTTTAAATCTTTAAAGAATTATAGTTTAATTTTTATTTTGTTATTATTTGTTTATTTATTAACAGTAAAAACTGACAGCAAAAATAAACTATCCTTTAGTTCATTATTGACTAATTAATTAAAAATTATAAATGAAATTTTCTCTTTTCCTTTATTTTCATTTTACTGCCCGCGTGGAAATGAAAGCTTGGGCGAAATCCAGCAAAGTATGGGAAAGCTTAGAAAAATTCGGCAAAGCTTGGCAAAGTGTGGCTAATAAGCGTTTTCCAAGCTTTGGAATGTACATGATTAACAACGATTATTAAAGTACGCGGACACTTAGGAAAAGTACAGGAACAAGAAAATAGGTATGGGAGAAAAAAAAATTTATTTTTTTTAGTAGTTTTTTTCCAAAATTAAAAATTTTAATTTCTGGAGTTTGGTAAAAGTTGGGAAAAATCGGCAAAGTGTGGGAGAATAAAAAAAATATTTTTTAAAATATTTTTTGTCAAAAAATTAAAAAACTCAATATCTAGGGCTTCTCCCACACTTTGCCGACTTTTGCCAAACTTTGCCAAGCTCCAGAAATTGAAATTTTTAGTTTTCCAAAAAAATAAGAAAAAAATAATAAATTTTTCATTTTCCCATACTTTGCCGACTTTTGCCGAACTTTGCCAAGCCCTAGATATTGAGTTTTTTAATTTTTTGACAAAAAATATTTTAAAAAATATTTTTTTTATTCTCCCATACTTTGCCGATTTTTCCCAACTTTTACCAAACTCCAGAAATTAAAATTTTTAATTTTGGAAAAAAACTACTAAAAAAAATAAATTTTTTTTTCTCCCATACCTATTTTCTTGTTCCTGTACTTTTCCTAAGTGTCCGCGTACTTTAATAATCTTTGTTAATCATGTACATTCCAAAGCTTAGAAAACGCTTATTAGCCACACTTTGCCAAGCTTTGCCGAATTTTTCTAAGCTTTCCCATACTTTGCTGGATTTCGCCCAAGCTTCCTCTTCAACGCGGGTGACGATTCATGAATGTAATTTGTAATAATAATTGTTATATTATTTTATAATTATATTATATTTCAATTATATTATTTGTTTAATAATAACACCCTGAAAGAAAAAAACTGCCAAAGTGGCCGCGTTTACTCATGCAAATTTGGCAGTGTTGAGAAACGCCATGGCATGGTGAAACGACTCTGTGAAACACTGCAATTTTAGCATAACTTTCCAGCTACTCCTACAGTTTTACAATGTTAAAAGTGCAGTGTAGTAATGCTGAAATAGCGTTTTTCTAATGAAAGTATAATTCCTGCTATAAAAGTGAGGGTAATTAGCCCAAAAAGTGTACTTTAAGACCTATATGCGCAAAACCAAAAATACAGAGGTTTTGAAAAAAGTGAGGATACAGACCCCAAAAAAATTGTTTTTATTATTTTTCGTATTGGAGATATTTCTAATGTGGTTTAGTTTAATTAAAGAAGAAAAAAATATTGATAACCGTTAAAAACACGTTTTCGGGTTCTTTACCCCCACTTTTCCAAAAATTCTTAATTTTTTTTATCTTCCGCATATGGTTCTTAAAGTGCTCATTTCAAATATAAATTTAAGGCCTTGTGGAAGTGTTTAGCACGTCTGTTTAAGGGGTTACATACCTTTTTGGGACTCAAAAAATCGAAAAAAATTTTATTGATTATTTTAAAAGTATATATTTTCGAGAATGTTTTCCCAAATTTTCATTGAAATCGGTGCATTAGAACCAAAGTTAAATTTTTAGCGCGGTACTCCTCAGAGGTTAGAACTGAACTTGAAACTTTAAACGCTATTATCTCTGAATCGTAATTTTTTAAAACTACTTTTACGGTGTGCATGATTTTTCCAAAACCGCTAAAACAATAAGCTTGAAATTTACAGGGTTTCTTTATAGTAGCTATTTCACATCAAGTGATCAAGGGGTCTTACGGTGTAATGTTTATTTCGATAAATCTTTACTCTTAAACTATTAAAAATAAAAATTTGGCAAAGTACATTTTGGAAAGGTTTTTTCATGCTCTTTCGATTAGAAATAAGCATTTTGAAACAAAACATTTTTTAACCCAAAAAAATCGAAATTAAAAATAAATTCTCATTTTTTGTGAGGAAAGGTACAATTTCTTTTTTTATAAACGAAAGCTGAGGTTTTTTATTAAAAGGACATATACATGAAAAAGTGGGACTAGAAAGTTTAAACATTGAAAAAAGAGTTTTCTACTAAACGGAGCTAAAAACCGGGTTTAGAGCGCTCCGGTCAGTATAAAACTCTTTTTTTCAATGTTTAAAAATTCTAGTCCCAATTTTTCAAAAAAAAATTCCCAAAAATTAAAATTTATTTTTAATTTTGATTTTTTTGCGTCAAAAAATTTTTTTTTCCAATCGAAAGAGCATGAAAAAACCTTTCCAAAATGTACTTTGTCAAATTTTTATGTTTAGTAGTTTAAGAGTAAAAAATTATCATAATAAGCATTGTACTGAAAAATCCAAAAATTTAACCCCCTCCCCCTCGGAAAATATTGAACTAGGTAAAAAAATATTTTCACGAAAAATTACTATATCTATTACTACTATACAAAAGCCCCAAGTTTTGCTACGATTTGAGAAAAATTTTTCTCCACCTTGATCACTTATTGACATGGAATCGCTCATAGATATAATAGCTAGTTCGTGAACAAAGGAATTTTAATTTGTACCAACATTTATATTTTTATATTTTTTTTCCTCATAACTTTAAAAAATGTTGGGACACGTTTACATATTTTTCTTTAACTTTGTAGAGTTTTTTTAGGCGCATCTTTTGAGCCCTTAATGAACATTTTTCGTCCATATTCACAAGAGATATTAAATTTTTTTAAATAAAAAATTTTGGAAAATGAGACTTTTTTTTAAATTTTGTTGAAAAGTGTAGAAATGACTTTGAAACTATAGTTACCAACTTGTAGAACATTAAAAAACGCTTCAATTGACGTATTTTTGAAGTTAATTCGATTAGAAATTAAGAAGTTGTTCATATTTTAAAAAACAGAAATTGTGAATAGAAGGAAACTTTTTTTATGTGGAAGTATTAAATAAAGAGAAAAAAATATTACACCAATTAAGAATAATTGTTCACAAAGTATAGGGGAGACCGAGGTGAGTTGTAACAGAGGCGAGTTGTACTTTCTAAATCTGAATTAGTAGAAAGTTACTAATGAAATGGTGAAAAGTCGTCCACTAAATGATTTAGTAATAATTCTACTAACAATTAGTAAAATTTTACTAATTTTTAGTAGAGCGTTACTAATTGATTAGTAGAATTCTACTAACAATTAGTAGAACTGTTTTATTAATAGTCGATAACACAGTTTCACTAATTTATTTAGTAAAGAAGTGACTTTTAATTAGTAGAATTTTACTAAAAATTAGTGATATTCTACTAATTAAAAAGGTGAAAAGTCGTTCATGAAAACTACTAAAAATTAGTATAATTTTACTAATTCTTAGTAGAATTCTACTAATTCAGATTTAGAGAGTAACAAAGCGGATTTCTCGAAAACTATGACCTTTTAAAAATTTTGAAAAGCGTAAATTTATTACATTTTTGATTCACTATTTGATGCAAATTTACTTGACCACCTGAGAAAAGTTTTAGAGATGTAATTAATATGTGTGCAAAAAAATTGCTAAAAGTAAGTTTTTGGCCGAAATTTTGATACTTTATTATTCGACATATATTATATTTTTGTTATTCTAATATTTACCATAATAACTGTTGGATATATCCTAGTTTTATGAAATGATTTTGTTTTCTTGTGTCAGTCTCGAAATTTAAAATAAAAAATAATTATTCGAAGCGATGCACAGTTTTTCGCACCTAGGCGAGTTGTAACAGGCTGTTTCAACTCACCTAGGCTTACGCAAATTTGAGCTTGATCAAATAGAAACTGTTTTGACTTTTGCTAAAGTATATTGTTTTATATTATGGTTTTAAAAGTATTTAGAATTTTACAAATTTTCGTGTAAATCACTTTCATATTTTCCAAAGGAAAAAAAATATATTATTAAAAACATTTTTCAAGTTGCTCTTTCACATATAAAAGTCAAAATAATTTCTACTTATAGGTTTTTTTTGTTATTATTGAGCTTGTTGCTCATTTTTAATTTAGTTTTTGGTTTAATTTGATTTATATTGATCTCGTAAATTTCCTTACTCTAATTTACTCCTTAATTATTTAAAAATTCGCAGAAAAAATTTTATTATTCTTAAATTTCTATAAAATATGTTATATAATATTATTTTTAGCTATTATACAGCTCAAATTGTTATTATAGATCGTAATTAAATATACCAAAGATTGATTTATAATATCTAATTAGTGTTAAAGAAAGCGAAATATGTGATAACCTAATTCTAAAAATAATTAAGGTATTAAAACGATTGTTTTATTCTTTTCTATTAATAAGATGTCTTTACTAACTAATTAAATTTACTTTACTAACTAAACTAAGCATTAAAAATTATTTTTTTTAATTAAAATCACAAAATTTAAAACTGTTACAACTAACGTCGACATGTGTTACAACTCACCTTGGTACTAGGTGAGTTGTAACACCGGGAACTGTTTTCGATTTTGCAATTTTTTCGTAAAACCTTACAACTTTTTACATTTTTAATTTTTTGTTCACATACTACACAAAACTACCTATCCAAAAATACACATTTCATAAAAATAGGACAATTTTTGGCTGAGTTATACTGGATAATGTAAAAATCGTTTCAACTCACCTCGGTCTCCCCCTACTTTATTGTTATTAACATCGCAATAGGGAACACGCATAGAAAGGGTTTGCTGTGGCAGCGAACATTTTGCTGCCACAGCAAACCTTGTTCGTTGAAATAGGAACAGCGAAAAAGTTCGCTATGACAGCAAACTCGCATAAATTTTTACTAATGTTTGCTGCCACAACTAACATGTTCGCTGCCACTGCAAACTTCTTAGCTGTGGTAGCTAATTTTCAGAAACATAGCAAACATCTGTTTACTGTTAGAGCTAATTTCTTTTTTTCCGTAAAGCAAATTGTTCATGAAATGAACACAACGAGATTTACGAAAACGAATGAAACAAATACATTTAATTATTTTCTCTTATTTTTTATAAATGAATTATTATTCAAATAGAATATTAGGAGAGACTGCGGGGCTAAATTTTAAACTGTCAAAACAGTTCAAATTAATTATCTTTCGAACGGAAATAGTGAGAGCATTGCAGCAATGAGTATAGAATAGTATATTGTGTGGCAAGGGCGGAAAGTTGTTAATTCCTGACCGAGTTCGAAAATTCGAATTCGAAAATAAGGTCAGAATTGACATTTCCGCCCGAGTTGCACACGATATTTTTTGTCTAATTGCACGATAAACAAAACGGATCCGTAAATTTAAAAATGAATATGCACTTATTATTAAATGTGTATGAATTATTATTATTATTAAGCTTAAGACGAATCCGAATATTTTTGATAAATTTAACAATAAAATTTTACTTAAAAACTTGATATCTTCTGAAACACCGATAAAATACTAATTTTGTAATAAGTTAAATAATATATCGTAATATTAAACATTTTAACTACAAATAATAATAATAATAATCTTAATAAAAACACATTAAATAGTGACGTGATAAAATAACAACAGAATAAGTAATATAAATTAATAGTATAATAATTAGTAGTATTTATTTAATACTGTTAGAGCAGCGGGCGGAAAAGCTTACTTTCCGCCCGCTATTCATACACGGAAAGTCGAGTTTATCGCGCATGTAGGACAAAAAGGTTTTATCACTCTTAATAAAGGTCTGGAGTTATGTGACATTCTGTTTAGTTTTGTGGTGTCCATAACATAAAATGTGTTTTGACCCTACATTTGTAAATTTTTACGTCCAAGAAAATATCAACTTTTAAGTATATATTTTTTCAATTTATTCTCATTACAATTTTCTTGGGTCCTTGTAGGAGTCTCCCCTGAAAATTGTATCTAAAGATATTTTTGTCCTTTTTTGAAATAATAATTTATTAACTCTCTAACTTTTCTGACGCTATTGTTAAATAAACACAGATGTTTTATTAACTAAATTACTAGTTTTACATATACTTTAACTTAGCTACTACTTAACACCTATCAGAATATAGTTTTACTAGACTAGATATAGAATTTAACATTTAGTCCCATCATGGGGCTAAATGTTAAAAAAAACATTTTGAAAAAAGGACGAAACATGTATTTTACGTTTAAATATCAGAAACTATTTTTTTAAAAGTTGTTGAGGACAAGTTGCCCAACAATATTGATGTATACATATTTGCATCTAAGCACAGAAAAAAACTGCGAACTTAAAATGGAGTCCAATTTTTTTCTGTGAGCGAAATTAAGGTCTAAAAAATCATTTATGCAAAATTTAACATTTAGCACTGGTCTTCTCTACGTATATTAAAAAATTAAAAAAGTGCGAGTTGTACACAAATATGGGTTCCATACACAAATATTAAAAACAATACTTGCACCATTTATCCATGATTGGTAGAATTAAAAAAAACAATTAACCACTTCACTGGCAGGGCGTTCCAAATGGCGTTCCACGCGCCGAGGCCCAGACTGGCAAAAACACCGAAATGGCGTTCCTAAAAAACTCTTTTTTTTAAAGAGTGTACACCACATTTAACTATTGTAAAGCAATATTTCTATAATTTAGACATCAGGGAACAAGATTATCACAACAAAAATTTTAGTTTTTGTGATTTTCAACGTTTTTCCGAACGTTCAAATCGGCTATTTTTAATAATTTTCAACAAATGGCGTTCCACTTTTTTTCAATTTTTACACTATAAAACATGTATTTTTATTAAAAAAAGATATTTATATTACAATTTTATAATATAATAATATAATTATTAATAATATATATAAATATAACATATATAAATAACTATTATTTATTATTATGAATGGTAATATTATACGTATATGTTTTTGCCAGTCTGGGCCTCGGCGCGTGGAACGCCATTTGGAACGCCCTGCCAGTGAAGTGGTTAAAAAAATGTATTAAAATCATTTGATAAGAAAGATAACTAAACTAACTCCTGTTTTTTTTAATTCTACCAATTATCGATAAATGTTGTAAGTATTGTTTTAATATTTGTGGACGGAACCACAAAATTTTTAGTTACAAAATTAAAGTGAGAAAACAATCTCTCATTTATACTCTTAAATTTTTACTTTTCTTTAAAATATTTAATGCCACTTGTTTTAACTAAAAAAATTAAAAAATTTTTTTTTTAAGTTTTATTTCAAAAAGTTTTTTAAAAAATTTTTGTCGTCAGACTGTTATAAAACACTAGTATACCAATTTTCAGCTCATTAAGTCAAATAATGTAAAAATTAGAAATTTTTTTTTTTTAGTTTTTTCTTGATAACGCTATGGCTATTATTACATAGCAAGTTCTCTATATTTTTCTTGTAATATTCGCGGTAAGATACACCTGTATGTCAAATTTTATCCCTCCATGTTAAATAGTTTAAAAGTTAAGGGAGGGGGAATAGTCACTTTTTATGCATTTTTGGCCAAATATCTTGTTACTTCCTTGACAACGCTATGGCCATCATCTCCAATCCCATTCTCTATATTTTTCCTGTAAGCTACGTGTGAAAAAAGTATCTGTACAAAATTTAAGCTCTCTAGTCCAAATAGTTTAGCCGCTAGGGGAGGGGGGACACGATTTGGCTACGGACACAAGAGTCTCACCAATAGCGTTCCGTCGGTACACCGCAAGTGTACGGAACACTAAAAATTAATATTATCGTTTCTAAAATGTTTTATTTTTCAGAAATAAATTTTTTGTAAATTAAAATAAAAAAGAAATCGTTATTATGTTGTACTTTATGGATAATTTCCCTAATAACACGAAATATTCCATTCACATTCCAGGAATATTCCATCAACATTTTACATATCAGGTCTCGGATCGAAGAACTAAGCGATTAAACCAACCAGGAAGTAGTGAGTACTGGCCAGATGTACCTGAATCTGTTGTACCTACACGGAGAAAAAGGGATTGTTACATCTACTAACCGGATTGTTAATATAGAACTAGCAAATCGGATTTGTTGTTGCAACAATTCTTTTTGTTCTCTTAACAAATTAATTGTTGGCTAACAATTCGGAATTGTTGTTGCAACAATTAATTTGTTAAGGTCATGTTATTCAGTGGGAAGTTTTTCCATAGTAAAGTAAATGGGGCACGTGACCACTGAATAACATAACCTTAAGAGAACAAAAAGAATTGTTGCAAAAACAAATCCGATTTGCTAGTTCTATATTAACAATCCGGTTAGTAGATGTAACAATCCTTTTTTCTCCGTGTAAGCTTTTTTAACAGCTGCCTGCCCAGGCAGCCAGTCTTAATTAAGCGGAAGATTTAAATTCCTATAAAGAGATATTTTACTTTTTTAAAGAAAATTGTTATTAAAACTTAATAAAAAGTAATAACAATCATTATTATTATTTATTATAGGGGAGACCGGGGCTAAACCGGACGGATTTGGTCTTTGACCAGAAAACTATCATACAAAAACATACGTTTTGCCAAAGTGTAATACACCGTTTTAAAGTTGTACTTTCACCTACAAATCGCACTTGTTCGATTTAAAAAAAGTACAATAGCTTTAGAGATATATTGCTTCGAAGGTGACTACCTCAAAAACGAAAATTCGAAAATTGGTGGGGCTAAACCGGACACCCCATAGGGCTAAATCGGACACGGCCAATTAATTAAAGAATGAGATACAAATTTTCTTTTTTTTTTTGGTAAAAAAGTCAAATCAATTCTTCTTTTATTTATTTGTAGATAGTTCTATACAAAGAATATAATATAATATGTAAAATCGGTAATAATTATAATATAAAATTAATTACAGTTTTCAGGCTTGTCTGTTTGTAGCAACTCACTTGCGAATTCGAGTTTTAAAATAAATTCTTTATTTATTTATTTATAAAGTGGTTCTAAGCAAAGAATATAATATAAAATAGTTAATTAATATAAAATAAATTAATGAATTCAAAGATTTGGTTGTTTTTAATCACGATGTCCGATTCAGCCCCACACCGTCATCTAATAATTAACCTGCAATATATTTTTTCTTCTTAATGTTTTCCATTAAACTTTTTTTCTACTAAACTCAGTACACCTTGAGCTAAAAGAAAAATGGCCGTATGATATTTGCACTTTAATTTTAACGATAAAAACCCAAAAAAAATGAAGAAAAAATTTTTTTACTTTTACCTCAAAAAATGACATTTTCACATATTAACGGCAACTATTATTACAAGAAAATTGACATGTCCCTAAAACCTCATGCAGCATATGCATCACGAAATTGCGCGTTCATAGGTTATTTACACGATTTGAAATTCTTCACGGTTTCAGAAATATTTGACTTGTCCGGTTTAGCCCCGGTCTCCCCTAATATTAATAATTAAATTAATAATAATTTTCTTTAAAAAAGAAAAATACTTTACGGAATTTAAATATTCCGCCTCAATTTAGGCCGTCTGCCTACGCAGGCAGCTGTCTAAGGGAGCTGTGGCAGTACTTTTAGGCTGCTCACTGCTCCCTGTCTGGTATTATCTCTTGCCACCACGTGGCAGTTGTGTTCTTCAATACGAGACCTCAAATATTAAAATATCTGACATTTAGAATGTTCCTTATTTGATTTAATGTAAAACTAAAAGAATGTAATGTAAACCATTGGAATATAGTAGAAATATTTTAGTGGAATATTATTACAGTATTAATTATGTTTTCCAATTAAATACCCCAGGTGCAATGTTCATGAGAATTTCTAGGTCTAATTCCCGAGAACATTTTCACGTGGGTATTCTGACAATATTTTCATATAATATTCCTACTCTCTAAATCTGAATTAGTTGTTTTCGACTAATGAAATAGTGCGGATTCGTTTACCAAATGAATAAGTAACAGTTTTTACTAATCTTTAGTAGTCTTTTACTAATTGATAGTAGGAAACTACTATTTCAATTATTTAGTCATATTTTTTTTACTATTTCAAATTTAGAGAGTACATTATTCTATAAAGATATTTTTGAAATATCAGGAATTTCAATATTCCTAAAATGTATGTAGAATATTTCTAAAATATAGAAGTAATATTCGTTTAGAATATTCTTCCTGAACATAAAAAAAATTACGATTTTAAATGTCAAATTTTTAATATTAAGTATTCGATAATATTCCATTACAAAGTTTTCACAATATTTCCACTAACGATGTATACCTCACTCGCTAACGCTCGTTCGTTTGAAATTAAATTTGTTTGTTTTACTTATTTATTTGTTTCTGTAATTTTGTTTATTAAATTGATAGTTTGACCAAAACAAAAACTAAAATTTCATTATTTTCTCTACATTTGCTGACACTTTGACACTCTAGAAATATGCATGAAAAACAAAATGTTCCTAATGTTAATAAAAATCTCAATGAATATATATTATTCCAATTAAATACACTACCGTCCGAAATTGTGCGTACGCTAACATCTCGAGCTATTAAAAAACACACCCGCACAGAAACAGTGATAACTCGGTTAAAAATGAAGCTAGATGATTTTTTTTAAATTGCATTGGAAAGCTTATTAAATTTCCAATGAAATGCTAGTATTTTAAGTTGTATTGCATAAATAGGAAGCGAGATATCATGTTATGAAGACAAAAAAAAAAATTCTATTTTTTTCGGAATTTCTTACTCTGACTTTGACTCCTGGCACAGTTTAGCAAAGTTTATGAAAAAAATTGTTACTTTTACAGACTATTCCTTGTAACCTAAGCTTTAAATAGAGACCAAAAACAGCAAAAAATATTTACGGGTTTCCGAGATATTACAAAAATAGTAGGACCGTGCAAAGCAGAATTTTCAATCATCGATTTCTCTAATTGGCCGTTAAGTCAATTACTTGTCTGTCAAAAAAGTGTCGAAAATTAATTTTACCAAGTACATTCATATTGGGATCCACTTTTTAAATATCGATATATAATAAATTAAATTAAAAAAAGGATCCCAGTAAGAATGTACTTGGTAAAATTAATTTTCGACACTTTTTTCACAGACATGTAATTGACTCAACGGCCAATTAGAGAAATCGAAGATTGAAAATTCTGCTTTGCACGGTCCGATTCTTTTTGTAATATCTCGGGAACCCGTAAATATTTTTTGCTGTTCTTGGTCTCTATTTAAAGCTTAGGTTACAAGGAATAGTCTTTAAAAGTAACAATTTTTTTCATAAACTTTGCTAAACTGTGTCAGGAGTCAAAGTCAGAGTAAGAAATTCCGAAAAGAATAGAAGTATTTTTTTGTCTTTATAACATGATATCTCGCTTCCTATTTATGCAATACAACTTAACACAGTAGCATTTCATTGGAAATTTAATAAGCTTTCCAATGCAATTTAAAAAAATCATCTAGCTTCATTTTTAACCGAGTTATCACTGTTTCTGTGCGGGTGTGTTTTTTAATAGCTCGAGATGTTAGCGTACGCACAATTTCGGACGGTAGTGTATAACAAATTTTGTACGTTTTAATATTCCACGAATATGCATGAAATATTTCAATAAAATATTGCAATGACGATGCAATGGAATATTTTCAAACTTTTAAATGTTTTCGGAAAATATTAAAGAAGTATCCAATTGAAATATTGTGGGAATATTCCATCACAGAAAAAAAGCGGACTCAAAATGAGTCGCATATGAGACTCATTTTGAACTGCAACAAAAATGATACCCCTTCGACTCATTCTGAGTTTTTAGGGAATTCGGACATTTTAATATTCCTAAAATATGGATAGAATATTCCAAAAGAATGAATAAAAAACCTTTACGGTTGGTCCACACCTCGGGTTTCTTAGTTGTAATAAACTGGTGCCATGTACCATTGCATGTAAATACTTGTTAGTGATGGTAGAAAACTTTTTACGTCATTTTCATTAAGTTCCAATAAAGTACGCGAGCAGTACAAACGTAAAACGTAAATGTGTGGTGAATTTTTAAAGCAAAACTTTTACTTAGTGTCGAGAAAGATTAATTAAACAAAAGGGAAGATGCGAACAATAAAGTAAGATGATGAAATTTATTCATTAGAGAATGCTTTAATACTTTGGTATGCTATTTAGGTTTTTATATCGTGCGTTTATGTCTGTGTGCTAAAAAAATCAAAACGACGCGAAACTTACGGTCGGGTCACTATATATATATATATCGTGAAGGTTGAGACACATAATTTTACAATTATAGTGCGTTCTGACATCGGAAATTCATTTGTTTAAGGTAGAGATGTATGAAGAACGTCTTTTTACAGTGAAAAAAATATATTCATGTTCGAAAAACGTTCGTTAAACGTTTCGTGTACTGAGAACGTTTTTAGATTAATTTGTATATGAATTTTATATTTCCTTTTTCAAGTGCATTTCAGCATTCTTCTGTAATTTATGGGCCATTTATAGTAATATTCCTTCATATCACATTGATTTTCTATGGTGGCCCGACCGTAACGACATTTTTTTAAAAAATGTTTATAACTTTTCCAATTTTTGTCCAGACATTTTCTGATGTACAGAAGAAACATTCCACTTTAAAAGATCTTTCCAACCATATGTCAGAAAACGTGAAATTCGCGGCCTATAACGAAAGTTATGGGCACAAGTCAAAAAGTGTCTCGACCGTAGTGACTCTCCCCTATCTTTGTTATACAGTCAACCAAAAATTAGGATTGATTTAAATATAATAATTTTGATTTAATACATAGTAAGTTTGGTTCAATAAAAGTTATACGTTTAATTCAATAATAGAATATATTTAAATTATACATATTTTTTGGATGACTATATGCTTATGTTTGGTTAAAAAAAAATTTTTCCTAGCAGAAATGTCAATGCAATATTAAGTGTATACTTTTATATTTTATTTATAAAAATATAAAAATTAGTAAAACTAATTAAAAATATTTCCAAGTTTGAAACAAAATTGTTTTGTTTTTCGAAATGTGAATTATTTTTCATATAAAATTCGGTAAGGCAAAAATTACCTTCTTGAACGCTACCGGCACGTCGCCGTCGACGATGTTGAATACGACCGTGTATAACGCGGCCGCCGGTGAATTTATTTGGATCGAGAATATTCTCCACTGAGAATGCAAGTCCTCGTTTATTTGATTGCACAGAACTAGAAGTTGTTGTTGTATTACCACCACTTGGTCCATTTGTCTCCGTAACATTACTGGCACTACAGACAGTGACAAGTGTCGTCGAGACATTTGACGCGTGTCCAGATAGAAAAACCGAATGACCCCCCTGGCCACTTACACCAATTCCACTTGCACCATTTTGAAGACAATTAAACGAATGTAATCCACGACTTGCAAATGGATGATGTAAAAACTGATCGGAACATCTAGACGATGCAGTTAAATCAACGGGACTACTTGGATTACTCTCGTCTCCATCGCGACACACATCAACCTCAACGTCCTCATCATCATCCTCATCATCATGAAATGATCCATTTCTCTTTTCCAATTCCTCATCATCATCATCCATCTCCTCATCATCGTCCTCTTCACTTTTCGACGTAATTCGTTTAATTCTATTATTACTAACACAATGATTACCACTGATTCTTTCTGTTTGCCTTTCACCACTGATAATACCATTTTCATTTTCGTCCTCGTTTTTTTCAATTTTTTGCTTTATCTTTGTCTCGCCATTATTATCAATAATGTCCTCGGCAAGATGGGGCGATGTTGTTTGCTCTGATCGTAAATGATCGTAGCGAAAAAATGGATCAGCTGTCCTGACTTGAAGTAACACGTGTCGTCTATCCTGAAGAGGAACTTTAACCTCCTCACCGAGAATCGGTCCGAGAGGTGACATTGTTCTACCCTCTTGCATCCTCCACATCCCCGGAGGTAGTGCTCTTTATCTGACCGCATGCCACATTATGATCAACTAGCACGTGACACTTCGAAACAACACATTCTGTCACTATAATCATCTAAATTCACGACACTTAATCCAAAATTTCAATGATTATTCACAATCACCAGAAAAAATCACAAACACAAAAAATTGAGTAAATACATATGAGGGGGGGGGAGGGTTTCACGTTTATGATTTGGATTTTTGGCGTGCGAGTCTTGACTGCGACTAGAACGTAGGGTGTCTATAGTGGTTCTATAGAGTCATGGTGGCAGAATAGGTGATATTATTAGAGTGAAGAGTAAAGCCAAAAAGGGGGTTGTTCCCTCTAGAGGCGTGGGCGTGGCAAAACTGATTCGAACGGTTACCAGAAAGCTCGACCGACGGCCAATGGGAGTTAAGGCAAATGCGGAGGGTTGCGTCGTACAAAAGCTGAGCTTGTATCAGTGGTGGGTTTTGATGGTTGTGCGTGATTACGTTGAACGCTTTTGCGTGTGCTCTCTCACTCTAAAGCACAACGACATTGGTTCATTCACGAATACCATCATGGTAAAATTGTGTCTATATATACAAAAACGATTGAAAGGAGAGAGGGGGGATTGTCCCCCACGCGCGCTTTCGCCAGATACTTGGGTATGTACACACAACTTCCCCGCGAGATCGGACTGGCTAAAGTGGTTTGTCTTTGATTTAGCCACCGCCACTATACCACTGACGGAAGAGTGGGCGCTTCCTTCTTCAATAGATGCTCCTTGGATGCTTTGATAGTGATAGTGTCTTGACATTGGTGGTGGAGAATATTCACTTGTGTGTGAGTGACGACGAAGCAGTGTTGCAAACCATTATATAGGGTTGGTATTAGTATTTAGTCACTTCTACATTGAAACAGAAGGAGAGAGAGAGAATATGAACTGCTGTTACTGCTGCCACAGCTACTGTGCTCTTAGCTCCGCGCATAGATATTGTTTACCCGACCATTTAGGTAATTGCTGGCCTACCGCCCGCCTGCCAATCGAACGTACGAGCGGATGAGCTCGCGACACCGATCCCCCTCGATCGTTGGCGAATTAGCTGCTGGTTCAATCGATCTCGGCTATTCTACTGTATAAACTTCACTTTTTTCAATTTTTTACCCCCCATCAAACGTCCACCTCCCCTGCTGTACGCAGTTCTTGATGATCGAAATTGATTGACGATTAAGGGATCACGATGCTTGAATTATGGATATAGTCATTCATGATAAATCACGTTATATTCTTTCCATGTAATGGTTATTTGCTTGTAATCGAAGAGAAAGTGTGAAATTCTATCAAATTTCTCATCATCAGATTGAACAATGATTAAAGGATCACCGATGTAAAAATACTGGATCAAAGATTGTTGATCAATTGTGGATAAATTCGATAATCAGTTCTAATCAAATGAAGGTGTATTCGTTAGATAATCGTTTATTAAAATTGATTCGGTGATGAGTCAAAATTTCCCAAATTTTTGATTACCAATTTGTTGATGATCATGAATTTGATAGTGATTGGAAGATCACAACGTACAAGCACTTGATGATTATTGGAAATAATTACAAAAGTATTTTTTGATGATCATTTGATGGCATTAAAGAAGAAACACTAAAATTTACTACTTCTTGATTATTATATTGATCAACGCTAATAATGATGGAAATGTAAAATTACTGGATTATGACAGTCGCTTTAGAACGTCTATACTAATGTACTAAATACTACAATGATTGTATGAAAAAGTTACTTTAAAGTAATAGTAATAATAATAAAAACTATAGGTGTTATCTAAAGCGACTGTAAGAGTTACGTATAGTTACTACACGGAACAAAAAGATTCGTAGTTTCCAAAATAATCCACTAAATAACGTGATTTCTAGAACAAAGGCGGAAGAGAGGTAATTTCCAAAAACAAAAAAGTTTTTAAACATAAGTGCATTGTACTTGGAGTAATCGATTTGTAATAAACGCATGAAACTAATTTTTTATGATAATTTTAGAATTGAAGAGTAAACATCAAATTCTAAATTTCTTAATCATTAAATTATTATCAATTTACCCCTTAATTGCGATTGTGTAGTTTTATATTTGAAATCGAAAGAAAAATACTACTTTGTGCAACACCTCTGTTTACCGAAAAAAGTAATTTTTATATTATACTTTCCTAATCAATAAATATAATTTTATGTTGATTATAATGTATATTATATATATTGTTTACAAAAGAGTGTGCAGGAAAGTACACTTTCCTGCATAGTATGCGGAAAAAGTAATCAAAATTATGCGAAAAAGTACACTTTCCTGCACACTTTTAAATGTGCTGAAATTTACCACTTTGTGCTGCGCATTTATGTTAAAGAAAAGTATCTCTTTTCCAGCAGTTGTACAAAATTGATTTCCTCTACATTCATGACTATCCAATTGACCAACGATTGAAATATAACGGTATAAGAAATGATTTTTATTTGAATTAAAACTAAAATGTTAAGTTATCTCAGTTTTTGATTACAAACATATAGGGTCTACATAAGACCGTTTTCGCTATCTATAAGGTGTTAAAGAGGTCTTAATTTAAGGTCTCTTTAGAGCATACTAACACGCGCCACTACAGCATTTAGAATTCGCGCTTGCGCAAACAAGAAAAAAATTATACTGTTAATATTGAACAAAGAATCCAATTTGTTTTATTAAATTTTTTGTTCTCTTGACAATTAGAACTAATTCTAAATATGCTCTTGGACACAGCAGAGTTTAAAAGTGTTTGAATATCCTTTACTAGGTCTTAGTAGACTTTAAGTAGAATTTATAGGATCTAAACATACTTCTAAAGAAGTTAATATGCTCTATTAGATCTTAAACCACTTCTAAATTTCGACTCGGGAACATATTCAACACCGATTTGTTTCTGTGCTCATAATGAACGTCAGTTTATTTTTATATTTATCGTGTATAGATTCGAAAAGGAAGGATTGATAATCGAGAATTGAATTATTCAGAATTTTTAATCTTCAATTAAATTGATCAACTTTTAAAGGATGACAATGTATTTTTTTATGATCATTTAGCATTAAAAAGAAAACATTAAATTCCAAATTATTTGATAATATAATTATCCAACGAGTAGGTTATTTGTTATAATTTTTGAAAAAATTTAGATTATTATCTTATATATTTAAGCAAAATTTAAATTTATTTTCAAAAATTTTAGCATACGCTACTTCAAATTTTTAAGTGAACGAATAATTTATGGTTTATACTCACACAGTTTTTATAAGGACATCAAATTGAGGCGCAAATACGTATTTAAAACTTGACATTGCATTTACAATTGTGAAGATGAATAAAAAAGCATGGAAATAATTTATTGCATAATAATATTAATATTTTTATTTGTTAAAAATTTATATAGATTATTATGTAAACATACCCAAAATACTGGATAATAATTGACTTTAAAACTTACCTATGGAATGTCAAAAACCATCACTTTTTAATTATTTTTTAAAAAAGTTTGTGAATATTTTAAAATTTATTACTACTTAATACTGACTACTTAAGTAATGCACTTTAATTTTGTGCGCTGACTTTTTAATTTTCTAATGTAAAAATACGTGGAAAGTTTTTCTTTTAATATTGAGTCTTCTTGAATTTTAGGTCATTTTATTAATTACTTTTTTAATTCATTTTTTTATCCTATCAAAATTTGCTATAGAGAACGAGCTGTTTTTTAGTTTTATTCTGGTTTAAAAAATCTGCTTCCAAAAATACATTTGTTGGTTAAAATGCAAGTAAAGTCTTAGTAAACTTGCATTTTAACCATCAAATGTATTTTTGGAAGCAAATTTTTTAAACCAGAATAAAACTAAAAAATAGCTCTTTCTCTATAGCAAAAATTTGATGGGATTTTAAAGAATGTCAAACTTAAATATTAAGACTAAAATTAGATTATTTCGTTTTGCATCTGATGAGATATAAGTTATTCAAATCATGGAAAATCCTGAAAGACTGAATATTACAGGTAGAATTTTTCACACCTCTATTACAAAATTAAAGTCAGCACATTATACAAAACTATATTTAATGCACTTAATATTAATAATTAAGTAGTAATAAATTTTTTAATATTTACAAATTTTATAGAAAAATGTAATTAAATTATGGTGACTCTTATCCTTTCTTAGATTAGTTTTAAAATCAATTTTTAACTCTTATTCTGGTTGTTTACATATTAATCTACTTAAATAAGTAAATTATCACATTTTGAACAAATATCAAACAAAAAATTTATGTACACTCGGGTCGCAAAGTTTCAGTACATTTTGACTGTTTACTTGTAAATGCTCGCTCCACTTCAAATTCAAATACTTCTGTAAAAATAGATGCAACCCGAATAAAAATTAAAGTCGGATCTATGTAGACTCTATGTCATCTGGCCTACAAGGCGACATAGGCCTGCGAGTCAAAACTAACATACAATCTATGACGGAAATGTAACGCTTGGCTACATACAGCATACATAGGCTAAACAATGTAGGACCTACATCAAAGTTCTACATAGGCTCTATGTAGGTAAATATACGTACGATCTACGTAGAGTTGGAATGTAATATCTATATAGGTCAAATAATATAGAATCTACATAGAGTGCAGATGTCATATCTACGTAGACAAGCTGATGTCAAATCTATGTCTATGTAGTATTTATTTAGGCCAAGTAATATCAAATCTACATACAGTGCAATTTAACCTCTACCAATAGTAGGAATTTATATTTAAATTAATTTGGTATTAATATTAATTGCAAATATTTCTTTTTTATATTCTAATAAACAAACAAAAATTGCAATTGACTAAAAGAATAAATTAAAACGATTTTATTATATAAATTTATATATATATTTATTCAGTTCCAGTTTTTTTAACAAGTTTAACTAGTAATTATTATACACAATTTATTTACAATTTTTTATTATGTACCTTTTAAATTTATTAAACAAATCAATTTAACAGTTTCTACAAAATATGCTTAAAATATATTTGTCCTTTGCAGTTGGGTATTGCACAAGACCACTTAAAAAATTCACTTTACAACAAAATATTCACTTAAAAATATCCATTTTAATGCAACAATTCACTAAACAATTCACTTCACAACAAAATATAAACTTCAAAATAATGTTATCACATGCGGTTTTAATCTCTTTCTGACGAATACTAAAAAGCAAATGACGCTCGAAAGACCTTTGGAAAAAGACTTTACAGAAAACATTTGCTCTGTATATATCAATCTGAAAAATTTCAAATTTTCTGTCTAAGTAAATCTATAAGAAAAAAAGAGAACTGGAAAAGCTGTAAAATAGACCCTCTTACAATGAGGAACCCTTAAGATGGTCAACTACAACCAACCAGATGTGACAAACTTTTGAAGACAAGAAAATACTCGAAACATTTTATATTTTTGCCTTTAGATGAAAAATATTTTACAGTTATAATAATATTAATAAATTAAATAGTTGCTTTTAATTATTTGTAATATCATTATATTTTTAAATATATTTTAAATGCTTATAAAAATATTTCTAACTCTTTGACAATTAAAACTTTAAAATAAAATTTAGGAAAAAATAATGTTCTATTAATAGAAAAATAGCTATTTTTATTTCGTTTTTATTTATTATTAATTTTATATTATATCATATCGTCTTCAAATATCTTATATAGATATTACATCTATAGGCCTACATAGAAAGGCCTGCTCATACCTTATCTCGATATCACGTTCGGTGGCCTGTATCTTTCCTACATATGAATTTAAATGTAGATCCTACATAGATTCAACAATTAAAGGCCTATATAGAATAGCCTATTCAAAACTTACCTCGATAGTACATTAAATGGCCTACATCTTTTCGATGTACGAATATTAATGTAGATCCTACATAAATTTAATATATATTGGCCTACATAGAAAGGCCTACTCAAAACTTACCTCAATAGCATGTCGGCTGGCCTATATCTTTCCGATGTAGGAATATTAATGTAGATCCTACATAGATTCAACAATTATTGGCCTATATAAATTTGCCTACACAAAACCTATGTAGACAATACATTGAGAGGCCTACATCAATTGACTATAGAAAGGCCTACATATATCCTACATAGATACTACATCTTATAGGCCTTCATAGAAAAATCTACGTATACTCTACATAGAATCTACATAACGTGGCCAACATAGAAGGCCGATTTTAATATAATTCTTTAAAGTTAGAGATTTTTTATGAAAATTGCGATTTCGGAATCTGGAGTTCAAGCGAACGCCAATTGAAGAAAAAAATTTTTTAAGACTTGACAGTTGTACAATAACAAGTACAAATTCCATTCTTTAATTCTAGACAAAAATCATTTACAAATATGAAGTATTTTTTTCAAATTGTATAAAAATAATTTCTCTTGCTCAAAATTTTTCGAAGAATATAAATTGCAAATTCGTCTTTTCTATTCATTTGTTTTATCAATTAACCACACTTTTGAAAAATATTGAACCTCTTGACTGTAGTAAATTTAAATTATTTACATGAAATTTATGCCTCTTCTTATAATGTTACAAATTTTAACTCGCATTATTATACTTATTTTATTTCAAGGTGCATTTTTTTAAATTTTACAATAAAAAAGAGATGCACATTTTTCAAAAATTTGGTTTATTGATAAAACAAGTGAACAGAAATGACGAATTTGCAATTTATATTCCTTGAAAACTTTAGAAAGCAAGAGTAATTATTTTTACAGAATTTAAGGCAAATATTGAATACTTATAAAAGATTTTGGTCTCGAATTAAAGAGTGAAATTTGTACATTATATTGTAAAACTGTCAAATCTTAAAAAAAAATTTTCATTAATTGGCGTTCGCTTAAACTCCAGATTACGAAATCGCAATTTTCATAAAAAATCTCTAACTTTAAAGAATTATATTTTCAAATTTACAATATTAAATTGGTTATTTTTTTGCCTATTTGACTCTAAATTTATTGAGCTTTAAAATGATCCTAGTTTGACTTTGCGACCCGAGTGTACTATCTAAATTATTTTCTTCTTTTTTTTAAATTAAACTCTTAGTACTCTGTCACCTCTACAGCCTGCCTGCCTGCGCAGGCAGGCGCAATGAGAGTAAGGGAGAAAAAACATTTAATTTGAATTTTCTGACTCTCTTACTCTTATATGTTACCATGACGACCTGCAGGCAGGCAGGCAGTAGAACTGTGCGAGCGCCTTTACAGATGCCAAACTAACCTTTCATACGTACAACTTAACTTCAAAATTTAAATTTAAATTCGAAGAATATTTTCAAACAATTTATAAGGTTTTTTAAAAATAGTTCGCAACTACTTAAAGTGCAATATAATAAATGAATTCAACAACAATTTTTACTTTTTGAACATTTCTTTAATTGGGCATTTAGTAAAATTACATGCAGAGCTAAATTTTCTGTAATTCAAGGATTTTTACAACTTTAATTGGTATTGATTTCTTACATATTTTAACCCACAAATCTGATAAAGAAATACCAAGAATTTTCTATATATAAACAATTGAATGTTCAATAATCTTGGGTAAACAAGATTCTTGTTACGTCAAGCAATTTGAAGCGAGTGCAAGATAATGTTGTCTTGATGTGAATCACTACCACTATGTAACAAAGCGTAACACGTCATCAAAACCCCTCCTCCCCTGTCATTGTACGTAACAAATAATTTTTACATTTTAATCATAAATATTTATTATAATATTTAATATTTCTTTAAATAAGTAGCTTTCGAAAAGCGCCAAAAATATACTTGGTGTTTAATTTCAAAAACTTATATCAGTATTAATGACTGGTATTTTGTGTTTCGTTTTTAAAATTTTAAAAAGTACGTATACAACCACAAAGAACCCACTCCTCCCCCATGTAACAAAGCGAAATATACATTCGAAATCCCTCCCCCCTTATAAGCTGTTACGTAATTAAGAATGTCCCCTCATTCAATTCATCAATATTATTAAAACAATTAGAATTTAAAAAATTTGAAATACTTGTGTTTATTTCATGATAAGTTTGATGACTCCTGATGAAGAGGATCATTCATGATTGAATTCTTTATAGTAATAAAATTCTTAATATTAATAATGGATCATTGTTCAATTATGCAAGACGAGACTAAATTATTTGAAAATAATTTCCAAAAATAAATATTAAAAGGATGAAGTTCAACCAGTTATGAGATTGAGCATGATCATACTTATATAAAAGTGTTTTCAACAGCACAATAGTAAAAATTTGAAATCTGATTACAGACAACAAAAACAAATGATGATTCTTTCTATAAAAACAATGTATATTTAAGTTTAAATTGCGTTTAATTTTCCATGATGTTTTAGTATCTGTAAATAATTACTGGTAGCTTTAAAGCTAATGGTCGCCAAAAGCCATCAGCACGTCATTATGATTCAAAGGAAGCGGTAATTTCGTGCAAATTTTGGCAACCAGATCCAATTCGACTCTTTAACCATCATTAATTTTCACTCGCAATTTTCACAGCTTGAGTAATTTTCAGAGATATTTCGCTACTATCCAGTTGACTTAATGTAAATTCATTTATCATTGTTATTATATAATAACGATGATATTGCATTAGAATTATGTTCTGAAATTTCACTATTACAATATAGATAAAAATTATATTATGTAGACAACATTTGTTTTCTCTTCAAATTTAATAATTAAACAGATTTTAAAAATTCTTTTTATGAAATTAACCTTTATTAATATAATTTCAAAGGTCAATTTTGATCAAAGTATTAAAATAAAAATAATAAAAATAATACTTTTGTTGTTAATTTGCTAATTTTGTTGTATTAGTTTCCACTAGTAATTTTTTTAATATAATTTTCCTTAATTTGCAAATTACCTAAAAGTGTAATGTTATTAGTTGTTAAAAGAGAGGGAAAATTTCTATAATTACATTAATTAAGGGGCGCGGTATATTTAATAATAATTATTTATTCATATAAATTGTAGTATTTTGTATTGAAATAAAAAATAAGTGGCGTGGAAAATATGAAGGATGAATAATGATGGAAAGCAGTAATTCTAATTTTCCACCGTCCTTGAGTTGAAAACGGTTGGAGTAATTGCGGTTTTAATATGAAGGTAGAAAATAGGGTGTGCGGAGTATTACATGTTGAGTTTTGCATACATAGGGCGCATGCGCTTACTCCTAATGGGATGATTATAATAACTGTAATACTGAAACACCAGTGGAAAATTTCTAGTTAAGATTCCCTCGCATTTATACGATACTTACATGAGTATAAATTATCTTATTTTACAAATAAGATAAAAATAAAATTTAACATTTTTACTCTTTGGGTGATTATTCTCTTGAAAGAGACCACTTCACGTGTCTCCAACGTGAGACTCAATGCTTGTATTAATTTTTTATTGATATTCTATTGAGTTTAAATTAATTTTGTAATATATATAGTCATAATGTATATCAAATTGAATCTTAGAATCTACAGTTTATTTATCACTTATATTTGGTTTAAATAAAAAAAAATATTTTTTTAAAATAATTAATGAAAAATTACTGTCAGTAGGAGAAAAATGCAAATTCATCTCTGAAGCCTTGTTTTTCAGTTAATAACATATTTTTAAACTGGTTTTTAATTATACGTAATAATAATATTTCAAATGAAATATTTTTAATTTTTTTAAATATAACATATTAAGCTGAGAAATATAAATAAACAAGTTGTTCATTTTATGACCATTTAGCTTCCTCAATATGGGGCATTCCACGTCAAGTGATCAAGGGGTCTTTTGGTGCAATGTTTATTTAAATAATTTTTTACTCTTAAACAATTAAACATACAAATTTGACAAAGTACGTTTTGGAAAGGTTTTTTCATGCTCTTTCGATTGGAAACAAGGATTTTGAAAAAAAAAATTTTGACCCAAAAAAATCAAAAATAAATTTCAATTTTTGGGGGAGAGAGACCCAATTTTTTTTTTTTTTTTAACGAAAGCTGAGGTTTTTTCCTAAAAGGAAAAAAAAATCGGGTCGCTCTCCCCGAAAAATTGAAATTTATTTTTAATTTTGATTTTTTTGGGTCAAATTTTTTTTTTTTTTAAATCCTTGTTTCTAATCGAAAGAGCATGAAAAAACCTTTCAAAAATGTACTTTTTCAAATTTGTATGTTTAATTGTTTAAGAGTAAAAAATTATTGAAATAAGCATTGTACTGAAAAACCCCAAAATTTACCCCCCCCCCCTCGGGAAATATTGGACTAAGTAAAAAAATATTTTTACGAAAAATTACTATCTATGAGTACTACAAAAGCTCCAAGTTTTGCTACGATTGGAGAAAAATTTTTCTTCACCTTGATCACTTGACATGGAATGCCTCATATATATTATTATATATAATTTTAAAAGTTAAATAATTATAATAGTTTATTAAATATAATTAATAAATCTTCTTTTTAATAAATAAAAAAAATTAATGTTATAGAGTTTATCATTAATTTTTCTAATTTTCAAAATTATCTTAATATTTAAAATAACAAAATTTATAACACAAAATTTTAAAATTCTTATATTTATTTAAATTTTTAAATCAGATACATTTTATCTATATTAAAACATGTTATATTTGTTCTTTTAAACACTGAAAGAAATAATTCGCTGGTACAGCTAGAATTATGTCTAGTTTTCCCATAAGGAATAGGTAATAACCTGATACCGGCTACTGACATAAATTATAGGTAGTTCAGCTATACTGATCGGAGCGTTACACATACATATGCCAACGTCAACACACCAATGTGTAACACAACCTATATGGATTGCTAGTTCGAACCAAAACCACCAAACATACACGTTTGTCTGTTCTTTCCAAAGCCTTTCTTTCAGTGAAGTGTTATGATAAAATGTCAAAAAATACAAAATTTTAATTTTTTGTGAAAAATTAAAATATTTATTAATTCTATAAATTTTGATAAAATATATACTTTATATACATGAATCGATTCGTTTTTATGTCAGGAATGTAATTTTGACAAGAATTAATAAAAATTTTAATATAGAAAAAAGTTATTTCAAAAAATCCAAAAATTAGTTTTTTCAAAAATTAAAAAATTGGTGAAAAAATTTTTTTTTATATATTTTGGAAAATCCTTCTGTCTGATTTTTGGTATTCATGACCGTAATACACCTACAAAATCTTATCAAAATCCATCAAGATGTGTAAGAGAAAATTTGTCCACAAGAATCGGTGACATATACACACACACATACATACACACATACATCTGGACATGTTCCTCTCGACGAATTTTATATACTACACTTGAAAATTTGTAAAAATAATTGATTCTAAAAAATTCGGAAATCGACATCACTATAAGGCTTCCTTTATGAGGAAGCAAAATTACAAAATTATAATTCAAAATTAAATTTTTCTATAAAAAATATCATTTTTAACCTTAAAATGATAAATTAAGAAGTTCAATAAAGTTTTTTTCCATTTTATTAAAAAATATATAATATATATAGGGGTGACTGGAAATAAATGTTAAACTGTCAAAAGAGTTAAAATTCATTATCTTTCGAACGGAAATATTTAGAGCATTGCAATATTGATTAAAGAAAGGTGTTATCACTTTTAATAAATGTCCGAAGTTATGTGACATACTGTTCATTTTAGTGGTGTCCATAATATGAATAATGTGTTTTGACCTTACATTTGAAAATTTTTATTTCAAAGAAAATACCAACTTTTAAGTATATTTTAAATTTTATTCTCATCAACATTTTCTTGGCACCTTACTTGGGTCGCCTGAAGATGTACCTAAATGTAATTGCAAATATTGTTGGTCAGTTTTTATATATTGGTTGTCAAAGCCCTAGAAAAGTACAAAAATGTTAACGTTTTTTGTCCAGAAATTTAAAAATATGTTAGGACAGATATAAATACTTTTCTCTAATTTTGTAGTTTTTTTAGATGCATCTTTTGAGATGTTAATTTAAGTTATTTATACCTATAATAACCTTACTTTTATTTACTTTTTAAGAAAAAAGTGAATTAAATTTTTAAAATATCAAAAAAATGAGTTTTTTAAAAAACGTCATAAGGGATTTTTTTTCTTTTTGGACTCAAAATTATAAGGAGAGATCATAGAAAAGAAATTTTGATACGTAAGTAACTTTGGGTTACACTTCATTCATGTGGTGTCAAGGCGCGTTTTAAGGACACGCATGAAATACTGGGTAGAATCTTAAAAGCGTTATTTGAGACGTTTTAGGCACGGCACGAAGCACCAAGCGAACATTTAAGCTGGTTCCTGCCCCCTCTTTAATACTAACTTCTCCTACGTGAGGAGGGGAAAGCATTTGGTAGATGGAGCAGAGGGGGCACGTACGTCGTGTCGTGCATCTAGTGTGGAACCAGCTTTAAGTCGGTTCCTCACTAGATGCACGATACGACGTGCGTGCATGTATAAAACCTTATAAAGAATAAAGTACCTGTGCGATTAATTTTTAGTTTTTCTTAACACTCTCTTTCTTTTTTCTTTACAAATGTAAAAGAAAAAGTAATTAAAATTGGCACTCTCTAAATTAGAATCAGCAAAAAGTCGCTGAATATACAGCTATTATTATCAAATTTGCTTGAAACTTGTTACTCGGAGGTTTTCGGGGTCTCTGATTACGAATCTAATGTCAGATTTTCAAAATTCAAAATGGCGGATCCAATATGGCGGTCGAAAAAATAAAAAATCCAACGGATTTGTTTAAAACTTGTTACTCGGGGGTTTTCGGGGTCGCTGATTACGAATCCGATGTCAGATTTTGAAATCCAAAATGGCGGACCTAAAATTCGATCAAATTGCATGAATCTTGAAATTATCCGCCATATTGGATTCACCATTTTAATTTTGAAAATCTGACATCATATTCCTAATCAGCGACCCCGAAAACCCCCAAGTAACGAGTTTCAAGCGTATTTGATAAATTTTTAAATCTTCATAGTCGTTTTAAGGTCCACCATTTTGAATTTTGAAAATCTGATTTGAAATTCGGATTCAGCGACCCCAAAAACCTTAGTATGCACTTGGTCATTCAAATCGAATTATGTTTAGTATTTTATTTTTGAGATGGACATATATGGCCACAGACGTAAAAAGGCACGACTTTTTGGGGCCACATATGGGCCATGGACTGTCAAGGGGTTAAGTATAACATAGGGGAGACCGGGGCTAAACCGGACGGATTTGGTCTTTGACCAGAAAACTCATACAAAAACATATACGTTTTGCCAAAGTGTAATATACCGTTTTAAAGTTGTACTTTCACCTACAAATCGCACTTGTTCGATTTAAAAAAAAGTACAATAGCTTTAGAGATATATTGTTTCGAAGGTGACTACCTCAAAAACGAAAACCCGAAAATTGGTGGGGCTAAACCGGACACCCCATGGGGCTAAATCGGACACGGCCAATTAATTAAAGAATGAGATACAAATTTTCTTTTTTTTTGTAAAAAAGTCAAATCAATTATTCTTTTATTTATTTGTAGATAGTTCTGTACAAAGAATATAATATAATATGTAAAACCGGTAATAATTATAATATAAAATGAATTACAGTTTTCAGACTTGTAGCAACTCGCTTGCGAATTCGAATTTTAAAATAAATTCTTTATTTATTTATTTATAAAGTGGTTCTAAGCAAATAATATAGTATAAACTAGTTAATTAATATAAAGTAAATTAAGGAATTCAAAGATTTGGTTGTTTTTAATCACGATGTCCGATTCAGCCCCACACCGTCATCTAATAATTAACCTGCAATATATTTTTTCTTCTTAATGTTTTCCATTAAACTTTTTTTCTACTAAACTCAGTACACCTTGAGCTAAAAGAAAAATGGCCGTATGATATTTGCACTTTAATTTTAACGATAAAAACCCAAAAAAATGAAGAAAAAATTTTTTTACTTTTACCTCAAGAAATGACATTTTCACATATTAACGGCAACTATTATTACAAGAAAATTGACACGTCCCTAAAACCTCATGCAGCATATGCATCACGAAATTGCGCGTTCATAGGTTATTTACACGATTTGAAATTCTTCACGGTTTCAGAAATATTTGACTTGTCCGGTTTAGCCCCGGTCTCCCCTATATATGCTGATTGAATCAGCTGCAAACTTATAGCTGCACAATCAGCGATTTTTCGCTAATTTAAATTTAGAGAGTGGCATTTTGTTTATTTTCACGACTTTTAAATGTATATAACTTTCTACCAGGAAAATGAAAAATTACGAAAATTACAATAAATATAAAAAACATTTGAGTAATTCTTTTTGTTCAGTTTTTTTAAAGTTGTTCAACTTTAAAGTTTTAAACAAAAAAAATATAAATATTTATGGAAATTAAAGCGCTGACAAAACTTTTTTTGGAACAATGTATTTAATTTGATAAGTGTGCACTGTAAAAAATTTAGGGAGTTAACGGACTCGGGAGTTGGGAGTTAAATTTTTCGAGTTAAAAATCAACTCCAAAAGAGAGTTAATTTACTAACTCCCTTTATCAACACCCGTGCGAGTTATTTTTCCACGAGGAGTTAGCATTTGGGTGTTAAATTTTAACTCTCTTTATTTAACTCCCCTGGCATTAACTCTCCAATGGGTGCGACTTGTACAGAATCCCCTGGGGAGTTAAAATTTAACTCCCTTTTTTTACAGTGTGGGATCTCTTTCGGCAGTTATTTTATAGTAATTTTCAACAGAATAGATTGTTAAATTAATTCAAAATTACATTTTGTTTTAATATGCACTGTGGAGCATACCGGATGCTACGCCGATTTATTCAATTATTTTAAAACAATAAGGGAAAGTAGGGTAAGTTCGGTTGTCGGGTAAGTCCGTTTTTCTTAATAACTTTTACAAAAATAATTTTTTTTGAAAAATTCTTTTTAAGAATGTTTTCCTATAAAATAACTATGGTTTATACAAAATTTCGTGTTAATTGGTTTGTTATGAACGGAAATATTTAGCAATGATGAAAATGGTGGTTCCAATCGTTAATTTTTTTAATTTTGGAAAAACCACACTAAGAAAAAAATGCTATTGAATCTATAGGACGCATGTTCACATATGTGACGTGCCGCGACAAAAGGGACCTTAGCTATTTTTGACAGAACTAAAATTAGAAGTATAAATAAATAAAAATGACCAATTTTCTTCACAAACTATTAATATTTAATTCATTATTATGTGCAATATTTTCAGAAAAATATGCTTTTAATGTTAAATAATCAATAATAAATTTTTAATGAAGTTAAAAGTACTCTAAACATAACCTAAAATTCTAAGCAGCTAAGGTCCCTTTTGTCGCGGCACGTCACATATACGTTCAGAAGCAGATGTTATTTACTTGATGTGATATGTAGTTTATTTTATAGCACTGCTTTTAAAATAAAAAATGACTTTTATAATTCAATAACGATGCTATAAAATGAACTACATTTCGCATTAAGTTGATCACATCTGCTTTTGAACGTATGTAAATATGTGTGCTATAGATTCAATAGCATTTTTTTTCAGTGCATATACTTATCATTCATAGATTTCGATAATATTTTTTTATTATAATTCTGTAAAATCTCTTTTATTACCTAATATTACATTAAGAAATCTCCGTAATCCCCCTTATTTGATACAAGTAAATATATGTGTAGAAATTTTTTAAAAATAAATTAACACTTAATAACAAATTCTTAATAAGAACAGCTATCAATATACACTGTTTACATAATTAATAACTTTACAATTTTTTTTCTTTTATAAAAAGGGTGAAAACAATTTTCCCTGGATAATAATTATTCACTGAAAGTTATTTTGATTGATCGAATGTATATACAATAATAATAATTATTATTCAGATGAAAAAGCTTCTATATACAGACAGTGAAAAATTCGATTGTGTGTGGGCGCAAATTAATTTTCTTGTTTGAATATGTTCGTAATTAGATTTTTTGAACGTAATTAAAAGTGGTTTTAATGGCCAGGGTTGACATTGTGGAAATACGAGGGGCTTAAAGTGTAGTTTCGACAGAACGATTATCCACCTGCTCGCATGGTAACATGGGTTTAGGCCAAATGTTACTAATAGTTCAGTAGACATTGTGCATGTAGGGCGAATCTAAGGAGGGCAAACCTGGAATCGAACAGACCAGCCGTGACCAATTTGCGCTTTATACTATATATATATATATATATATATATATATATATATAGCTCAAAAAGGAATGCACACACTCTGGGTCTCGTTACACAAAACTTACAATCTTCTAGTAACAAAATTTTCAGCTTACAACTTAACTATATCTCTCTTCCGCTCTCCATTATATATATACATATCTCTACTCTAAAGTTAAGGAAACTGGAAACAAGTATCGTTTCGCACAAACTAAGTGGGACATTAATTAAAAGATCTCTTCTTTAACTAAAAAAAAGAAAATCTGATTCTAATTTTAAAAATCGGACAAGTGCGAGTAGAACTCGTACTAACACCGAGGGTTCCGTACCCTCTTTTAAAACTTCTACTTTTTTGCTAAAATAATGAATGAATAATTTATCTTGATAAATTATAACTATTTCTAAACTATTTTTATTGTAACCTGCACGCGAAAACACAAAAGTGTACCAATTTTCATCTCTTGAGATAAAAAACTGTGGGTGCTAGGGCAAAAAACACGCCTTTTTGGCGCAATTTTTAAAAACTTTGCGTTTTTCGCTGAAAAAATATGAAGATCAAATCTATTTATATTTGGTGTATTTTTCTTGAAATCTACACATAAAAATACATAATATAAGAAAAACTGTAGACCAATAGGCCAAAAATTATGAAAACCAAGGGAAGGATACACACTTTTTTTCTAAATCAAAAAAAATTTCTAGTTTTTCGCAAAAAAAATATGAAGATAAACTCCAATAATTTTTTCTGAATGTTTATTGAAATCTGCACGAAAAAATAAATAAACATGTATAACACCAGTCCACTAGGTTAAGAATGGAGAGAACTAGCATATGTATAATTATTATCAAAAATTGGAACAAAACATTTAGGTTTTCGCTCAAAACGTAATGAAGATCAATTGAGCCTTCTAATTCTATAACTCGCCTGACGCTCGGAGACACGCGCTAATACCAGTCGGGTAGCAGTGATAGGCCCAGAGGCGCTCACTGCTACCTGACTGGCATTAGCGCGTGTCTCCGAGCGTCGGGCGAGTTATAGAATTGGAAGGCTCAATTTTAATCATTTCCACTATATTTTCCCTGTAATCTACAAGTGAAAATACAAAAATGTTTCAATTTTCAGCTCTGTAGGTAAAAAACTGTGGGCGCTGGAGTGAAATACACGCTTTTTTGACGAAATTTTTAAAAACTTTAAGTTTTTCGCTGAAAAAATATGAAGATCAAATCCAATCCTGTTCGCTATATTTCTCCTGAAATCTACACACGAAACTACATAAAATAAGCCAAACTTGCAGTCCAATAGGTCAATAATTGTGAAAACCCAGGGGGGGTATACACTTTTTTCCAAAACGAAAAAAAAATTTTGTTTTCCGTAAAAAAATGAAGATGAACTCCAATATTTTTTTTGTATATTTGTTGAAATCTGCACGAAAAAATAAATAAAAATGTATAAGGCCAGATCACTAGGCTCGGATCAATAGGTCGGAAGTATACAGTAAACTAAGAAGCATTAAAAAGCATTACAGCTTATATTAACACTGAAAAATATTAAATTAAATCAGTTTTTGGATTAATTTTTTTCATGAAAAAAATGTGTTGAAATAAAAGAAAATAATTTTTAGCTTTTTTTGCTTTTAAAGCTCAACAAAATTGTTAAAATTATTGTATTTAATAAATAAAGTATATACAACAATAAAATTCCCTCATCTTTGGAATAATAAAAAAATATTTTCTTAGGTATAACGAAAATTCTATAAGAAATTAAATAAAAAGCGATATTTAAATGATAGACGTTGGTGATTGGGAAAATCGTTTGCGCTGAATAGGATGAACTTGCATGATTGCTGCAATATTTCTACGAAGAATGAAAATTAAATCCAATGTTTAAAGCTTGTTGCATTGAAACCGATTTGACTGAATCACCTTTATATATACATGCGAAGCAATCAGCTGTGCCGAAAGGTATTAAAATATTTCAGTTTGCTGAATTTACTGACACATAGTGTGAAATGAGCGCAAGAGTCAACCACAGTTTTGGCATTATTTTTCCGATATTTCCTCTTTTTTTGTTGCATAAACGAATTCAGAAAAACACGTTTTTTGAAAAGCAAATTTTTATTTCCCCCTTTCTTCTATTTCAATATTTTCAATGATCTCTCAAATAATTCAATACTATTACTGTAAAAAACTGAATTTTAAATTATTCATAAAAGCAAATTATTATAAGAAATTAGATAAAACTGAAATAAATTTCCTTTTTTTCCTCTTTAAAAGAATGAAAGAATTCAATATGCAAATGCGTGATGTTATACTTCATTTTGAAGAATTGGAAATTAGAAGCTTTCATAATCCATTAAAGAGTTAAGGAGATTTCGAAAAATTAGCATAAAATCTTCAAGTGTTGCTTTCAGTGCACGAATTCAAAAAGAACTTTTGTTTGAATTCTGAGTAGAAAAGATTAAATGAGAAATAATTCGTTATCAAAAATCAAAAGAAGCAGGAAGAAGACTTTTCAATTTAAGGAATATCAAATAAATAACAATTTTTTTTAAAGTTATCAAATTATATTATATCGTGATTCTTATCAACCTTGATTATTATTTCTAATTAATTTTTATTAGACTAGTCGGTAAGTGTAAAAGTGCAGAAAATCACAAACTGCAAACTCTCAGTGGTTCCTGGCAGTTTAGGGGCTTTACATAAGAGCCCCATAATTTGCTCTCGATTTCCAGTTGCGAAAAAAGTATAAACAAATAGACAAATTTGTTAATAACTTACCATGAACTTACTAGCTTCCTTTCGAAGCTGAATAAATTACAAAAAATTCAACTTTATCGGATAAATAAACTGTTTATGCATGAGGTATTTCACTTTAGAAATATCACGATTTGCAAAGGGTACGCCAATTTACGCGAAACTTCGTGAGATTATAGTTCTATACACGGAGAAAATTTCTTCCTTATATTTTACCGAATTCTTCAGTAAAGTTGGGATATAGTGGCATAACTGTAATTTTTAATAATTTTTAAATTATTTTTTCAGGAATAATATTCAAAATTTAATGTCATATCTTTATTCCTTACAAACTAGTACTGTAAAAGTTAAAACAAAATTGAAACTGAACGTTTAATGAAAATTAAATCAAATTTTAACGTTTCTTTTGAATACCTCCTTGATGGTCACTAACGTTTCAGGGACAGTTCGGTAAAACTTTCTTGACTTGACTCGAGTGTTAGTTTTCAGGAATAGTTCGGTAAAACTTCCTTGACTTGCTTGAATTGTTAGTTTTCAGGATTGAAATTCTTTTTTAAATGCCCTGTAGTAAAAAAAACTTTGACGTTAATAGTTAGTTGTTTCTAACCTATTTATACTCATTAACTAATAATTAATAATTTCATTTATAGCAGAAATCGCTTCTGAAACGAAATTAAATAGAAAATTAATTTCGTTTTAGTTCTTAAATAATCCAAAAACAAAAGTATTTGAAACTATTAAGTTTCATGTCAACTCGAAACAAAAGATTGAAAAACATAATAATTTAGTGACAATCACAGAAAAATTGTTTCCGCATACTTATGTAACAAGAGCAACGTAAGTAATTAATGTAACTTACGTGACCAGAGTAAATTACGTAGCTATAGTAATTTACGTAATTACAGTAAGTTACGTATGTTATGTAACCAGAGCAAATAACGTAACTACAGTAACTTACTCCAAGGATACAACTTACGTAACTTACGTAAATGGTACAACTTGCGTAACTTACGTAAACGGTACAACTTACGTAAGTTACGTAACTACAATAACTTACGTAATTTATCAAGTTTACGTAACTTGCGTAAATAATCATTTTTACGCAACTTACGTATGTAATTTACGTAAAAGATCAAACTTACATAAGTCACGTAACTAGAATAACTTACGCAAGTTACGTAAATGATGAAACTTATGTAACTTATACAAATGATCAAAGTTGCATAACTTACGTAACTATAACACCTTATGCAATTAAAAAAACTTACGTAGGTTTGACCATTTACATAATTTACTGTAGTTACGTTATTTAGTCTGGTTATGTAATTATAGTATTTTTCTTGAATTATGTAAGTTACTATAGTTACGAAATTTTACTCTGGTGGCGTAACTTACATTAATTACTTAAGTTGCTCTAGTTACGTAAGTCAGGGAAAATAATTTTTTGTGTTTGACACTAGATAGATTATTTTAATCTTTTTTGATGAAAATTTGGAAATAATACGAATTTTAATAAACTATTGTTTTATTACATAAAATACAAATTTAAACATTTTTCTTTATAACAATAAAAATATAATTTGAAACTATTTCATAAATTGACCTTAAATATAGTTAGAAATTATTCAGTAACATGGATTTAATATGGATGATTCTTTTATTTTATACAACTATTGTTTATTAATTTGAATCTTTCTCACAAGCGGTGAAATAAAATTGAGATTCATATATAAGGACAGTTGAAAGTTTCTGAAGCAATAATGTAAAGCGTGCGATGTATGTATTAATGTATGCGTTTAGAATGTACTGTAGGCAGGTGTAATGAATAGGTATTTGTTCGTGAATGATTGTAGGGGGTTTAGGTAGTGATTAAAGTAGGTAAAATGAGATTTACGGCAGTATTACTGTAGAACTACTGCAATGACATTATTTTTTATTTTTTATTCTTCAAGTTTTACCGAACTATTCAGTAATTCAATGAATATAAATTTTACCGAACATTGTACCTTACGTTTTACTGAACTTTCAATAAAAATAAGTATAGTGAACACTTACCCTACGTTTTACTGAACTATACAATAAATATAAGTTTCACCGAACACTGTGCCTTACGTTTTACCGAACTTTCAATAAAACTAAGTATAGTGTACATTTACCCTACGTTTTACCGAACTGTAAGTGAACGGCTAATACATGTACCATAAGATTTATTCTTTTTACATTATTTTTCAATGCAATTGCTTTTACAGTCCTGTTCCTTAAAACTTACAGTTTCGACACTTCATCCCAGTTTTACCGAACAAAGTTCAGTAAATTTTCAGGAATAAATTTTCTCCGTGTATATATGGGTAATTCTTCTGAAAGTGACATTTTTGATGTTTCGCAAAATTTTACAAAATCTACTCTTAAATAATTATTATCAATTTCCATAGTGAAAATATAGCACTTATTTATCATTTTAAAAAGAAAATTAAATAATTTTATTCAACTGAATTTATGTAATAACTAAATTACTTTCATCTCCGAAGCCTTTTCAACATGTCTTTAATAGGACTTCTATACTGCCGTCCTGATTAAAAAATACCATATCTACACTTTTTATCAAAAATGACTTTTTTATACCGTTGGATTCGTTAAAAAAAGACGAATTTTTCTATGCTAATTAGAATTATTAATCTTCATTAATTTTCAAGTTAATTAGGACTTAATTTTAGTAAAAAACTCTATCTACATCGATTTACATTTACATAGCCTAACTACGTAGATAGGCTATTTGAGATAAGGAACTCGAGCTCTATAGAGGCTACTTTTCTGATGGACTTTAGCCCAAGTACAAAGTGTGTTTTGGCGTCAGGAATCTTGTTAAAATCTACATCACTTTCCTTAACCCTTTGACAGTCCATGGCCCATATGTGGCCACAAAAAGTCGTGCCACCTTTACGTCTGTGGCCATATATGTCCATCTCAAAAATAAAATACTAAACATAAGGCTGCTGTCCCATGGCACCGTTTTGCGTTGCGTTTTGTAACTATAGACAATGAGTATGAGTGAGATTGATATATATATATATATATATATATATATGTTTGCTCTATTTGCACTCATGGCATAGTTACAAAACGCAACGCAAAACGCTGTCATGGAACTTCACCCTAATTCGATTTGAATGACTAAGTGCATACTAAGGTTTTTGGGGTCGCTGAATCCGAATTTCAAGTCAGATTTTCAAAATTCAAAATGGTGGACCTAAAATGGCGACTATGAAGATTTAAAAATTTATCAAGTACACTTGAAACTCGTTACTTGGGGGTTTTCGGGGTCGCTGATTACGAATATGATGTCAGATTTTCAAAATTAAAATGGTGAATCCAATATGGCGGATAATTTCAAGATTCATGCAATTTGATCGAATTTTAGGTCCGCTATTTTGGATTTCAAAATCTGATGTCGGATTCGTAATCAGCGACCCCGATAACCCCCGAGTAACAAGTTTTAAACAAAACCGGTGGATTTTTTATTTTCTCGACCTCCATATTGGATCCGCCATTTTTAATTTTGAAAATCTGACATTAGATTCGTAATCAGAGACCCCAAAAATCCCCCGAGTAACAAGTTTCAAGCAAATCTGATAAAATTTAAAATTTTCAAATTCGCCATTTTGGATCCGCCAGTTTAAATTTTGAAAAACTGACTTCAAATTCGAATTTTGCGACTCCAAAAACCTTAATTACAATGAAATCACATTTTTTAGAAACTTTTTTTTCTTAAACCGTTTTTGGACCACAAGCAATTTTTAGCTGGACTGCGAAGGGGTTAAAAAATAAGTACATCTACATTCACTTTATTGAAACAAGAAGTTTTCTAATTTCAATACATTTTTTATTAAATAAATTGTTAATAATAGATACAGCTATTTTTAATAATTTTTATTTTAATAAAATTTTTTCAGGTTATTTAATTGAAAAAAGTTTCTTAAAGAGTTTTTTATTTCAGTTCAATAATTATTAGTTATTAGCAATAATTCAATAAAGAAAAATGTCTGTATTTATAAATGCAGAAGATTATTTAAACAAATTCAATAAATGCTAATCAAGAAAATTATTAATACTTAATCTTAAAAAAGTTATTAATAATGTTTTTCTTTTAAACGTGTTTTAAAACTGTAATCAATATAATTAAATATTTGATTATTGACACGTTTATTAAAATTGCACTGAAAATATTGAATTCCTAAAAACAATTTTATTATTTATAAAAATAATTCAATTTTGGCGATTAATTTTACTGAAACATTTAAAAATAATTTAATTGTTTTTAAGGATTTATTAAGGGTATGTTCAAGTTGTGAAAAGTAAACAAACAAAGCACTAAAATCACATTTTTTATACATCTTTTTCTCTCACAAAAATTACCATTAGAAAACTTTTATTAGAAAAATGATAAATTAGAGTGTCAAAGTTTCCAAAAAAATCATTCTTGAGTGTGTTCAATAAATATCAATTAGTAAAACAACTATTTCAAATGACCTGTAAAATAGCATTTTTGACGCGTCGCGAAAAATAAACTGTTTGAGTATATCAACAGCACTGACGATGAAGAAGTCACATATCAGCGATTGGACCTTCAACATTAAAATTACAAGGAGAAAGGGTAAAAACTTCTTCATCGTCCGTGCGGTTGATATAGTCAAACACTTAAATTTTTCGCGATGTCAGACGATTGCTCTCCGCGCACGCGCAGACCGCGCCAAGAAAGCATTGACAACACTATGCAGAAAGACACATTTTGTTTTACTTTGAACCTCACTTATTTTCACATACTTTCAGGTATACTAGGTATAGATACCAAATTCAACACTTCAATTTACCATTTTCATAAAAAAACTGTAAATTTCTATTCATTTACGAAAATGTGATGGTCCAAAAAATCCTCAATATTCGGTCTTCTACTGCTGCTTTTTTTAAAAAAAAAATTATTTGTGCCTTGGCACGGCACAAATAATTATTTGTACTTCGTGTCGTATTAAGTCACGTTTTAAAGACACGTATAAAATACTGTTTCGAATCGAACCACATGTCGTGCACGAATTACCAAGCGTACTTTTTATTGTTTTGTCACTCGATTGACGTAATCAAAAAAAGGCAAATGCATTGAAACGAAGAACGAAATAACGTAAATGATAAAAATATTCAGAGATAAATTGTATATTGAAAAGAAAGATTTATTTGAAGGAACAAATTACATAAATGGTTCAAAGTCTTTCGTTGTCCATTATTTTCACCTGGCCTGTTGACATTAAAGAATAGGGTAGTGAGGGTTCAATTTCAAATGGACTTTCGATTTAAAACCGAGAGATGTGTATTTGTTGTGTGGAAAAAGAGAGAAACGAGAGAATATATACAGTGGAAAAATCAAATATAAACGACAGGAAAAGAATAAGTGTACTCAACTGTAGAGACAGGGGAAAAAATAAGTGAGCGAAAAATAGTCGAAAGGAGCGAGAAGGTGAGAGAGGAAGGGGAGAAAAGAGAGAAGTTACAGAGCTTCTACAGATCAGGGAAACTAGAATTAGACGCAGGGAAATGTCAGGTTTTTTAAAAGTAACTTGGAAAAAATTAAATTTTTAGAATTCAAAAGAAAATTTTGAATATAAGTGTCTTTTTATCCTTATACATTAAAAAGTTATCACGAATTCTAATACCCGGGCAGAAATTGAAACGTGGTAGTCATCCAGCCCTGATCAGGTTAAATAGGGCCCTGATTTGGAAATGAAACACTTTTTGTGATCAGGTCCTGAAGTGGTGTTTTAAAAATAGGCCACATCAGGGCCTTATAAGGCCCTGATCACAACCTGATTTGGTATTTTATAAGTATACTTATATTAGATTAGCTAATTTTATCTGCAGTAAAATTTATTTCTATCATTTTATGTGAAAATGGAAGGTTAATTTTAATATACATATTTTTTTTTCTTTTCAATAAAAAACTAAAATTTTTTTAAAAAATTAAAATGATTGACAAATCGAAATTATGCAGATTTTGTTCTCCTTCTTTCTAAAGAAATATAGAAAATTATGCAAATTTTAGTAAAAAAATAAAATTATTTGCATCATTTCTATTTTCAAATAATAATTTTGTGAAAAATACTGACTTTTTTAGAAAAAGGAAAAAAATAATTTTTTTAATTAATTACAATTTTTCAACAAAATGTCAACTTATATTCATTTATTGTTTAGAATTAGAATATTATATCCGTAACTTCAGACTCAGAAAAAACATTTTTTTTAGTTTCATCAGAATTTGAAACATTTTGGAACATTTCTTCGAATTCATTTTAATTAATTATTATTTATTTTCACTCGTACTGTTTCTTTATCGCTGAAACTGACGTAAAATGAATTTTAAATAATTGAATGTGGCTTTTTCGAAGTAATCTGAAACCTGATAAGGTCCTGATCAGGTATTTTTTAAAATAACTATTTTATTTATTAATATTTTCATTAACTGAAGAAAGTGAATTTATCATTCGGTAGTATTAATATTAAAGGTGAAAGAATTTAAACAATTATTTCGAATCAAATCTCTCGAAAATAAATTTCTTGAGTAAGCACTAGATTTCGTTATGAAAATGCTAACCAATTTTTTCTGAGTTCTTTGATTATTTTGAAATTATTAATTAATTTCGAAAAAATGATTTTCAGAAAAAGCAGGTTTCTGTATTATGACGGCTGCGCTGTCGATACATATGAAAGATATATTGTATTTTCAGAACGAAATCTAGTGCTTACCTGCGTGGAAATGAAAGTATGGGCAAAAGATGGCAAAAGATGGCAAAGTGTGGGTAAAGGATAGCGAAATGTGGCACTAAGTTTGCCAAAGATGGCAAAGTATTGCTAAGGAGCGAATCCCATGGTTTAACTATGGCAGCAACATAAATCAATTTTTCATCAAACAAAATAATAAAAAACACAAAAACTTTAAATATTTTTCATTTTTAAACCATAAACAAAGTGAGGCATATAAAAAAATTATTTTTTAAATGGTTTTTTTAATTTAACTGTTAAAATTAACTATGGGCAAAGTATGGCGAACCATGGGATGAAAGAAAACTTATTTTCTATACATTTTCGAACTATGGGCAAAAGATAGCGAACTATGGGATAAGAAAAAAAATTATTTTCTATAGATTTTCGAAGTATGGGCAAAATATGGCAAACTATGGGATGAAAAAAATATATTTTCTATACATTTTCGAAGTATGGGCAAAAGATGGCGAACTATGGGATAAAAAAAAATATTTTCATTACATTTTCGAAGTATGGGCAAAAGATAGCGAACTATGGGATAAGAAAAAAAATTATTTTCTATAGATTTTCGAAGTATAGGCAAAAGATGGCAAACTATGGGATGAAAAAAATATATTTTCTATACATTTTCGAAGTATGGGCAAAAGATGGTGAACTATGGGATAAGAGAAAAAAATTATTTTTTATATATTTTCGAAGTATGGGCAAAAGATGGCGAACTATGGGATGAAAAAAAAATATTTTCTTTACATTTTCGAAGTATGGGCAAAAGATGGCAAACTATGGGATGAAAAAAATATATTTTCTATACATTTTCGAAGTATGGGCAAAAGATGGTGAACTATGGGATGAAAAAAAAATTATTTTCTATAGATTTTCGAACTATGGGCAAAAGATGGCGAACTATGGGATAAGAAAAAAAATATTTTTTATACATTTTCGAAGTATAGGCAAAAGATAGCGAACTATGGGATAAGAAAAAAAATTATTTTCTATAGATTTTCGAAGTATGGGCAAAAGATGGCAAAATATGGTATGAAAAAAAAATATTTTCTATACATTTTTGAACTATGGGCAAAAGATGGCGAACTATGGGATGAAAAAAAATTATTTTCTATAGATTTTCGAAGTATGGGCAAAAGATGGCGAACTATGGGATAAGAAAAAAAATTATTTTCTATAGATTTTCGAAGTATGGGCAAAAGATGGCGAACTATGGGATAAGAAAAAAAATTATTTTCTATAGATTTTCGAAGTATGGGCAAAAGATGGCGAACTATGGGATAAGAAAAAAAATTATTTTTCATACCTCAGGCACAAAATAGGCGCTTTTAGATAGCAGCCGACAGGAACTAAAAGCCATTCATTTGTCCACTTGAATGGAAATGGCGACCTTTTTTTCCCATGGCCAAAAAAACAGCTAGTCCCATGCGTTATTTGTGCTCATGGGAAAAAAAGGCCGCCATTTTCATACAAATCGAACAAGTGAATGATTTTTACTCCCTGTCGTCTGCTATCTGAAATCGCCACTTTTGTTCCTTTGGAATAAAAAATATCGTAAGTAACACGGGACTTAAAGGCTGCCAATTTATTTACGATGATTTTTGTGCCACTCGTTCCGGTCTCGGGGCGCCTACGACGCCCTCGACCTCCACTCGTGTTACAAAAATCACAGTAAATAAATGGCTGCCTTTACGTACCTTGTCGCTTAATATACTATTCCATAGATTTTCGAACTATCGGCAAAAGATGGCGAACTATGAGATGAAAAAAACTATTTTCTACACATTTTCGAACTATGGGCAAAAGATGGACAACAACAACCTGACTAAATTCGGTGCAAATTCGACACGTCTTCTACAGGGAATTTTACCTTCACTTGGAAATTCCGATCAGATCGGAATTCCGTCAGAAATCGGAATTTTGATTGAAATTCCTAAAATAATTCTGTCGGAATTTTGATTGGAATGCCAAGAAGAATTCTGTCGGAATTCGTATCGTAATTTTGATTAGAATTCCTGTAAGAATTCTGTCAGAATTTCAATCAGGATTCTGATAATTCCGATAGGATCGGAATTTTGATTAGAATTCCTATAAAAATTCTGTCAGAATTCCGATATGGATTCTGAAAATTGCGATGTGATCGGTATTCATCAGTAATCGAAATTATTATTGGAATTCCTAAAAGAATTCTGTCGGAATTGCGATTGAATTTTGATTAGAATTCCTATAAGAATGTTGTCAGAATTCTAATATGATCTGAATTCCTATAAGAATTCTGTCAGAATTCCGATCTGGATTCTGAAAATTGTAATGGGATCAGAATTTCCTAAGAAATCGGAATTCCGATTGGAATTCCTATAAGAATTCTGTCAGAATTCCGATCTGTATTCTGTCAGAATTCCGATCTGTATTCTGTCAGAATTCCGATCTGTATTCTGTCAGAATTCCGATCTTTATTCTGAAAATTCCGATGGAATCGGAATTCCGTCCGTAATTGGAATTTTGATTGGAATTCCTAAAGTAATTCCGATCTGAATTTTAATTAGAATTCCTATAAGAATTCTGTCAGAATTTCATTTTGGATTCTGAATATCCCAATGGGATCGGAATTTCAATTCGACTCAAACACTAAAACGAAAGTAATTTTTTATTTAGTTTCGTTTTGGAATCGGTCCCTGATATATATATATACTTTCTATATTTCGCCATCCTTTGTACATACTTTAAAAAATTTCGTCCCATAGTTCGCCATACTTTGCCCATAGTTCGAAAATGTATAAAAAATATTTTTTTTTCATCCCATAGTTCGCCATACTTTGCCCATAGTTCTAAAATGTAAAAAAAATATATTTTTTTCATCCCATAGTTCGAAAATGTATAGAAAATAGTTTATTTTCTATCCCATAGTTCGCCATCTTTTGCCCATACTTCGAAAATCTATAAAAAATAATTTTTTTTCTTATCCCATAGTTCGCCATCTTTTGCCCATACTTCGAAAATCTATAGAAAATAATTTTTTTTTATCCCATAGTTCGCCATCTTTTGCCCATACTTCGAAAATGTATAAAAAATAATTTTTTCTCTTATCCCATAGTTCGCCATCTTTTGCCCATACTTCGAAAATGTATAAAAAATATTTTTTTTATCCCATAGTTCGCCATCTTTTGCCCATACTTCGAAAATATAAAGAAAATAATTTTATTTCATCGGCAACCTGGTTGTGCAAGTGAACAAATAACTATGGATTATTGTAGAGTTATCAGTTCTGAACTTGCATAAATAATTTCAGACCTCTAGGACATCCGGAAGTCTTTTAGATTAATTTTTAAAATTCCATAATTTTACTTTTGCAAAGTAAATTGTTTATAACAATTACAGGACTATTTGAACAATTACTTAACCATGAAAATCGGATTCAGCATAAAAAATACATAAAGAACACTCATCATGTTAATTTAAAATGAAAAATGTTTCAAGAAATATAATTTATTTGTATAGAAAACTTTAAACGCGTTTTTCTTGAAAAAATGATATTAGTAAGTATAAACTCTTTTCTCAGTCCCGGTCACATATGTGTATTCTGTCAGAAAGTGTTAGGAAACAAAGAACCAGGAACTGAGTATTTGGTTATTTTTCGTCTAAAAAAATTAAAAAACAACGCTTAAGCCTATGTCCAAGTTGCAAAATGTAAACAAACCAAGCACTATAACCACATTTTTTAAGAGGTTACATGGGATTACTCGTGAGTCAGGCTCCATGAACTGGCCCCCTGTTTCACCAACATTCTTAAAAATGAAAACTAATTATATTTTTTTGCAGCTATTATGGTACATAATGATATCCTAAGAGGATTTAAAAAAAAAATTTTAATTCAAAAAGTTATAAACAATTAAAAATGTCTACAGCCCACAATTTTTAACCGATTTGAGTGTTCTTTGTTTTAAATGAAATGGGAATAAATTATTAAGACATCCCTTGATGTCGATTTTTAAATTTTTAATTGTTTATAATTTTTGTTTTAATCAAAGTTAATAAATTAATACAATTATTTAAAAGAGAACGTTTATTTTTTTATTTCGTTGTTGGAAATGATCAAAACCCGTTCGAAGTAACGTAATATGAGCAGCAGATAATTAATGAACCATAAGATAATTTATTACAATTGTTATAAACATTACTGATTAACAAATAGTTAACTTTGATTCCTTTACACTACTAAGAAATGTTTTTTTCACATTTTCTTTTTATTTTAAGTTCATTTGAAGAATATATATCCTTTTTCATCAAAACATAACTTATTTAAATTGTTATAAACAATGTTAATTAACAAATAGTTAAGTTTTCTTCCTTTTCATAAACAAGAAATTTTTTGTCGCGCTTACTTATTAATTTAAGTATATTTAAAGAATACATATATGTTCTTCTTACTTAAAAATAACTTTAAATTGTTATATACAATGTTAGTTAAGAATTATGCAGTTTCACATAGCCCACATAGCACAAAAACTTGCAGAAAACTTCCAGGAAGCTCCCCGTGGGAACATTCGGAAATTACCCTTGGTAATTTCCGGGAAATCCAATAATGTCCGAAGGTTAGAAGCTTCCCATAGAAACTTCCTGAATGTTACCAGGAAATTTTTGTGCTATGTGGGCTTTGGTTACGCTCTACAAAATTTTTTTTTTTACGTTTACTTTAATTTTGGTTCATTTCAAGAATGTATGTTACGATAAAAATGAACATATAAAATAATTTGTTTAATCATTATACGCAATTACATTTGTTATTTTTCAAAGGTAACTTTTTATTCACTTGTCTCCGGGGACTTTTAACATTATCTACAAAAAAAGTAAACGTACACTCGGGTCGCAAAGTTTCAGTAAATTTTGACTGTTTACTTGTAAATGCTCGCTCCATTTCAAATTCAAATACTTCTGTAAAAATAGATGCAACAGCTATCAAACAAGGATCATTTTAAAGCTCAATAAATTTAGAGTCAAATAGGCAAAAAAAATAACCAATTTAATATTGTAAATTTGAAAATATAATTCTTTAAAGTTAGAGATTTTTTTTGAAAATTGCGATTTCGGAATCTGGAGTTCAAGCGAACGCCAATTGAAGAAAAAAATTTTTTAAGACTTGACAGTTGTACAATAACAAGTACAAATTCCATTCTTTAATTCTAGACAAAAATTATTTACAAATATGAAGTATTTTTTTCAAATTGTATAAAAATAATTTCTCTTGCTCTAAATTTTTCGAAGAATATAAATTGTAAATTCGTCTTTTCTATTCATTTGATTTATCAATTAACCACACTTTTGAAAAATATTGAACCTCTTGACTGTAGTAAATTTAAATTATTTACATGAAATTTATCCCTCTTCTTATAATGTTACAAATTTTAACTCGCATTATTACTTATTTTATTTCAAGGTGCATTTTTTTAAATTTTACAATAAAAAAGAGATGCACATTTTTCAAAAATTTGGTTAATTGATAAAACAAGTGAACAGAAATGACGAATTTGCAATTTATATTCCTTGAAAACTTTAGAAAGCAAGAGTAATTATTTTTACAGAATTTAAGGCAAATATTGAATACTTATAAAAGATTTTGGTCTCGAATTAAAGAGTGAAATTTGTAAATTATATTGTAAAACTGTCAAATCTTAAAGAAATTTTTTCATTAATTGGCGTTCGCTTAAACTCCAGATTACGAAACCGCAATTTTCATAAAAAATCTCTAACTTTAAAGAATTATATTTTCAAATTTACAATATTAAATTGGTTATTTTTTTTTCCTATTTAACTCTAAATTTATTGAGCTTTAAAATGATCCTTGTTTGATAGCTGTAGCATCTATTTTTACAGAAAAATTTGAATTTGAAGTAAAGCGAGCATTTACAAGTAAAAGTCCAAATGTACTGAAACTTTGCGACCCGAGTGTAAAAAAAATTTTTTGGTGAAGAAGAACAAAAGTTAACTATTTGTTAATTAACATTGTTTATAACAGTTTAAAGATTTAAATAAGCTATGTTTAGATCAAAAAGGATATATTTTTTAAATGAACTTAAAATAAAAAGAATATGTGAAAAAACATTTCTTAGTGTAAAGGATTCAAAGTTAACTATTTGTTAATCAGTAATGTTTATAACAATTGAAATAAATTATCTTATGTTTCATTAATTATCTGCTGCTCATATTACGTTACTTCGAACGGGTTTTGATCATTTCCAGCAACGAAATAAAAAAATAAACGTTCTCTTTTAAAAAATTGTATTAATTTATTAACTTCGATTAAAAACCAAACTTATAAACAATTAAAAATTTAAAAATCGACATGAAGTGATGTCTTAATAATTTATTCCCCTTTAATTTAAAACAAACAACCCTCAAATCGGTTAAAAATTGAGGGCTGTAGACATTTTTAAACAATGAATTGTAAAAAATTTCCACTGCATGCAGTGCGACGCAACAAAAACTTTTGCCATTTGCTCAAAATTAGAGAATACCAAAATTTTTTTAACGTACTTCTTCTTAAGAGTTTGAGGATTAATAATGTCAAAAAATGTTCATTTTTCGATTTGGAACACTAAAATAACTGCATTTGTTTTTAAAAAATTACCAAATTTTGCATTAAAAATTATTTTTTCTAATTTAACAAAAATTTCCTAAAAGTACATATATTTGTCAAATAAAACCTGGTCTTGAAATATTTTTTTCAAATAATCTCTAAAATCTGCGAATTTTCTTGAAAAATGGTGCATAAAACTTTTATGGAGACGTCATTTTTGGTAACCCTTCGGAAAAAGGTGCGTCCGCGTTGACAGCACAATTTCTAACAGAACCATATGAAATTAAAAAACTAAAGATTTTCTTTCAGTACAGACATAAAACTAGAAATTGTACGAAGGAAAAAAAAGAAGTGAAAATTGGATTTTTGGTGTACCTTTTTACAAAAAAATGCAAATTTTGGTAAAATTTTCTCAACATTTTTATTTTAAATAGTTGTGATTGAAGAAAAAAAATCCTTCGTCCAAGATCTCGAGAATTGTATCTCGAAGTAGTTTCCGAGAAATTTTGACAACCGACTTTAAAAACACAGTTTCGAGTACCAATAAAAGTAAAAAAAAGTTTTTTTTTAATTTACATTGAATCGTCAATTCCTGGGCCATAAAATAAACTGCCTGCAGCAACTGCAATGTTCAGGGCATCCTTGTATTCCTGTCTATGGCGAATTCTGGCTTCTCGAGCCTCTGGCGCAGATTTTACCTGCGACGCGCAGAGCCTCCTTGACTTTGTGCTTGCACCTTCTCAGGAATGTATCTTCGAAACTTTTATTCGGATCTACTTAAAAATTTGTGACAATATTTATGAGATGTTGTAGAAATTAATAAAACAATAAAAAAAATTAATTTTTTAAAGCTGCCAAACCCATATAACCCCTCAAAAAGCATTTTCTCTCACAAAAATTAACATTTTATCACATTCTTTTCGGAAATCATGAATTAGAGTGTCAAAGTTTCCAGTAAAATCATTTTTGGGTATGAGCAATATAAATCAATACGTTTGAGTACATCAGACGCACGGACTCTGTGAAAGACCCGAAGAGCGATTGGACGGTCAGCATGTGGAAGACACATGCTTTTAGCTATGCTTGATTCTTAGTAAGGTCTGCACAGAGAGCAGCAGAGTCTCAGGTCACGAAAATTTAAAGTTTTTGACTATATCAACTGCACGGACGATGAAGAAATTTTAACCCTTTCTCCTTGTAATTTTTAAAGAGGTGAAGGTCCAATCGCTGATATGAGACTTCTTCATCGTCAGTGCGGTTGATATACTAAAACAGTTTATTTTTCGCGACGTGTCAAAAATGCTGTTTTACAAGTCATTTTGATTTGTTATTTTACTTATTTCTTTTATTTGCTCATTGTCAAATATAATTTCATTGGAAACTTTGACACTCTAATTCATGATTTCCGAAAAGAATGTGTTAAAATGTTAATTTTTGTTAGAAAAAAAGATGTTTAAAAAAATGTGATTTTAGTGCTTCGTTTCATTACATTTTACAACTTGGACATATCCTTAAGAACAAAATTTAGCATGCTGGTCAACTGGGAATAAGGTTCTACGACACCTCGAGCAACGAAAGTATAAAAACAAAATATTTTTTTTAAATGCGTCAATGCGTGCCAGGAACCTGAGAATTTGTCTGACGAAACGGAAATTTTGATCACAAACTACTCAACTTTACTTAATTCAATTGCAAGTTAAGTAAAGTGCAAATGATATCATATTTAGTTAACCTTTACTAAGCACTGAGAAAAATGGTGAATTAATCGGAATGAAAATTCTGAAAAATTTTTACTTTTTTATGATGCCAGGAAACTGAGAATGAATTTAAGGGACAAAATTCAAGATCATATTTTTAACGGAAATGTAAATTAATGTAATAATTATTTAAATTTTTGTAGTAAAACTATTTAAAATTTTTATTCAAGTGTAAATTTGTATTTAAATACTTAAAAATAATATTTATGTAGTTTAATAACTTTCATTTCCACAATGAAATGCTAGGAGAATGAGAATTCAGGTCTTAAATACCACAGGTCCCATTAAAAATTATTTATTTTTTTTAAATTAATGTTAAATACAATCTTAGACATCATAAATTCCCTCTTTTGTAAAACTACCCATAAGTAAATGTAATGGATCTTTTTTCAGTATTTATTATCTTTTATAGTGAATAAGAATATTATTTTCATATTGCGGTGCTATAAAAAGGGCACTTATTTGCACCTTGATATGCCTAATGTCGTTCGTAGCCAGTATGAGCAGTTGTCGATTTTTGAACGAGTACTTTTTTTGAAAAAAAACTGTAGGCGAAAAAAAGTGCTCGTTCAAAATTGACTACTGCTCACACACGTTACGAAATATACTTTAATTAGTGTCAGGGAAAAATTCAAAATTTTTTCTAGAAATCAGGCACACACAAAAAACCCAGTCTCATTTTTGTTGCATCTCAAAATGAGACTATGTTAAACGCCATAGAACGTGGCGCCACCTAAGAGTCTCATTTTTGTTGCAACTCAAAATGAGTAGCGTATGATACTCATTTTGAGACTAGGTTTTTTTAGTGCAAAAGTAAGGGAAAAACAAAACTAAATTTTTGTGGCTATCCTGAAGTATGATGAAAGAGAGACAAGGGAGAAAAAATGACAAAGGTGAGAAGATGGAAAATAAGAGAAAAGGAAAACAATGGAGAAAGAAAGAGAGATGAATGTGAGAAAAGGTAGAAAAAGGAAAGAATGAGGAAAGAAGAGAGAGAGAAAGTGTCAAAAAATAGTAAAATAAAGAAAGAAGATAAAGAGAGAAAAGGGAAAAAAGAGGGAAAATAGGGTTTGATATTTGGAGAAGAAAGGACGGAGATGGAAGGAAGTTACGTTGTGTTATTCGGTTTGAGACCAGCTACCCCAAAGTTTCACGCCTATCTGGACCCGCGCACCGCCACCTATCGCGCCACGATAATTGGCCAATTAAAACGCACTGGGACCGCTCGAGTTACCTGCCATCCGATAATTATACGGTATCGCCGGTGGTTCGTTCACGTATCCACGCGACGGGCTTTTCCAGGAGGAAACACGAGGGACAAGGAGAGAAAGAGAAAGAGGGAGAGAGTGAGAGAGGATGAGAGTTGAAAGAGGATATTGTAAAAGGGGATGAAGAGCAAGTGAGAGAGAAGGGTGGTAACGGCACTGGAATCGACTATTCCGATTACGTGGCTTCGAATTCTACGGTTCGCACCGCATAACGTATATAAATCAATGCGGAAAAACTCCCTCCTTAACGTCTCTGCAAATGCGTGGTCGAAAAAATTTTTATCGCTCCACTTTCCTTTGCAAAAAAATTCCTGGATATCAATTTATTTAACGATATCGTTCCTTGATGCAGAGGAGATGAAATTGGAAATTAACCTGAATGCGTGCGAAAAAAATCTCTATATATATCGACAAAAAAAATAATAATAGAAAATAGAATAAAATTCTCAACGCCTGAAAATGCAAATATCAAATTTCAATTATTATTAATTTTTTCAATGGAAATTTGTAATTAAAAAACTAAAAAAGTACATTTCAATTTAAGAGCTTCTTTTCTACTCTTTTATTAAGGGATTACATACCTTTTCGACCCAAAAAAAGAGTGATTTTCATACTTATTTTTATAGTTCTCATTAATACTTTAATGAAATAATGTACATTGTACCTGATAGTACATGTTGTCATGAAATTTTAGCAACTTTCAAACTGAAAAAATATAATTTGTGGAAACTGTAGCTGTTTTACGAAAACACTTTTTCTTTAAAATGACTTGTGGTGTGCACGATAAAACGGGAACAACTCAAATCAAAAGCAAAGAAAAATTTGTTAGTTTACTATGTTATCTAGTTCGTGAACAAAGCGTTTTAAGAAAAAATTTTTTTCTAGAAATGTCAAATGATTTTTAGCAAAATTCGAATTTTCAGGTTTTTAAAAACTGGTTTTTTGATCGAAAAAAATATAAATTTTGGTTCAAATTAAAATTCCTTCGTTTACGAACTAGCTATTATATCTATAAAGAAACCCTGTAAATTTCAAGCTGATCGTTTTAGCGGTTTTGGAGAAATCATGCACACCGTAACAGTAGTTTTAAATAAGCAATAAAACTTTTCTCGATTTTTTAAGTCCCAAAAAAGTATGTAACCCCTTAACTAATTTGCATGTTACTTTCTTAATTTTGTTTTATTAATAATATACATTTTATTTATCTATTTTAAATAAATAAGAATAAGAAAATGTTTAATTTAATTAAATACTATTATTTTAATACTTTTTTGTTCAGGTTTCAGGATCTCATCTTGACTGGGGTAAGTCATTTCCAACATTGTGTGACTACTATGCAGCAATAGCGACATAATATTCCTCGTTCGCTCGGTTGACTTTTGCTTATTTATTTCTACATACATATATATATTTTTGCTTCCTCATAAGGAAGCTTTGCATTCGTGACGATTTTCAATTTTTCAAAACATGGTTATATGGACTCATTTTCATCTAGGATATATGTATATTAAATTCTGAGCAAATGTCCAGATGTGTGTGTGTGTGTGTATGTATGTATGTGCGTGTGTATGTCACAAAAAATTGTGTACAAATTATCTCTAACAAATTTTAATGGATTGCCCTGAAATTTTGCAGGTTTATTGCACTCATTAATACCTAAAATCTGACACAAGGATTTTCAAATTTATCCACAAAAATTTTTTTTATACAATTTTTTCAAAATTAAAAAAAAATTTTTTTTTGTATTTTTTTAAATAACTTTTTTATTTCTTAATATTTTCATAAATTATTCTCAAAATTACATTCCTTACAAGAAAACGAATCGATTGATATATACAAAGTGCACATTTCATCAAAATTTATAAAATTAATCAATATTTTTCTTTTTCACAAAAAATTCAGATTTCGCGTTTTTTGAAATATTACCTTAACATATTAAAATTAAATTAAGCAATTGGTTTATGATATTTTGAGGAAGCGAAATGGTCATGAAATGAGCAACTTGTTTATTAGACGTTTTAATATTTTAATTCTTATTGTTTATTTAATAGCATCTTCATTTCTAATTTATACATATAAGTAGTATATATATGTAGGGTCATTTGGGGTAAATGTAAACGGAATATCTATATTTCACTAAAAACATTAGTTTTTTTGTTAAGGGGACATTCCAGTTCAAAATGTCAAAAAAATTGATTTTTTTGGTATTTATTTTCGGATTTCTTATAGTGTCAAGAATACTCTCCTAAAATATTATTGCAAAATTCGAAGTAAAACAAAAGTTATACATTTTTATTCTTCGCCATGTCAAAGCCCGTGCTGAAATTTTGACCGGGGCCAGGTCGGGATAAACCGGGCCCCGACCTGGTCCCGGCCTGGTTGAAACACTATAATCGACCGGGGCCATGGTACTTTGCCCGATCTGGCCGCTCTATCAGGACCCTGTCGGGGCCATGGGATTTCCCCCGATCTTTTCGGTACCCAGGTATAAATCTAATACTGACTGAATTTATTATATTACAGATCGTTATTTGATTATTAAAGCATGAGATGTAATTTCTTCAATATTAATAATTCTTATTAATATTTTTGAAGTAAATAAAATATTTTATATCACTAAAAATGTAAATAATTATTAGAATTGCTTTTATTGAAGTAAGTTTAAAAAAAATATTTTTCTTATTTTCTTTCATAATTTTAGACAATTTTGTTTATTTTAATTAATGACTAAATTATTATTAATATTGTTAATAATTATTTAAACCTATACTTTATGTAACACTATTAAGAATTATATACAAAACACTTAAAAATAAGACGGAAAAATATCGCACGCACGGGGGACCGAACCCTATATCTTGAGGACGCAAGTCGAATACACTAACCGCACAGACACGCAAGCTTGAAAGCGACTGCCCTTAAAGTTCCTTTTAAATTATGGGACCGTTATAAACAGTTCTATCGTAATAAATTGTCTGTATTATATTTATTTAAAGAAAAATTATTAATTTAATTATTTATTCTCAATTACTTACAATAAAAATATTTTTAAAATAATATTAAGAATTATTTTATTATTAATAATTCATAATAATACTAAAAATAATTAATTAATAATAATTTATTATTATATTAAATTCCTCACAAAAATTTTTTTTTCACATTTTCATTTTATTTTAGTTCATTTGAAGAATATTTTTCCTTTATGTTAAATATAACATTTTAAATTGTTATAAATAATATTATTCAACAAATAGTTTACTTATGATCTTGTCCACCAAAAAATGAAATAATTTACTAAATTATTATAAACAATTATTTTTTTAATTTTCTAATGTGTAATTTTTTATTCACTTTTCTCCTTGGACTTTTAACATTATCTAAATAAAAAAGTAAACGTAAAAAAAAATTTCTGGTGGAAAGGAAAAAAAATAACTACTTGTAAATTAATATTATTTGTAACAATTCAAATAAGTTATTTTTTAACCAAAAAGGACGAATATTCTTTAAATGGACATAAATTAAGGAGGTTCTCCGGCAAATCAATTTTCTTCGAAATTTTACCAAATTTTGAGAGAATATTTATTTTTATATACTTTATAAGTGGCAAAAACCTCAACACCCCTTACCATGCTAAAAACGTAAATATTCAGGTTTGAAGTTTTAACATTTGTATAGGATTCCACATAAAGCATTTGAAAATGTGACATTTTATTTAATTGCTGACAAACTTTTCTTACAATTTTTTTAAAAAACTAGTATATTGTAGAGTCAAATTAATAGAATAATATGAAACAGTTTCAAGAGGGTTAACCATGCTTAATTTGTTAATAGAGCACTTTTAAGTAGAAAAGTCAGGTTGATTTTCTATTGCGCGTCAAGCGGTAAGAGAGACAACTTCTGTCACGCGCTTTAGAAAGAGAGAGAAAGCACAAAATCGTTCTCAACTAATACTTAGGTGGCGGGAGTGGTCGATTTGTATAAAATGTGTCGCGCGCAACTGAGCATCACTGGAGCCGGAGAACCTCCTTAAAAAGAAAATGTGAGAAAAAAATTTTTAGTGGAAAGAAATCAGTGTTAAATATTTGTTAATTAATATTGTTTATAACAATTTAAATAAGTTATTTTTTAATTAAAAAGGACAAATATTCTTTAAATGGACATAAATTAAAAAGAAGTCATTGTTAACTATTTGTTAATTAATATTGTTCATAACAATTGATATAAATTTCTTTATGGTTTATCTATTGTGTGGTGGCCATATTGAATTAATTTGAACTGATTTATATCATATGCAGCAACGGAATAAGAAGATAAACTTTCTTTTCAAAACTTGTATTAATTTATTAACTTTTATTGAAAATAAAAATGATAAACAATTAGAAACTGAAAAACTGACCTTGAGGGATGTCGTAAGAATTTATTTGCCTTTAATTGAAAATAAAGAACACTCAAACCGGTTAAGAATTGCAGGTTGTAGACAGTTTTGGACAGTAAATTGTAAAAAAAATCCCATTATGCGCTGTTTGTAGATCTTTGGGCAAACCCGGCCTGGCCCTGATCGGGACCACTAAGTCGGAGCCAGATCAGGAAAGCCCGACCGGGGCCAGGGCGGTAATCGGGAACAAAAGTGGCGATTTCTGCACGGGAGATGTTTTTGTATGCGGATAAGCAATCGAATGATTTAAATGTTTTCTCATTTGCATTTTTTAAAAAAGACAAACAAAAATGTATTTGGTGTTGCTGATCACAAATTAGATATAAATATTTTCAAAATTCAAAATGGCGGTTCCAATATGTCGGAAAACAAAATTTGTTTATTTTAATTTTTTTTCTTTTAATATTTTTTTCGTCCAGCATATTGCATCCGCCATTCTTAATTTTGAAAAAATTATATCATATTCATAATCAGCGACCCCAAAAAACCCCCCCTAACGTTTTTCAAGCAAATCCAATGATTTTTTTAATATGTTGAAACTTATGATCAAAAATTTCAAATACGTTTCTCTCAAAATGTCCTTTTTGATCTGGTAGACTGATATGTCGAGTTCTTCTGCAGCGATTTTCAAAAATCAAACGGTGTTTGATTCAGCGTCATCATGTCTATAAGTGGAACCTTAAAAACTGGAAAATTTCCAACTCCCCTTTTTGTATAAGAGAAATTTTGAATAAAAACACCCTTTTTGCATATTTTGGGGAAAAAGTACTCTAAAATATAGAGGGGGGGGGAAATTCCACATTTTAGGGTTCTGTACACCATAGGTGTACTGACATTTGCGAAAAGGAAGAGAGAGAAATTAAATTTTTTCGATAAAATTGCAAAAAATGACCCTGTCCCCCCCCTTAACTTCTACAAATTCCAACCTAGTAAGCTGAAATTCGGTAGGGATCTTCAGTTTTAAGTGCAGATTACAGGAAAGTTATAGCGAACCTGATTTCAATCTGATAATGGGTGCGAATTTGTTAAATGTGTTATTAATGAATTAAAAATAATGTGGCCGGGTTTGAAAATGGTTCCTGTGTAAACCTCGCCATTCTCAAAGTCAAGGAAGTGTCAAAAGGTGCAACAGAGATGTTGAAGGAATGATAAAAGCGTGGATGTTAGACAATAACACAACCAAGTGGAGTGAAGGTGTACGATTTTGTCAGTTTCAAAAAAATAATGGTTTACATTCTAGAATTCGACAATCACCCTTTAAAGCACTTTTTGGACGAAAAGCCAAAGTAGGTTTGGCAAGTAGCAATTTACCAAATCGACGCCTCCCGTTCATATAATGCTTATTGAAAAACGAATGCAAGATGATTCTTATTCACATTTTGGTGCAAGACAATGCTTATTCGATTTTCCGTGCAATAAAATGCTTATTCAAAATTCTATGCGAAAATGTACATTCTGAAGTTAGCTTATTCTATGAATTTTATAAAATTTTCAAATCAGTTAAATTTATAATTGCAATTGCTTAAAAAATATTTTTTAATACGTGTGATAGGATCCGTGTTTAAAGTTTCTTATAACAATAGACACGTACTGAAATTCTCAGATATTTATTTGCAATTTAATATTAATACGAAGATTTAGGGTTACATTTATTGTTCTGTCAGTGGCAATTGTTTTGCACACAATTTTGAATAAGCATTTTATTGCACGGAAAATCGAATAAGCATTGTCTTGCACCAAAATGTGAATAAGAATCATCTTGCATTCGTTTTTCAATAAGCATTATATGAACGGGAGGCGTCGAAATGCAATAATTGAATCCTCAAAATCTGAAAATGATTTAGAAAATGTAATAAATAATATTTGTGAAGATGGAGAAAATGTTGAAGAAACTTCGAAGTTTACATCCCAAAATATTATAAATAAATGCCATGAAAATATTTACAAAAATAAGCGGTTGGCTATTGACGGACTTAGAGATGCATTCAAGCGAGATCAAGCGAGAAAACGTCAAGCACAAGAACTTATCTTGACTTTTAATTCAAATCTTGATCTTGTATTGTTTTTTAACAAAATTCTTTATAATATTTGATAAAATTGTTTTTGGGTGAAATTTTTTATAAAGGTAAATTTGACAATTGTGAAGATGAATAAAAAAGCATGGAAATAATTTATTGCATAATAATATTAATATTTTTATTTGTTAAAAATTTATATAGATTATTATGTAAACATACCCAAAATACTGGATAATAATTGACTTTAAAACTTACCTATGGAATGTCAAAAACCATTACTTTTTAATTATTTTTTTAAAAAGTTTGTGAATATTTTAAAATTTATTACTACTTAATACTGACTACTTAAGTAATGCATTTTAATTTTGTGCGCTGACTTTTTAATTTTCTAATGTAAAAATACGTGGAAAGTTTTTCTTTTAATATTGAGTCTTCTTGAATTTTAGGTCATTTTAATTACTTTTTTAATTAATTTTTCTATTCTATCAAAATTTGCTATAGAGAACAAGCTGTTTTTTAATTTTATTCTGGTTTAAAAAATCTGCTTCCAAAAATACATTTGTTGGTTAAAATGCAAGTAATGTCTTAGTAAACTTGCATTTTAACCATCAAATGTATTTTTGGAAGCAAATTTTTTAAACCAGAATAAAACTAAAAAACAGCTCTTTCTCTATAGCAAAAATTTTATGGGATTTTAAAGAATGTCAAACTTAAATATTAAGACTAAAATTAGATTATTTCGTTTTGCATCTGATGAGATATAAGTTATTCAAATCATGGAAAATCCTGAAAGACTGAATATTACAGGTAAAATTTTTCACACCTCTATTACAAAATGAAAGTCAGCACATTATACAAAACTATATTTAATGCCCTTAATATTAATAATTAAGTAGTAATAAATTTTTTAATATTTACAAATTTTATAGAAAAATGTAATTATTATGGTGACTCTCATCGCACACCAGGCTCCTGAGAGTTTTAGGTTACATAAAAATGAACGCAAAATTTGTAAGTTGGGTTTTATTTGTGTATGTTCAGAGTGTCAAAATCTGTTTAGAACAAAATTCTAACTGATCGGGTTTGATAGATATTCTAGTTTAACTATATCAGCGCAAAATAAAGTTAACTTTTTAAGGGCTTTTAAACCATTATGACGTCATAGCTTTAAAACATATGCTTTTCACAAACTGTGACGTCAATATGGTTCAAGTGCTCTTATAATGTGGACGTCCACATGAAAATGGCCCATTTTGGCACTATTGGACTTATCCATATGTACGAATTACTTGCAAAATTTAGAAAAGTTTGAGCAGTCTTATAACATTTTGGTGAAAAATTCGATGAGATGCAAAATTTTGAAGTTTAGAAGCCCAAAAATTTCATTTTAAGAAAAACGGAAATAAAGATTGTAGCCAATGGGAAATGGCCATTAGTCTACCATTGGTGCATTAATGGTCCAATATTAAAAGCCATTGGTTTTCTCTAGGCTTATTATTTGCACCCAATAGTGGACCATTAATGGTAAAATCGTGGGATGTCCACGCCGATGCCAATAATTGGCAACCACTATTGGCACATTATTGGCTGCCATTAAAAAACCAATAATAAAAAAAAATTTTTACTAAATTTTATTAAATAATAAATTTATTTATTTAATAATTATTTCATTTATTATTACACTGTGTTACAAAAAAAATATGACTTCAAAAACTTCCTATCGGACCTAGTGGAAGTTGTAGGGCTTGAAAAACTGAGCAAAATGGTATATTTTAAATTGTCTAAACACCCTCAAAATTTTATTTTAGAGCTAAAATACCGTTTTTTAGGAGTTAATCCACAAAAAACCTAATAACTTTCTTATTTTTTAACCGATTTCAATTTATTTTTTTTGTTTTGAAGCTGAAAAACAGATCTTTCCAACGCTACAAATATTTTTATCGTATCTTATTAAATGACGACAATAAAGACCAAAAAGTAAAAAAAAATTAATGTTTTTAGTTAATTTTTCTAGTTTTTTATAAATTTGTAACTGTTATCTCACAAATAATACATTTTTTTGTACTACACATCGAAAGTATAGTCGATTCTGATTTAAATGACGCCTTTTTGAATAGGATTCGTTAAAATTTGTCAAAGTTATCATACTTTAAATTTTGTAGTTACATAAAATTTGGGAATGACTGGTTTTTTACATTTAACAAAATAGCGTAAATTCTTTGTGAACTAATAAAAATTAATGATTTTACCTGAACTTTAACTCAGAATTCATTGTTGATTACAAAAATCGTATAAAAGCAGAATATTTTTTGTCAACAAATCAACAAATGATTTTGTTGTTTATTTTCTATTACATCGAAATGTGAATAACCCTTTCGTTCAGAGTCTAAAAATTATTTACCTCACATCCATCAGTGCAAAAATAGGAGAGGACGGGCAGAATAAAATTCCACAAATATTTGTGAGAATGCTGCCTCCTTATATACTATTCGAGTTTCATGTTAGTTGCGAGAGAGTTTGAAACAACACCTCCTACAGAGCGTTGAGCGAACTATGTACTTACCCGCGCTGCAGAAATTATTATAAGGTAAGTATGTAGTTCGCTCAACGCTCCGTAGGAGGTGTTGTTTCAAACTCTCTCGCAACTAACATGAAACTTGAAAAGTATATAGGAGGCACCATTCTCACGAATATTTGTGGAATTTTATTCTGCCCGTCCTCTCCTATTTTTGCACTGATGGATGTGAGGTAAATAACACAGGCCTGCAAATTTTGGCTTAGTTCTGTTACAGAAAAAGTGGAAGGTGATTCTTATTGCTTTTTTGACGTAGAATACGAATCCGACTTCCAAATTAGCTCATCACGTCAGAATTTCTTGTAATACTTCTTTGAATGGCCAAAAATGGCTATTTTTGGTCACTTTTCGGAATTTTTTTGGTTAACCAAAATCATTTTTTTCAATTTGCAAAATTGTATCGTATAGTACTATGTATAAGCTTTAAACACCATTTTTCAAGATTGCTTTACAATTTTTTTTTCTAAAGTTACATAGATGTGAAATTTTTCATTTAGGCAAATGTGGGTATAAGAAAAATTCAAAATGTCATTTTGATTACATTCACTAATAGTTTTATAAATTGCCCGTTATTTCTTAAACTAACCAGTAAGGGTAAGATATAGCAGTGGTCATAATTTTTAAAAACAAAAAAAATTTTAATTACATATGTAACTTTTTAACATTTAAAAAGTTGACGTAAAATTTTTATTATCCTTTCTACTCTTATATCAAATTTTGTAAAAATGTTTAGATCCTTCGTCCCTACTTCGAGCTCACATATTTTATAGACGTCCCCTTTATTACTACCCCGTTTTCATAATTATAATTATATCAGCCTTCCTAGTTTTAAAAACCTACACTTGCCTAAATGAAACAAGATTTTGAAATCTACATAACTTTTTTTTAAATTCTAAAGCCATTTTGAAAAATGGGTTTTAGAGCTGAGCCATAGCACAATTTTTGCAAGTTGAAAAAAATGATTTTGGTTAACCAAAAAAAATTCCGAAAAGTGACCAAAAATAGCCATTTTTGGCCATTTGAAGAAGTATTACAAGAAATTCTGACGTGATGGGCTATTTTGGAAGTCGGATTCGTATTCTACGTCAAAAAAGCTATAAGAATCACCTTCCACTTTTTCTGTAACAGAATTAAGCCAAAATTTGCAGGCCTGTGTTATAATTTTTAGACTCTGAACGAAAGGGTTATTCACATTTCGATGTGATAGAAAATAATATTCATTTCTATAAAATAATTAATTAAAAAAATTAATATTTTCAATAATAAATAGTAATAATAATAAATGAAATAATTATTAAATAAATAAATTTATTATTTAATAAAATTTAATAAAAAATTTTTTTTTATTATTGGTTTTTTAATGGCAGCCAATAATGTGCCAATAGTGGTTGCCAATTATTGGCATCGGCGTGGACATCCCACGATTTTACCATTAGTGGTCCACTATTGGGTGCCAATAATGGGACAATAATGGAATGGTGGCTCCCATTATTGGACCATTAATGCACTAATGGTTTTTTTCTCATTGGGTAATTAATTGCTTATTCAAAAATCAAACCACAAGATTGCAAGAAACTCAGAAATGGTAGGAATTTCCAACATTTGCAAAGGATCGACAAAATAGTCGTTTCAATAAGTAAACATTTATATCCCAAGTATGTAAAAGTATGTAAAAATATTCAACTCAGATATCGAAAGATGTCTACCTAATATGGAACCAAGGAATTCAAATCTAGTGTCAAAAAAGTTTACTTATTTAACAGATCAAGATATGAAGGTTTCTTTTCTTTAAAGCTCCACCTAGCAGTCGACCTATGCAATAATATACAAATGTAAACTATAATTTTTGCTCTGATATGGTTAAACATGGAGTATAGACTTAAGGAGGCCAATCTTACATGCATGTACTTCACTGAAAGGCGTAGCATTTTGTCGGAAGTACATCAGTATACGGTAGTACGTGTATATCCTGTAGATCAAAGACATTCTTTAAAGAAATTCATAATATTGTTTGCAAGAATTCTATTTTTACAAATAATAACATTCTTCGGAAGAATTCAATTATTTTCAATAGAATTTTTATAACACTTTACCAAAGGATTTTATTTTTATAAAAACAATGAAATTCTTCAAAAGAATTTAATTATTTATAAAAGCAATAATTCAGTCCTTTGAAACATTCTACAATTACATTTGTTAAATTTTGTTTAAAATATTTTTTTCAATAGTTAATAAACAAATACAATAAATAATAGATTTTAATAAATAAGTCAAATTAATGAAAACATTTTAATAACTTTTGAACAAAATTTAACAAGTGTAAATGTAGAGAATGTTTCAAAGAGCTGAATGAAATATTATTTATCAAAATTTTTTTGAAAATTTTAATTGGTTACTGACCCTTAAAGAAAAATCACAAAATGTTTAATAATTATTATTTTAATTTAATTTTGAAAATACATAAAACCGACAAAATGGGTCCTTTTCTAAAAAAGACGATTTTCTTATTAATAAACAATTTTTTACAAGGTTTATGATTGGAAACGATTTTATTGTGTCATTTGAAGATAAAGAATAAACATTTTTTACATCTACGACTACGTAATCAATGACTCTAACATTAATATTAATATAAAGTTAAACACTTAAATTAACGATAAATTAATGAAAACCTCATGATTTGACTTGTCAAAACATGTAGATTGATAATAAAAAAATAAAAGAAAATTAATGTTTTTCTCAAAAAAGTATTAAATTGCAAATAACTCGAAAACTAGAACCGACAAAATGGGCCCTTTTCATGTGGACGTCCACATATATAGTATATACATGAATTAGTAAACTTATAGAAATCCATGTTCATTTAAAAACTTCAGCTGTATATGCGATCGTTGCGCGCTATACGAGAAGATTCAGGACCATAAACTTCCCACATGAAAATGGTTGATTTCATACACACTACATTGGTCTCCTTAAGTCTATACTCCCTATGGTTAAACTTGGATATCTAAGAAACTCAATCAGCTTGGAGCTCGTTCTAAACGGATGTTGACAATCTAAACAGACACTAATCAAACCCTACTTACAGATTTTGCGTTCATTTTTATGAAACCTAAAATTCTCAGGAGCCTGGTGTGCATCCTTTCTTAGATTAGTTTTAAAATCAATTTTTAACTCTTATTCTGGTTGTTTACATATTAATCTACTTAAATAAGTAAATTATCACATTTTGAACAAATATCAAACAAAAAATTTATGTACTGTGTAAATTATTTTCTTCCTTTTTTTAAATTAAACTCTTAGTACTCTGTCACCTCTACAGCCTGCCTGCCTGCGCAGGCAGGCGCAATGAGAGTAAGGGAGAAAAAACATTTAATTTGAATTTTCTGACTCTCTTACTCTTATATGTTACCATGACGACCTGCAGGCAGGCAGGCAGTAAAGCTGTGCGAGCGCCTTTACAGATGCCAAACTAACCATTCATACGTACAACTTAACTTCAAAATTTAAATTTAAATTCGAAGAATATTTTCAAACAATTTATAAGGTTTTTTAAAAATAGTTCGCAACTACTTAAAGTGCAATATAATAAATGAATTCAACAACAATTTTTACTTTTTGAACATTTCTTTAATTGGGCATTTAGTAAAATTACATGCAGAGCTGAATTTTCTGTAATTCAAGGATTTTTACAACTTTAATTGGTATTAATTTCTTACATATTTTAACCCACAAATCTGATCAAGAAATACCAAGAATTTTCTATATATAAACAATTGAATGTTCAATAATCTTGGGTATACAAGATTCTTGTTACGTCAAGCAATTTGAAGCGAGTGCAAGATAATATTGTCTTGATGTGAATCACTAGACGGACTGGAACAACAAGCTAAACGCATGAAAATGGTTAGTGACGCCCAATATTTACCTTTAGAGAAAGGTAACAATGTTACAATTCCCATTCCCGATTTTGATAGAAGCAAAAGTGACCTTAGAAATCTTGTTGGTATGTTTAAATTTTTTTCTTACTTATAATAAAATTAAATTATTTTTTGAAAATAAAAAATATCTTCAAGAATAAAAATTATTTTCAAATTATTTTTTTTAATTCGGATCTAGCTTAAACTGTATTTTATTACTTGACAGGTGTTATTATTGACATAACAGAAGACTATTATTATAAAGTTGGCACAAGAGACGGAATAATTGCGCAAATGTTTAGTAGAAACCAATTAGCGCCAACAAATACAAAGTTTTTAAAAATTGAAGATGTACCAAACATAACGATTTCTGTCAGATTTGCAAACACTAAGGCTTCACCGGATGGAGGACAAGGATTAATAAGATGCTCGTGTTTGACAAAATGCACTAACAATAAATGTGCATGCAGGAAAAAAATGTCGTATGCAACTCTAGGTGTCACAATTCTTTAAGGGTATGTCCAAGTTGTGAAATGTAAACAAAGCAAAATGTAAACAAACAAAGCACTAAAATCACATTTTTTATACATCTTTTTCTCTCACAAAAATTACCATTAGAAAACTTTTTTTAGAAAAATGGAAAATTAGAGTGTCAAAGTTTCCAAAAAAATCATTTTTGAGTGTGTTCAATAAATATCAATTAGTAAAACAACTAATTTAAATGACCTGTAAAATAGCATTTTTGACGCGTCGCGAAAAATAAAGTGTTTGAGTATATCAACAGCACTGACGATGAAAGGGTAAAAACCTCTTCATCGTCCGTGCGGTTGATATGGTCAAACACTTAAATTTTTCGCGATGTTTCGTAAATGAATAGAAATTTACAGTTTTTTTATGAAAATGGTAAATTGAAGTGTTGAATTTGGTATCTATACCTAGTATACCTGAAAGTATGTGAAAATAAGTGAGTTTCAAAGTAAAACAAAATGTGTCTTTCTGCATAGTGTTGTCAATGCTTTCTTGGCACGGTCTGCGCGTGCGCGGAGAGCAATCGTCTGACATCGCGAAAAATTTAAGTGTTTGACTATATCAACCGCAATCATTTGAATTAGTTGTTTTACTAATTGATATTTATTGAAAACGCTCAAAAATGATTTTTTTGGAAACTTTGACACTCTAATTTTCCATTTTTCTAAAAAAAAGTTTTCTAATGGTAATTTTTGTGTGAGAAAAAGATGTATAAAAAATGTGATTTTAGTTCTTTGTTTGTTTACATTTTGCAACTTAGACATACCCTTAACTTGCACTAATAAGTAGAACAAAAAAATTATCATAATTGTTGGCAGTATATTTATGCTTAAGAAATTTACCAGACTACATTCGAACACATGTTAAAACCATTCAACTTGTTGCTCTCTGCCCTGAAAAATATTTTTCTCACGAGAAAGTGTATGGAACAATTGTCCAGGACTTAGAAATACTTGAAATTAATGGAATTGAAATTTTGCCAAATATAATCATAAAAGGCACAGTTGCGTTTACATCAGCTGATAATTTTGGAGGCCACGGTCTTGGAGGATTTACTGAAAATTTTAGTAGGGCGATCTATATTTGTAGATTCTGTCTTGTGACTCGGGAAGAATTTTGTAAATAATAAAAAAATGTATCTCATCCAAAGGACATTGAAAGCAAGAATGATAAACCTAATGAAAATCGTAATGGCTTAGAAACTGAGGTTCATAGTTCAAGTGAAGAAGAAATGGAAAAGAAATGGAAAAGAAAAAGAAGAATTTATTATTAATACTTTAATTTTATTCATTTTATTATTTACAGTTGACATCAGAACATGGAATCTCCATTGTTTAAATTTACAACTGCTAACAGAAAAGAAATATTTTTGGCAAGTGGGAGCGATTTAGAAGAATTGTTGATTGATGCTTTCAAAAATTTAGGAATTACTTTCGATTCTTCTTGCAAGGTTCGTTATCTTTAGTTGCTTAATTATTACACATAGTGCATGTATTATATAATACTAATTCTTTTATTTTTATACAAACAGATTGTACTTGAGGAAGATGGAACATCTATTAAAAAATATGAGCATTTGGAGAAGCTATCCACTTTTTATCCAAACTCGCCTTTATTATTAATGTTGCTAGTAGGCGATGAAAAATGGCAGAATAAAGGTTTTGAAAGAGAAGCAAATGCGTCTTTAACACCAAATTCAGGTATTTTTAACAAAATTCGTCACTAATTTGTAATAGCAAATACATTAAAAATAAACATTAGGATATTAGTACCTGTATATTACCCGGAGTTCAAGTACAGAGAAGATACAACTTTTTATTGTTTGCTCCTGATTTTCTTCAAATTTTAATCGTAAGGATCCTTTCTGCTTGATCAGACCAGGATTCCGAAATTTCTTTTATTCTAATACACATATATAAATTAGTTACAACAATGAATTTTTAAAATAATAAAATAATATTGTGTATTCATTCAAAGTGATTTTGAAGTTTATTATTACAGCGCTATATTTATAACAAATATATTTGTGTTCCAGATCATAAGGAAAATAATCATTCCTTACAAGAAAATGAGATTAGACCTACTAATATATTTCAAAGTCTTGTTCTACCATGGAAGAATGAATATGATTCCTAATATTCCATTAGGAATGAAAAACGATTCTTCGCAACCTACATCTTATGAATTAAGTTTAATCAGAAATATAGGAGATTATCAACTGCATATTTTGAAAGACACTTCCTTAGGGACCTGCAAAAAATTAGCTGCGTTGGTAGTACAGAAATTTCCAGAAGTATTTTGCTATCCGACTTGGACTGATACCACGGTATATACCTCAGGCGTTTCCCAATTGCAGACTCGAATTTATGATCGAGTTAGAAAAATACCTAAGGAAAGGAAACGTAAGAATACAAATAACACGGACGAAACATCTTTTAATGAAATAATTATCACAAGATACGGAAAAAATCAGGATGCGTATGGATGTGTAGCATTTGAACCGCCATTACCAGAGGGAGAAACAAAAGAAATGCAAATGTTAAAGAAAATCTTGCTGATTCAATCTTTTAGTAGGGAGAAAGAAATATCGACAGAAGAAGAATTACATCTTTTAGCGGAAACTTATCCATCTCAAAGAGTTAGCATTAATAGAAGAGAAATGCTAAATCTGTCACTGAGACAGATTTTACTGGAACATTGGCCGCATTTAACTGACAAAAACCATTTCTTGACACATTGCTCCACACTGATTGGAGTAAACGTTTTAACTGTGTGGGAAAATATTACTACAAAACAAAATTTCGATATTTACGAGTACTTCCGCAGTTACGTTCACAAATATAAAAAATCAAAATACGTTCCAGAAATAGTCAAGAAATTGCAACCAGTCGTAAATAATATTGATACAAAATGCACAAATTTGAAAAGTCAACTACCAAAAGCATTGGCTTTCATCGAGTTATTGCCAACGTTATTCAATGAAAAAAATTTGTATCAATTAATTGTAAGTTAAAAGACACCATCACAACTGTAAAGTCTAAAAAATATCTTTATTATACAAATTTTTAATATTTTAAATTGCAGGACTCAACCGCAACTGATGAGGCAGTCGTGAATAAAAATGATTCAACTCATCCCGTCCTATTTGTAAAAGGTATATACACTGTAAAAAATTTAGGGAGTTAACGGACTCGGGAGTTAAATTTTTAGAGTTAAAAATTAACTCCAAAAGAGAGTTAATTTTTAACTCCCTTCATTTAACACCCGCGGGAGTTATTTTTTCCATGGGGAGTTAGCATTTGGGTGTTAAATTTTAACTCCTTTTATTTAACTCCCCTCGCATTAACTCCCAAATTGGGTGCGACTTTTATAGACTCCCTGGGGAGTTAAAATTTAACTCCTTTTTTTTACAGTGTATACATTTATATTGAATTATACTTTTTAAATTCCTTTACAAACACTTATTATTTTCAATTTCATGTTTTTTTCTTTCAATTTTGATTACAGGACTGTCCATTTATGATGAAAATTGTACAGTAAATATTGTAATGGACGAAACAATAATACCCGTGTAGAAATTGCCTTAAGTAAATTCTATTTGTGATTTGGCCCTGATCAGGATATACTTATCACAGCCATTCTTCAGGCCCTGACCGGGGCCTGATCAGGACCTTATCAAGTTCCAGATTACTTCGAAAAAGCCACATTCAATTATTTAAAATTTATTTTACGTCAGTTTCAGCGATAAAGAAACAGTAGGAGTGAAAATAAATAATAATTAATTAAAATGAATTCGAAGAAATGTTCCAAAATGTTTCACAAAATTATTATTTGAAAATAGAAATGATGCAAATAATTTTATTTTTTTACTAAAATTTGCATAATTTTCTATATTTCTTTAGAAAGAAAGAGAACAAAATCTGCATAATTTCGATTTGTCAATCATTTTAATTTTTTAACAAAACTTTAGTTTTTTATTGAAAAGAAATAAAACAATTTGTTTTATTAAATTAACCTTCCATTTTCACATAAAATGATAGAAATAAATTTTACCGCAGATAAAATTAGCTAATCTAATATAAGTATACTTATAAAATACCAAATCAGGTTGTGATCAGGGCCTTATAAGGCCCTGATGTGGCCTTTTTTTAAAACACCACTTCAGGACCTGATCAGAAAAAGTGTTTCATTTCCAAATCAGAGCCCTATTTAACCAGATCAGGGCTGGATGACTACCACGTTTTAATTTCTACACGGGTAATGAAGAGTGACAACGTTTTGAAAGGGACACTTCTGTTTTTCCTTAGCCATTACATATATGGATACAATTATGCTGCAGGGATTTCATCTTCCTTAGAATTTATTCAGAGGTATGTTAAAAGTTTTTTTATAGAAATAACTTCTTTTTGCCTTTGTTGAAGAGTCAATTTTAATTTCTCCACAATATGTGTTTAAATGCTGTTAAATTGTTTAAGTTTGATAACAAAACCTTTTTAATGAACTGTGTAAAGCAAATAAACAAGAATAAATATATTCATTTTCTGAAACAGAAATCAACGTAAATTTTAAGTATGTTCAAAGTTTTAAGAGAAATAAAAATTGACATTTAATTTCGTTTCAGTTTCAGTTTAATTTCGAATTGAAATAACTTTAAGTTTCGTTAAAAAGTTAAACAGAATTAAACAAGACTTTAAATTTTGTTCAGTAGTTTTTACAAAAAAAAAAAAATTTCAATTTTAAAGAAATTCTAATTTTATGAATCTAATTAAGTGTACATTTCCATTGATAATTAGAATGTTTTTTTGTTACAGGATGTTGATGAACATTACTCCAGGAAAAGGTCATATATAAAATAAATAAATAGAAATTTGCACTATAAAATAAAGATTAATTTATTTATTTATTCATAAATCCTAAATTTAACTACCAAAATATACGAAGAAATTAATGAAAAACATCAAGATTTATAATTAGTAACATTAACCCCTTGACAGTCCATGGCCCATATGTGGCCACAAAAAGTCGTGCCACCTTTACGTCTGTGGCCATATATGTCCATCTCAAAAATAAAACACTAAACATAATTCGATTTCAATGACCAAGTGCATACTAAGGTTTTTGGGGTCGCTGAATCCGAATTTCAAGTCAAATTTTCAAAATTCAAAATGGTGGACCTGAAATGGCGACTATGAAGATTTAAAAATTTATCAAATACGCTTGAAACTCGTTACTTGGGGGTTTTCGGGGTCGCTGATTACGAATATGATGTCAGATTTACAAAATTAAAATGTTGAATCCAATATGGCGGATAATTTCAAGATTCATGCAATTTGATTGAATTTTAGATCCGCCATTTTGGATGTCAAAATCTGATATCGGATTCGTAATCAGAGACCCCAAAAACCCCCGAGTAACAAATTTCAAGCAAATCTGATAAAATTAAAAATTTTTCGAATTCGCCATTTTGGGTCCGCCATTTTTAATTTTGAAAAACTGACTTCAAATTCGAATTTTGCGACTCCAAAAACCTTAATTAAAATGAAATCACATTTTTTAGAAACTTTTTTTTCTTGGACCGTTTTTGGACCACAAGCGATTTTTAGCTGGACTGCGAAGGGGTTAACGATCGAACAAGTATAACTAAAGTTCCAGATTTAAAAATGGTCCAAAAATTTTTTTTTAACAAATGTTTCTTATAGTTAACTTTTATTTTTAAAAATTTTCAGATTTTAATAACAGGTCTAAAATAAATTGAAGGAAAATTATTCAATAAACGCGGAAAAAATCAAAATTCATAGAGGGTAAAATTTCTAATAAATTCGGAAAAAAATTCGAGTAAATATAATAAAAAATATCCTGTCAATGCGAAAAAAATTTAACTTCATAGTTGGTATAATTTTCTATTGATTAGGAAATAATTCCAAACAAATATTAGGAAAAATAGCCGACGGTTGGAAATAATTCCGGGGAAATTTGTGGAATACTATCCTGTAAATTTGGAAAAAAATCCGACTTATAATCGGAGTAATTTCCAAATGTTCGGAAATAATTCCAAATAAATATGAGGAAAAATAACCGATATATTCGGAGAAAAATCCAACTAAAGGAAAAATTTCCGATCTTATTTGAGGAAAAATATCCGATTTCTAAAAGGTGTAATTTCCAATTGTTCGGAAATAATTCCGAATAAATATGAGGAAAAATAACCGACAAATTTGGAAAAAATTCTTCATGAATATGTGGAGAAAAATCTGACAAATTCGGAAAAAAATCCTTCTTCTAAGTAAGAAAAATTCCCGAAATATATTGGAGTTTTCTCCACATATTTATTCGGAAAAATTTCCATCCTTCGGAGTTCCGTGCTGTCCGTACTTTTTCGAAAAAATTTCCGAAAAATTTTTTATAGTGTAGATTAACCCTGCAAAGTCAAGTGTCGATTTGGTTTAGCGTATGAAGCGCTATCCCAGCATAGCAGTACACTTTTGAGACCTGTGGTGGTTGCCACGGGAAACTTCCTGGAAGTTTTTGTGCTATGTGGGATTAATTATTAAATAAATGACTATGTAAATTAAATTTATAATTATCACACATATATTGAAATAATTAATTATTCTTACAATTTTAATTTTTAAAAACTGCATTTAGTCATCTCAGTATTATCCATTAAATAATTTTTTTTTGCATTTTTCGACAAAACATTTAAAAAATTAAAAATACCCTTTTCTTGATGAATAATGGAAGCTTTACTACACCAGTAGACTAAGTAAAGAAATTGAATTAATTTTTAAATATTTAAGTAAAATTTTTCATTATATAATGGAACGATTTGAATGTCAGTTAATGCGGCCAATCTTGGGCCGCATTAACATTCCTGGAATTTCGCACTTAGAAATATATTACTTTTTTTATAGTAATGAAGAATACTACTTCTTGTTTGTGTTTATAAATTCATGCAGCAAAAATTTAATAAATTTGAAAAAAATATTCCATGATTTGTATAGTTATCTGATACCACCTTATTTTTACCCACGTTTGGGGAAAAATGGAGTTTTGTCAGTTTCTCAGAAAATACGATATAAGTTCTTTCCAAAATTGTTGTCTTCGCTGTTTTACAATTTCCTTAATGCCATCTGCTATTGCTTCTTTTATTATTTAGTGTCTCGGACTATTACTGGGCCAATGATGGCGCCAATTGTCACATACTCTAATTTTCCAAGATTGGGTAGACTCTCGGCCCAATAATGGCACGTTAACGGCAAAGTTCATCAATATTTAATGGCAAAATACAATGGTCAATGATAGGACGAAGATCGACTCAGTAATGACTCGTTCTTGGCATATCAGTGACTAAAATATTGAATTTAAGATAGCAAGTTTTAATAACTAATATGGAGACGTAGCTCGGCCAAGAGTCGGCGCAAAGTCGGCCCAATATTGTCTGATAAGACGCTGTCCCACCTTTACCAATACTGGGACAATGTTGGGTTACGTTGCTTTTTGCACTTGGGTTTTAATAAAAAATTTGTCTTTTCAGAATGCTTTTATGATAAAATGGTAGAGGTAGAGTTATCTTATGTAACAAATAATTTACATTTTATAAATCCATAATGTTACTGCGATATTTAAATATAAAAATAATACCAATCCTTTGTAGAATCCTACGTCAGAACCAGTGACGGATACTGCGTCTGATTCTACATCGTACTCTCTAAATCTAAACTAGTACAAAGTTACTAATGAAATGGTGAAAAGTCATCCACTAAATCATTTAGTAATAATTCTACTAAGAATTAGTAAAATTTTACTAATTGTTAGTAGAGCGTTACTAATTGATTAGTAGAATTCTACTAACAATTAGTAGAACTGTTTTATTAATAGTCGATAAAACAGTTTCACTAATTCATTTAGTGAAGAAGTGACTTTTAATTAGTAGAATTTTACTAAGAATTAGTAATATTCTACTAATTAAAAAGGTGAAAAGTTGTTCATGAAAACTACTAATTCAGATTTAGAGAGTATACTATACCAATTTCCTATATCGAATCCGCTGTTAGAACCGAAGTAGTATCTGACGTCAGATGCTATAACGAAATTTTTAATAGCGTAGATAATTAACCTTTTGGATACAAAAAATTTAATATAATTATTACGATAAAGTTCTCTACATCGAGAAACAAAGAACACATTAAACTGTTTTCTACATGAATGAGTTTAATTCAACGTTTCAGTTTGAAAATCTCATTTGGCTACGCTTGTCTAACACACAATATTTAAGAACAATAGAGGGATGCGTGCACGGCACGAGTTCAACACGTGTGCGCCACTTGCTTTTTTCCTCCTCCAACTCCTTCAGCATTGCTACCAAATTTTTTTTAAGTTTCCCTTTTTAGTTTCTACGTTTCTTGCTATCTTTTAATTTTTTTATCTCTCTTTCTTTCTCTTGAGTGCTTACGAAATACCACATTCGTATTTGTTAATTAAGAAACTATAATATATTTTGAGAAATTAAAAGAAAAGAGGCGTGACTAACGAAAATTGAGTTAGTGAGAGTTAAAAACAGAAAATTACAAATATTTCTTAAAAAAATTCCCGTCAATGTCACTGCAGCGGCTAAGATGAATAAGATTTATTAATAGAGTGGGAAGCGTTTTCTCTTTTTAGGGGCGGACGTTTGTCACTGAAAAGGGTATCGAGGTCCGTTTAAAGGGCATTTTTACTATGAAATTTAATTGGTTTCGATAAATTTGGAAAACATTTTTGTCAACTTTTTTTAAGAGTCATTACGAAATTTATTCAAGAACTCAGGATATGGGAAAAATTTATAACTTCTTTTAGAAAAGTTCAATATTCATTCAAGAATTTTCAGGTGTTTTTCTAATGACTTGGAAATAATTGTTCATGACGCTGCGACTGAGTTCTTCAGTCACTGCGCGCTGAAAAAGTCTCGAACTATTTAAGAAAGAAGACGTAGCGTCTTTTGGACGTCCTTTTTACATTTCTACAGATCTTAAATAGACATTTCTTTTATAACATTTTCTAAGTTAAATCTCAGTAATATTGTATTAAATTTATTTTATGTTTAATTTTATTTTTTCTAAAATGTGGAGAAATAATGAAAAAATTCCTACGAAGCTGGGATCGAACTCGGATACCTTGAGCTTGAAGCACTGCTCCTTAAGCACCTCAGCCGTTCGAGACAGATATAACCCCTACAAAGTTAACGATCTCACTTGTCAATGAAATGAATTTAACTTAGAAAAATTCCACTGAATTTCACATTCATGAATTTCTGAGTCCAAGTTGAACTTAGAAAATAATATTTTCTATATTCATAAAAATTTTTCATTTTCAAATGTTGAATGAAAAATAATTTTCAAAAATGCTAAAATTATTATTTTTTTAACTTTTATGCTTCATTTGAATAAAATAATGTTGCTTCAACAAAAAATATTGTTATATAATGTTAATTAACAATATTATAAACAATTTTTATAAACAATTTGAAAATTATGTGCCAAAGTGGTAACGAAAATTTTATTTTCATCAATTCTTACTTCTTTTTGCAAGAAAAATATATAATGAAAAAAAACTGTAGAAAACCTCTCTTGAGTACAACCGGTTTATCGACAGTCGAATTCTAATGGTGTGTACCGGACAATAATTGACAGTGCACATCAAAAAGAAGTTTTGAGTGGAAAGAAATTTTTGTTTAACATTTTGCTTGGTTTGTCATTAGGATAAATTTTTGAGAGACAAACTTTTGTTTGTAATTGTTTAACATTTATTTTACAATATTATAAACAATTTTTATAAAAAACTATGTTCAGGGTGAAAAAAATTGCCTTTTCTTTTTACAAAAAATTTTATAAACATCAAGTACCGTCATAGATAAAAAGTATTTTTATCGCGAAGACTATAGTTCCCATCACTTTCAGGAAAGCACAAAAAATGTGACAACAGAGATATTTTAAGCGGCTGAAGTACTTTTTCTTTTCCATTTATTTATAAAAATGTTTTTAACAATTATCAAAAATTGTTTAAAAAATTGTCAAAAATTTTTAAATACTTCTAAATATTAAAAAATGTCAAATTGTATTTGTAATGAAGGTTTTAATTACAAGAGTGCGTTATATAATCATAAAATGCTTTTTATCTATGACGATACTTGATATTTAGCAAATACTTTGTAAGAATTGTTTATAATATTTTAAAAAATTGTTTATAAATTTCGTACCGTGCTATAAAATTGACAGCACCATGCTATAAAATTTACAGTACCGTGCTATAAAATTGACAGCACCATGCTATAAAATTGACAGCACCATGCTATAAAATGTACAGTACCGTGCTATGAAATTGACAGCACCATGCTACACTGAAAGAAATGATTTCGGTATGTTAGGAATTTGGTTATGTTTATGAATTTCTGTCAAGTTTTGAGAAAGCAAATGTTGATTTTACCTCAATAGTTAGGTTAAATAAGAAATTTAAAAATGAGAAGCACTTAACCTATAATTTGTAATATATGTCAGAATCACACCTCTTCCTCCCTGAATCACACGCACCTCTTTTGTGAGCGAACGAAACTGATGTGAAATCTGGTTAAGAGGTTAGTGCGCTTTAGAAATTTTCGTCTAGTTCTAATGGTATGGTTGAAATACCCTAACTGTTGGGCTGTTTCTTTTCCAACAATACTATATGGGTAATATAACCTAAATTATGCCTGTACCTTCCATATTTTTCTTTCAGTGTATAAAATTGACAGCACCATGCTATAAAATTGACAGTACCGTGCTATAAAATATACACTATACACACTTGAAATATTAATTTTTTCTCTCACAAGCGGTGATAGTTTCATCACTTTTGTATATAAGGAAATTCAAATCAACATCATTTAAATGTATTATGATATGTATAATGTATGTATGTATAATGTTAAATAGTATGTTAAGTATATGTTACAATAAAATTTAATTTTAGGTTGAGTTGTAAACTTATAAGTTATATCTCAAATTGTATATATTGTATGTAGAATTACAAAAAAGTGTATCTTGAAATAGGTAACAAGATGTAAAAGAGCAAAAATATGTCTATTTCTCAAAATATTTTTTTCAAAAGATTAATATTTTATATTTGAAACTATAGAATTATACTATAAAATTGAATTTTAATTCATTAAAATCTAAAGTGTGATGTATTCTTATTAATATATGTGTTATTTTTTTTTTGTCGTTTATACTCCTGCCCTATTGGCCTTACGCACTCGACAAGAGTCCCTGCTGATACTTTTTATGGATTAAGCATAACCATTCTACAAATATTAGCAAATTTATTTTAACCTAATGCGCCTACAGTGCGGCTTTCGAAGATAGGAGTACTCGCATTTGCCTGGACCACCCGTAATTGGGTTTTATCGCCAGAGAAGAGGGAAAACTGTAGAAAAACCTCTCGAACACATGTTTATGAGGTTGAGTGTTTATGTGTGACTACACGAACAGCGGTGCTCGTTTGTATGCGTGCAGTTTTGATCGTTTGACTACTAAATTGTGAACGCGGCGCAAAGAAAATATCATTATTACGAATATAGAAAATAAAATTTTGACATTAATTTTTTCTATACTAACTTATTTCTCATATAGGGGAGACCGGGGCGTAATGGCTAAGGGGCGTAATGAATAATTGTAATTTGTTTAAAAACCGTAAATTGTAATAATTTTGCACAATAGACAAGTTATCGTACTTGGTATACTGCAAGTTTGTCGGAAGTTTCATTAATATTTATTAATTATTGTAAGAAATATAGTAGAAAAACTATTTTTGACATACGAAAGTAACTTTTCAAAATTTTCGTTTTTTCGTTCTATTTTTTTGAAAAATAGCTTTAAAAAAGAAACTGAAATGAGGTTTCGATCTTGACACGTTTGTTTTTAAGGGACAATTCGAGATTTTTGATTCACACTTCCGGTATTGTTAAAAAAAAGGCAAATATTTGCCGAACACCCCCGGGGCGTAATGGCTACTTTTTCCCGGGGCGTGTTGGCTAATGCAATACGCTATGTATAAAAAGGTTACTTGTCACTTAGTTTAAGTATGTTTAGGTGTTTTTAACCAAATTTTTAAGTTTTGGTCTAAAATTTACAAACAGTAGATTTCAAGCTACGATTTTAATGAGAAATTACAAAAAAATTGAAAGAGTGCCAATATCACAGAATATTATTGAAAAAGCGATAGGAGAAGTATTGCTGAATAAAAATAGCATTCACGGAATACCCAGGAACCTTAATTTACAATATACAATAAAATTGGAAACTGTAGATAATAATTAGCAATCATTATTCATTACGCCCCGGGAGTTATCCATTACGCCCCGGTTAGGGGCGTATTTTGGAGCTCTGCATTGCTCCAGAAAAACTGCTGTAGAATAAAAAGCAAGAGTCATATCGGGACGTTCGTAGTCTTAAAAGTAAGCTGAGATACCAGAGTAACTTTTCTGAGAGATAAACATTCAATTAGGACAAAAGTGTCCGAGTAAAACAACAAAGAGTGAAAAGTTAGCCATTACGCCCCGGTCTCCCCTAACATAAGCGAATTTTTCTCAGCTTGACTACTAAATGTTGAAAAAATAGAAATCATATAATATTATAGAAATTTCTATTAAATTATAAATCTCGTCTAGTGACCACTTTTTCCCCACTTTAGTAGTCAGTTTACTAAAAATACATTGTGAGTTTTACAAAAAATAGTATACAAAGTTTTTCCGTGCAATTGCAAATGAGTACCAAAATTATAACAAAAATTTATAACTTGGCAGCGGTTTTTAGTAATAATTCCCTTAGTAAACATAAATTAAAAATTCAAACGGAATTCTCTTTATAAAGTATATTTTTCTAGACAACAAACCTCAAAAATAATTCTTTAATTGTTTTACAATTTTTTATACGTACACATTTATCTAAAAAATAAAAAAAAATAATGTGTTTTTGGGAAATCTTCTTCCGTAGAAAATATTATGTGACTTGACTCTAGACGTTCCAGAGGATTCTTCTACACGGGTAGCTTATAATAATAATTAGATGATAATAACCATTAACGAGTTTCTTGAAACGATAATATTAGTCATCCTCCGATAATATTGAATTAGGGAAATAATGAAAAATGTGTATTCCCACATTATTGTAATAATGAGAATAATTAACTGAAAAGTAGCGTTTCTAATAGGCATTACAAGGAGCGTAATGCGGTATCAGATAGAGGCGATTTTCGAAACATGTTAAGGGGTCTCGTGTGAAAGAGCGAATAGGGCCCCAAGGAGATGATTATACAGCCAATGTTACTCCCAGCTCCCCCTCTCTCTCTCATACATATATTCATACAAAGATTCGAATATGTACAGAATCGATGTGTAGAGGTATCTCTGTATATGGTGTCGCATTAGATGCGGGATATTGTAGGGTCTGAGTATCGCTTACGCGTTATTATTGCAGCGATACGACACGCTATGGTGTCACCCATGACCTCCCATGGGGCTCTATCGATATCATATACAATGTAGGTACCAACTGTCACGCCATATATATATATACGTGTATAACTGGAACGGGGAACCCGTGGAAAACTGACTATGCGTGCTTTATGGTGCGTCAAATTAAAAGATTCCCTCCTTTTGCTTTCCCTAACTGCGATCTGATCCCACTGGAGAGTAAGAGCGAAAATTTAAGAGAGAGAAAGAGAGAGAAATGCTGATAGGAGCCATTATAGCACCCCGCAAGCAATCTTAGAGCAATATCTCATAACGTCTAACATGATCGTTGCTGCGCTTCTCCTCTAGTTCATTGCTTAACAAGCAAATCACAATAATTCCTACCTAATGACACGTTCAATCGTGAATATCTAAGCCACTCCATCTGGAAGTGTCTAATCGTTAAAACACTTCTGCATGCACACATTGTGTTTATAAGAGAGAAATTATTTTTATTATAACAGTTATTCATTCGATTATCTGAGGGATGTTTTCTTTATTTGGCATTTTTATTATTTTTTAGTTGATATTTTTAGTGATCTAATTTATTACAATGGGGTAGAAAGAGTATTTTAATAGATTAGGAGGCATTTTACCCCGAAACTAAAAAAATTGGAAGTTCTTTGTTTGTACTATAGGAAAGAATGTTAGTCACATTATCCCTTTGTATTCTCTTTAGCTTCTTTTCTTTCGTATAAAAAGAATACCTTTCTATAATTTGTTCGAGCAAAAAATCTAAAATGGATATATATTTCCCCCCCACAGAACCAAAATTTTCCTAAAAATTTATTAAATATTTATTTGCAATATTTGGAATGTTTAATTGCAATGTTTATTGAAAGTTGTATAAAGATTTAAATGTCCCGATTAAATAAATGTTCAGGAAAGTTTTAAGCTAAACATTTATTTAAGTGGGACATTTAAATCTTAAATTTTCACTAAACTTTCCAGTTATATATGCCGAATATTGCAAATAAATATTTAATCAATTTTTAGGAAAGTTTTGGTGCTGTGGAGGCTCATTTCTCATCTTTCCTTAATTCTTGAGGCACAAAACGAATTCTTTCTTGAATTCCTTTTTTGGTAGTAGAGCCTAAAGTGGGCACTTTACCCCATTGCGTTGTTTTTTAAATCTGTAGGAAAAAAATCCTCCCTACATTTTATCTTGTTTCTTGAATTGCCTAAAGTGTTCATTTTATCTCATATTAGTCTTTTTCATAACGCAGTGCTAAAAAGGGCACTTTTTTGAAACTTGTTATGAAAAATATCGTTCATAACTCGTGCGAGGAGTTGCCAGATTTCAAACCAGCACTTTTTGTGGAACAAAAACAGTTTATTCCAAAAAAAGTCCTTATTCAAAAATTGTCAACTGCTCGCACTCGTTACGAAATATACTATTTTAACTTTTAGGCACACAAAAATTTCCTTCATCATTTTAACTTATTTATTTGTCTTTTTTTACCTTTTAGGCACCAAAAAGAATTCTTCTTTATAGGGTAGTTGAAATCCTGCGCTTCATTTGCCCTTGGGTGTGTTTCTGCACTTCCGGGAATACAAAAATTTTTCTATTCACATATTTTATTCAAAATAATTAAAAAATAAATTTTCAATTGTTTTTAGACTGGCCGCTTTATCCGGGTGCTAGGTAAGCAAATTCTGGGACTACAATAATTTTCTTATTCACATATTTTATTCCAAATAGTTAAAAATTAAATGTCCAATAGTTTTTAGACGGGCCTCTTTATCCGGGCGCTAGGAAGGCAAATTAAATGAGTGATTTAATATTTAGTAAATTCTTCCACAATTATTTCATAAAATATTTTTTTCGATTTTTGGAAGATGTTTAAAGGTGAAAGAAAAGACACTAACTCTCACTTTTTTAATAAAATTGACAACGTTTCAGTGGTCAGATTCGCCACCATCATCAGGTCACTAGTTAAAATGAACAAACAAACATCACTTTAGTAAATTAAAATACAATAAATAAATAATTAAATAAAAATTAAAATATTTAAATTTACAAATCACAAACATACTAAGACGAGTGATTAGGCATACTGGATTACTAATCACTCGTCTTAGTATGTTTGTGATTTGTAAATTTAAATATTTTAATTTTTATTTAATTATTTATTTATTGTATTTTAATTTACTAAAGTGATGTTTGTTTGTTCATTTTAACTAGTGACCTGATGATGGTGGCGAATCTGACCACTGAAACGTTGTCAATTTTATTAAAAAAGTGAGAGTTAGTGTCTTTTCTTTCACCTTTAAACATCTTCCAAAAATCGAAAAAAATATTTTAATAAATGAGTGATTTTTTAAATAAAAAATGTTCCGGGACTACAAAAAATTTATCTTTTTCTTTTTACTTCGAGATTTTATTTTTAATTTTTTTATTAAATAAGAATGAATATGTGAACAGTTTTTTATTATGTCATTTGTTTTTTCAATTGAACATATGCCATATATCTTTTTGTCAAAATAAAAATGCAATTGATTTTTTATTATAATTTTATAATGCCGAAAATAAATTCTTACGAATATTCGTGGAACAGGATCCTGCATAAGATCCTTCACAAGAATTTTTAACAGGGAAATCGTGAAGTATATCTAGTTATTGTGTATATTAAAGTTTGTATTGTTTATAAATCTACTCAAAATACACATGTATGATTAATATTTTGCTAGTGCATCGATGATAAAATATTTTATTTAAAATTTAGGGTTATTAACCTTGAAAACATTAATATATAGTAATGTCATAAATTGAAATTGATTTTAATAATTAAATATTATTTTAAATGGAACAATCATGCGCACTTATAAATATGTTTGGAAAATAAAATTAGATAAAATGTATTTAATTAAAAATAGTTTCTATTTTAATCTTTTATTTGTGTATAGATTTGCAAGCATTTGAAAAAACCTTATGACAAAAAATTGGTTAAACGAGTCGTTTGTGCGTGGGATAAAAATACATGTGGAATTCGGAAACTCACCTCAAACCTATTACATGACAAGATTACTAGAGACAGGAGCAGTGAAGAACACTCTATGACAATTAATGAACATTTAGGTAACAATTAGTAATTTTGTTAAGAATAAATTTTTTCAGACATTACAGTTAATCTGCGAGATAGTTCTTTTAATTCATCAGAAAAAACAGCTTCTAACTATGAGAAAACACCAAATGAAATTGAAAATTGTAAAGATTTAAGTGGAGAAATTAATGACAAATCAGAAGAATTATCACAAGATAATAGTATTATTAATTCTTCGTTTTCATCTAATGAATCTGAAAATTATGAAGACTATAATGAAAATGATAATGAATCTCAAGCCAATGTTAGTAAAATGCAAAGACACGTAACTCCTAAAACAATACCGAAAACAGATGCGAAGTACAATTGTGAGTTAGGATATTTTGAAATATTGACTGAACTGTAAGTCTTGTAAGGTATAAGAGAGGATTTAAATTTAATAAAAATGGAACCATGATAGGTTATGGATATTGTGCCTATGAGTCACACGATCAAGATTGTAGATTGATATTGACAAATGTGTGGACTGAAACAACCAATGTATTTATTTCCTGTACACAATGGAATAAGGCAAACCACTTAGGGCATCCAATATTTCAAACACTCCGTGGTTAAGAGCGGTTGAAGGTTTAACTACAGATGCAGAAAATGACTCCTAAACAATTACAATTGAAACTCAGCGAAGAAGTTGACCCAGAAGTAGCACACAGTGAACACAATCAACACTTAAGAAGTTTAACAGTATACCATAAAGCAAATTCAGAATTTAAGCATCGAAATGATTTAGTTCTTGCATCTAAAGATTTAAGTAATTTATTTCAACAAAAAATTCAGGAGTTAAATAACAGTAATGTTTATATCCAACAATGCAGTTTGCCAATAAACATTCAGATGTATTCGAATAATCAATTAGCAATTCTTAGTCCTGATGATGAAATCCTATTTATATAGTATTATATAGTATTTTACCTAAAAATATAAAAAAAGTTCACCTTTGCTGCTATCATATAGCAAACAACTTTAGACTAACAATTCGTGAAAATTTTAAAAATTGTTTGCCAAATATTGATTTTTATTTAGACTGCTTATCACGCATGATACTTTGCGCAACACTGGAAGAATTAGATGTAGTTCTCAAAGCGACTGTTACTGTCTTATTGACAACTAGCCGCGAACAAGCTTCTGCTAGCATTGCAGTTTTAGCAGGCTTTAAAAAAGAAGATATCTCTGAAAAAGTTATGGATCCTGCTGTCTCAGAAGAAAAAAAGTACTATATAATTAAAACAAAAATACACACAACACAATTTATCAAAATACAGAATTTTTGAAAAGATATAAAAAAATATTAGATTCTGTACAAGAAAGTGTTTCAACTGATGAAGTTAACAACGAGTATCATTGCCCAGCATTAGCGTATTTTATAACCAATAATTATATGCCATATGCATGTATGTTTACAGCTTCACTTTTAAAAGGAAATCTACCTACAGTACCACGATTAAGTAATGGAACAGTCGAAGGATTTTATGGATTTGTAAAAACAAATTTATTTAAAAACCAATTACCTACGACAATTTCGGACTTTGTGTTAGGAATGAAATCGTATACTAGTCAAAACTGTCGTATATTTATAGAGAAATTGTGTTTGAAAGGAAGGAATCATGTAAAAGTTTATCGTAGGGCACAAAAGGGCAAACCGACTAAAAAAGAAATAAGTCACGAAGGAAAAAATTCTAATCAATTTAATGAGAAAATTTTGAATGAAGGGTTGAACCGAAATGTGGAAGAAGAAGAACCAAAAGAAAGCAAGCAGATTTTAGTACACCACCATCCTCCAGCAAATCCAGAAGAAGAATGGAATAAACCTAAGAAAAGAAACATTTTTTACACATTTTGATTGTCACACTCTGAAAAAAGTTTGCAAGAATCTAGAAGAGGAAAAAACTCACCCTCTAGATAGAAGTGATTGCTCTACGCATCAAACAGCAATGAAAAATACACTGTTTCTTGATAGAGAGTATTATAACAAGTACACTTCGGACAATTATATAATTGGAATTTATCCAAGTACAAAGGCGTTAGGTGATGTAAATTTTTATTTAAATGGTAGTGTATATTGAACTTTGGATACAAAAAGTGGAGACAAAGCTGCTTGGATTGATGGAGATGTCATAGACTGCTTTTCAGCAATTAATTTACCAACAGTAGCATATTTAACATATGCCTACCAAAAAGTGAAAAAGTTTTCATGCCTTACCTATATGCAGACCATTGGAGAGCCATGATTATAGATATAGACACAAATGAGGTAATGGTTATCAATCCTCAAAATATACAAAAATGTCTCGATAGTGCCTTTGCAGGCAGATGGATACAATTGCGGCGTATATGTAATGTATTACCTTGATGGCATAGGGAAAAATAGAGCGTTTAATTTTAACTTCAAACCAAACCAATACAGAACGAAAATAGTTGAAAACCTACTGAAGAAATCGAAGAATTTAAAAGATAGCTGTCAATATTGCACAAACTCAGACCCGAATCAAACAATGGTAATGTCCCTGAATTGGTTGTATTTTAAAAAACAGTCATTTAATTTGTCTATCCAACCCCGGATATTGTGGCCCGTCTTAAAACTATTGGAAATTAAATTTTTATCTGTTTGGAATAAAATACGTTAATAAGAAAATTATTGTACTCCTGGAAAAAATCCAATCAACTATGGGACCCCCATATGTGTATGTATACATACAAATGTATACTAGGGTGGTTCTTATTTTGGCGATAATTCCAAATCTTCGGTCCTACCCCAAAAAATTAATCAAGGTATAAAAAAATTTTTTATGAAAGTTTGGAGCAAATCGAGTAATATCAACACCTATAGTCGACTGAATTTTTAAATGGAAAATACATGTAATTTTTCCTGGAAATCATTCAAAATATTCTCTAACTTACACAAATTTGTTTTAAATTCTCAAACTTCGAGATCTTTAATACATGATTAGAGGTTTAGAGATTTGCTCCAATTACGAATTTCATGAATATGCCGTTATCACAGTAAAAAGGTCTAATATCTTAATTTCACTTTTTAAAAAGTTGAATATCATGTTCTTATAATATAATATAATACATTCATATTATACTACTTATGTCTATTGCTGCCTACTATATACACTACCGTCCGAAATTGTGCGAACGCTAACGTCTCGAGCTATTAAAAAACACACCCGCACAGAAACAGTGATAACTCGGTTAAAAATGAAGCTAGGTGCTTTTTTTCAATTGCATTTGAAAGCTTATTAAATTTCCAATGAATTGCCACTATTTTAAGTTGTATTGCATAAATAGGAAGCGAGATATCATGTTATATAGACAAAAAAATAATTCTATTCTTTTCGGAATTTCTTACTCTGACTTTGACTCCTGGCACAGTTTAGCAAAGTTTATGAAAAAAATTGTTACTTTCACAGACAATTCCTTGTAACCAAAGCTTTAAAAAGAGACCAAGAACAGCAAAAAATATTTACGGGTTCCTGAGATATAACAAAAAGAGTCAGACCGTGCAAAGCAGAATTTTTAATTATCGATTTCTCTAATTGGCCGTTAAGTCAATTACTTGTCTGTCAAAAAAGTGTCGAAAATTAATTTTACCAAGTACATTCATATTGGGATCCACTTTTTAAATATCGATATATAATAAATTAAATTAAAAAAAGGATCCCAGTAAGAATGTACTTGGTAAAATTAATTTTCGACACTTTTTTCACAGACATGTAATTGACTCAACGGCGAATTAGAGAAATCGATGATTGAAAATTCTGCTTTGCACGGTCTGACTCTTTTTGTTATATCTCAGGAACCCGTAAATATTTTTTGCTGTTCTTGGTCTCTTTTTAAAGCTTTGGTTACAAGGAATTGTCTGTGAAAGTAACAATTTTTTTCATAAACTTTGCTAAACTGTGCCAGGAGTCAAAGTCAGAGTAAGAAATTCCGAAAAGAATAGAATTATTTTTTTGTCTATATAACATGATATCTCGCTTCCTATTTATGCAATACAACTTAAAATAGTGGCAATTCATTGGAAATTTAATAAGCTTTCAAATGCAATTGAAAAAAAGCACCTAGCTTCATTTTTAACCGAGTTATCACTGTTTCTGTGCGGGTGTGTTTTTTAATAGCTCGAGACGTTAGCGTTCGCACAATTTCGGACGGTAGTGTATGTAATTTTATTATATATTATTTTTTTCTTGCACAGTGTCCTGGTGTAAAAATATTTGGCATAAATATTTATTGCACCTTATAATGAACATTTTTTACACTGTAAGTTTTTGATCACTGAACATTTTTCAGACAAACGAAACTCTTGAACTTTTTTTTTATTGTTTATACTCCTGCCCTATTGGCCTTACGCACTTCGACAAGAGTCCCCGAGAAATACTTTTTTTGGATTAAGCATAACCATTCTACATAAGTTTCTAAATATTAACCTAATTTGCGTCTACAGCCGGCTTTATTAGGAGTACTCGCATTTACCTGGACCACCTGTTAATTAGGTTTTCTCGCCAGAGGAGAGGGAAACTGTAGAAAACCTCTCTTGAGTACCGGACAATAATCGACAGTACACATCATTATACCTTGACGTCAAACCTCCCGCTTGATAAATCACGAAAGTAGTCAAAAAAACACCGGGCGTATATAAATAAACAAATAAATATAAAATACCAATTTATAAACATATAAATTTAATATTAAGAGCACTCGGTAATCCCATGCTGAAACAATATAAATGTGACAATGGAATTAAGACTACTTCAACTCTTGGTTACCCGCGCTGTGCGTTCAGGGTTCAATCAAGCTTCAACTCATCGCCAACATTGGTTTTTCTCACCTGGGTATTTTATAGTTATACGAAGCATTGTTTACAACAAGAAAATTAGTAAAACAGATGTATATGACAACTTTTTGTTTTAAATAAATTGGTTTTTATAATAAGAACATATAAGATATAAGAAAAATTGAATTTTGTATTAATACTAGAAAATTCATTTTGAGGTAAGACGAAATACATGGTAATCAGGAGGGGATCATCTTGGCCCAAATGCCACTATTTTGTAATTTGTTTGTAACTTAACCTACTAGCTTTGTTAGTCCAAAATAATACTTAGACCACTTAATTGAAAATAAACTGAAGCCTTCACTACGAAAAACGTTGAATTTCAGCTTCTACAACAAAAGTTACCTGAGCACAAAGTTAAGCTTTCCTTAGATCAAAACTATTACATTTTTTTAAATAAAATTTGTTTAATGATACGTGGTGTCATGACTGTTTCACTAATTCATAGGTATGTCATTGGCAACGTATTACCAAATTTACCTAAAAGGTGACGCCAATAGGTTCTCTAAAATTTAAAAGAATCATCTTTCCCCAGAGGATCATCTTATACATCTTTCCCATACACGTCAAAAATTGAGGAGAAAACTCTCTGTGACCCGATATTATTTCAAAATTCAGATCAATTTTGACATATTTTTAAATATACACGTCAAAAAAGCAATTGATTAGAATCCCTCAAGGAATCGTTCCCTTACATCAAAATTAAGATCCAATTTGACCAAATTTTAGATGATATTGTCAATTCTGACATACGAGTTATAGGTTAAGAAGTATATCCGAAACAGCAATACTGTATTGCTGTTCTTGAAATACAGTATTGGTGTTCTTCACATACATATGGCTGTTCTACACTGCGTATGAGTTGAAGAGCAATACCGTATGGCTGTTCCATATCCACCAATATAATATGTTCTAATTGGTCAAATTTATGGTAGGGGAATAGGTTCGGTTGTAGGCTTGTTAAGATTCTATTAAAATAATAGTAACCGTGGTTTAAGAACAAGCGATATTCTTTCAGAAGTCGCTAGCAATTTTCTCGCAAGATGGTAAGTCTTGAGAAAATTATTTATTTGTGAGTACGTAAATGCTTCAACTCTACGGGAACTGTTATGACGTTATTCTCAATTTAAAAGGATAGAAGAAAATATAAATTTAGAATTATAGAATTCTTTTATTATAACAAAAAGCTCGATTATAAAGGTGGTTATACAATGATAATTCTTACCAAATACTTACAGTTGCTGTATCGGTTTGAATTTACACAAATACTTACTACTACACTCAAATCTCACTATAACGAGAAGTTTGGGAGTCAAGTCTCCCTCTATTAAGAGCGCAAGAGGAGAAATGAGAAATCCCCACTTTTACAATTCTTCATTCATTTTTTAGTGTTTACAATTTACATAATGTCAAAATTACAAACGTAACCTAGTTTAATTTGAACTTTAATATACAAACAATTTATATAAGCTAAAATTTTGAAGATGTTCGACTGATTGATATCAAGACCCTGATTATTTTGAGTATCTCGACTTGTAAGAACTGCTGTTAAATAAAAAATTCGACGGCACGAATAATTAAACACACTATGTCTTTGGTACGATTACAAAATAATATGAAAAGGGCATCTGCCTGATGGGACAAGATCTTTGGTTACTTCGGTAAGAGAACGGAAGAAAATGATGATTCGGAAGAGAGCTTTCCGGCTTTTATGCAATAGTCCCTATTAGCGGAAAAGGGCGCAAAATAGTTTGTAGCCAATCCAGACATTAGACAAATGCATGTCATCTTCTAAGCCCTTCTAGGGTTGAGCTATTTTAATTGACGAATAGAATTCAAGTGAACAGGCCCCAGGTCACTGAACTTAGGTTTAAGAAAAGTCACTATGCTTGGATATCCCTCTTTCGAGTCGTTCTTAGAAATACATATTCGAAGAATTAATTAGATATTATATAAGTTGATTTTTGTTACTAACAATACATACGTATACTCACACTGAGAAAAAAATGCTATTGAATTAATGAAATATTTCTTTGTCGCAATAAACGGCATATTCAATATCGTTCGAATACAAATACTGTTGGTTCAATAACATGTGCTATTGATTACTGCACTATAGATTTAAATAAATCTTATATAATATTATTACAGAAATTATAGTAATAACAAAAAATGCTATAATATCAATAAATTAATTTCATACCTATAATTAAATCTGTTATAAATTTAATGGCATGTACTTTCGAATCAATAGAATGTGCTATCAATTTCATAGCATGATGCTACAGTTTGAATAACACATAATTTTAGAAAGAATTCATCACACTTCAGATTTTAATGAATTAAAATTCAATTTTATAGCATAATTCTATAGTTTCAAATATAAAATATTAATCTTTTGAAAAAAATATTTTGAGAAATAGACATATTTTTGCTCTTTTACATCTTGTTACCTATTTCAAGATACACTTTTTTGTAATTCTACATATAATATATACAATTTGAGATATAACTTATAAGTTTACAACTCAACCTAAAAATAAATTTTGTTGTAACATATACTTAACATACAATTTAACATTATACATACATACATACATACATTATACATATCATAATACATTTAAATGATGTTGATTTTAATTTCTTTATATACAAAAGTGATGAAACTATCACCGCTTGTGAGAGAAAAAATTAATATTTCAAGTGTGTATAGTGTATATTTAGTAACCAATCACAAAACAAAGATATATTCCCGGGAAAATTTAAATTTTAAATTCCTCTTTCAAGTATTTCCAAAACATTAAAATGAAATTTTGCAAATTAAAACAGATGATTTACTAAAATATCAATTAATGAATTATCTTAATTTGAATAAGACAATACCTAATACTTTTAACTCAAATAAGTATGACTATAATATTACTGTCCGGTACTGTCAATTTTATAGCATGGTGCTGTCAATTTTATAGTACGGTACTGTAAATTTTATAGCATCTGCTTTTGAACGTATTTGAATACATAGTTTGTAATAACAAAACCACGTTCTATTGATTTAAAAGCATATTGCATCATCTAAAATGTACATCTATACAAATTGTAAATACTATTTATTAATAATTTAACAAAGTTTTATTTGAAATAATTGCAACACTTACTTCAAACAAATTAATATTTTTTTAATGAAATTGTATCAACCCCTCATCTCAACCATTTTGCATGTTTTATTAGACAACATTATGCTTCTAGATCTAAATTATGAATTATTATATTTTAACAAATATTTTATTAATTCAATACAGAAATTATTGCTTCAAAAAAATTAAATTCAATAGCATCGGTGCTATTGAACCAACAATATTTTTTTCTCAGTGCATGTATGGTTATAATAATAATATATAACACAGGCCAACAAAATTTGATTCAATTTACTTTCCAAGAATCAGACAACAGTTTTCCGAAGGATTTCGACGTGCTGAATCCGAATCCGACATCAAAAGGGACCCATCACGTCAGGTTTTCGAGATATTTTAACCTAAAAATGCAAAAAACCTGTTTTTAGTTATATTTGATGTCATGAAACATCAAGAAATAATTTTTTTCTCTAAAAGGTCAATATTGAACCTAAAAGTGCTACTCTTCCCCTTTAATATCCATTTTGAAAATTTTAAAAATCTTCTATTGTCTCTGAGTAATCGTTTAATGAATTTTCTGAGTTTGTCGAATTCTTCGAAAACTGAGTAGAAACAAAGAAACTTTGATAATAAAGCAGAATTTAACTACAAATATCTAAATTTTCAATAGTTCTGAGGATTTTCGATATAACTGAATACGAATTCAATATAAGATTCACAAAAATTCAAAATGGCGTATACAATATGGCAGACGATTTATTTAAAATTGATTGTATTTCCCTAAAATATGCCATTTTTGAAGCAGTCAATCTGATATTGAATTCGTATTCAGTTATATTGAAAAAACTGAAAACTATTTAAAATTTAGATGTTTGTAGTTAAATTATGCTTTATTCTCGAAGTTTTGTCTATTTCTACTTGGTTTTCGAAGTATTAGACAAACTCAGAAAATTCAATAAACGATTACTCAGAGACAATAGAAGATTTTTTAAATTTTCAAAATGGATATTAAAGGGGAAGAGTAGCACTTTTAGGCTCAATATTGACCTTTTAGAGAAAAAAATTATTTCTTGATGTTTCATGACATCAAATATAACTAAAAACAAGCTTTTTGCATTTTTAGGTTAAAATATCTCGAAAACCTGACGTGATGGGTCCCTTTTGAGGTCGGATTCGGATTCAGCACGTCGAAATCCTTCGAAAAAGTATTGTCTGATTCTTGGAAAGTAAATCTTGTCGGCCTGTGTAATTAATAATATAAATTTATAATATAATAATAATGAGAAATTTTGAGTAAAAGTGAAAATTTTTAGTGATATTTGTTTAAAATGAAAGTGAACATGTGCTTAATGAAAGTGACCCTGTAAGTAAAAAATTTATTTAATAAAAATTCGATTTTGATTTTTGAAACAACTTAATTGTTATGGAAATAGATTAAAAATTTAAAGATACGGGAAAATAAAGAAAGAAAAAATAAAAGTGAATGACGAGTGTGCGTCGGTCCGTTAAGTTGTTTGAGTAAATCAGACTCGTGGTGCGCTTAAGTAAAATGAACGAGTCTATAACTTGAGAGAGATTGAGAGAATATATTGCAGAAGGCGCGAATATACACTCGGACACTTGGTTCTTCGCGGCTGGTTGACTCTTTCTTCTCGCCGTTTCTCATCTTTCACAGCGTGTCAAGTGACAAACGGGGGCCTCCGCTATATACTAGCGAGTAGGCGTACTGGTTGTCGGGGTGGATATAATTTGTCAGGAAATCACCCAATTAGCCTTCCAGTTATGCGGCCCAACAGATTTAACCAATTAGTTTAGCTATGCGAGCCCTAATACATTTTCACCGCTGGCTCTAGTGGAGAGTGAGAGACGCGATGTTATAGAGGCCTATATGTGCCATTATAATAATCACAAGCTGTAATTTTAGTTTGCCACCCTATAAACGATCGTCACTTTGCATTACTATTATTTTCTATTTGTCGAATCACTTATGCTTTACCAAAAATAAAATTGTTTTTTTCACCAACACTCTTTTTATCACTTTTAAGTTTACTTTCATAATCACACTCACTTTCATTTTCAACAAAACTAAAATAAGTTGTTTTACTTACACTCACAGTCTCAATTATTTTACTTTTAATAAAACTAAAATCAACTTTTATTATGCGAAAATAGAAAACAATTACTGAACAAAATTTGATAAAACTTGCTTTGTAGCTAGATACACTTGAGCTCCCGCGGGCAATAATTCGATCTGCGTTCGGACGCATGGTCTAACAGCGGTTCCACATGGAGGCAAAATCGCAGAGACGTTGTGATTGTCGTGCTCCCACCATCCCATTTACTCAATGCACTCCCCGCCAGTGACGTCATAAGGGGAAAGCATTGAGTAAATGGGATGGTGGGAGCACGACAATTACAACGTCTCTGCGATTTTGACACCATGTAGAACCGCTGTAATACCAGTCGGTAGGGATGTTCGATTTTTTCAAAAATATCGATTTTTAATTTTTAAATCGAATCGGAATCGAAACGAGTTAAGGATGTTCGATTTTTGAATCGAATCGGAATCGAAACTAGTAGATTCGATTCTTCAAAAAATCGACCTCAAAATATTCGATTCGCAAAGAATCGTATAAAAAATTAATTATTAATATTTTATTTTATTTAATAATTTAAAACAATTAATAATTGAATTGGTATTTAAAAGTTGTTGGTTAAAAAAGACATAATTTTTAAATTGAATTGAAGGTAAAATTTTTTATTTTACGTAGAGAACATTGGAAGAAGTCTTATTATATAAACATTTAAGTTTTTTTAAAGCAGATTTAAAATGGTCGCTCTAAAATTACAAATGCTTATTATTTTATTTACAATAAAATATTTTTAAATTTAGACAATTATTTCATTATTGTTAAATTTAAATATCAAACTATCAGTTAAAAACTGATATATCACAAGCCTTTATTGGCATTTTTAAACATTATTTATATATATATATATAAATATACATACATATATATATATATATATATATATATATATATATATATATATAATTGAATCAGATTTGCCGATCTGTTAACGATAAGAAATTTAAAAATAATAATTGCTGCAGATGATCAGAAGAAAGTCGATTTCTGTCATCTGTCATAATATTCCCAGCCCTAGAAAACAGTATTTCTGATCACAGAAAAAAACTGAACTAAAAATGAGTCACAAAAGTGACTCATTATAAGCTGCAACAAAAATGAACCTCGTAGATGGCGCCACGTTCTATGTCATTTAACATAGACTCATTATGAGTTGCAACAAAAATGAGTCCAATTTTTTTCTGTGATGGCACTGACGTAGCCACGGTTGCCAAATATTTTTTTGCAATAATTTTTAAACCTCGATAGATACAACTCGATTGATTCAGCCAATGATGAATACGATCTTCATTCCTTTTTAATAGAGGTTGATTGAGATAATGCTTCAAGTCCGTGGGCTTTTCATTTTGGTCTCGAGTAACTGCAATTCTATTCTGATTATTACTGGTTGTGCTTACGAGCTTTTTGTAAAAAGACCATAAATCACTATCATCTCTCAAGTCAATTGGGTTTTGATTATCCGTCACATTTATGTCGTCTTGAATATTTTCCTGGTTTATTTCACGCAAAGAGTTTAAAATTCTAACAATTGCATTTGAATATGCCAATGGATCATTAAAATGGATTTTTTTGAATCGAGGATCTAAAATTGTTGAAGTCGCCATTATGAAATTATGTTCAACCGTGAAAAATCGGCTTGCAATGGAATGGAGAAGACGGTCATCCAAAGCAATAGACGTTTCGGCCTTTAAAATATTTTTCATTTCAATATATTTGTTTTTTAAATAATTTATTGGTGGAATGATCTTGCTGCTTGTTACATACTTTTCAGCACACAGTTCTCGTGTCACTGTTTCAAGCGGTTGCAAGACTTTTATAATTTCGTTGGCCAATTGTAGTTCGTATACACTTAAAATTTCAGAAGACTCTGGAATGTTAAGTAATATTCATGATGTTTCCGTAGAAATCAAAACGAACCTCTCTAACATTGACAATGTTGAGTTCCAACGTGTGTTGTTGCTTTGAATCAATTTTAAATTTGTTAGTTTTCGTAACAGATCAGAAGCAACAACAGAGTGTTTAAAATATGAAACTATATCCTTTTTAACTTTCCAACCAATGTTTCGGCATCAGGATAATTCATAATATCCTCTGCTATTAGATTGATATAATGAGTAAAGCAAGTTATTAATCTATTGCTTCCAAATGTTTCTCAAATGGCCTTTTTCATATTGGCCGTTCCGAAAAATCCACTTTTTGCAAAAGAAAAAATCTTTTGATTACATCAAAGGCTGCGCAAATTAAGCATGAAAAAAGTGTGGACAAGGCGTGCACAAACATATGTAGAAATACTTTAGAGAAAACACTGTAATTTTATTGGTTCTGCCGATGTAGCTTTCTAAAGAACTAATCTTATTTCACTATTCTCTTGTACTCGAAAGAAACGAAAATCGATCTTCCGATTCTCTATGTTCACCCGAGTCGACATTTAAACCCTACTTTGAGGATTTAAACACTGAATAGAGTCTCCTTTACTGCTATCAACTCCTTTAGCATATATTTTACTGATTTTTGAACCTACAGGTCTATCATGTTTCAAGAAACTTATAATCCAGAACCTACTTTGACTCTCTTTTAACCTATTAGACCCTCTTTTTAATATGTGACGCTCCACGAAAGAAGGGACCTATCCCCAAAAGAACATTAGGCTCAATTTTCCGTACACAATGCATGAAAGCTGAGCCTAATGTTATTTCGGGGATAGGTCCCTTCTTTCGTGGAGCGTCACATATGTTCACCCTACATTTATTAAACCTCTAAAACCCTACTTTCAATCCGTTCACCCTACATTCATTTATTCAACCTGTAAAACCCTACTTTCAATCCTCTCAGCCTACATTTATTTATTTAGTCTATAAGGCCCTACTTTTAATCTGCTCACCCTACATTTACGTGATTTCTAAAACAAACGTGGAAGATAGGTAACTTCCAAAATGGTTTTCAAACATAAGTACATTATACTTGGAGTGAACGATTTAATAAATTATAATTCACTTAGTGAATATTTTAAGTAGTTATTTAATGATGTAAAAAAGTATTTTCGAATGTTTTTTCAGAAACTTTATTCAAGCTCTTTGTCATAAATAGGAATAGAAATAATAATAATCAGGGTTGATGCATAAAATTCTATCTAATTTAATTTTAACCAATTTTTAAATAAACGAATACCTTTTTAGGAAAGGGTAATTTTATGTTTCAATTATTATATACTTTATAAACAAGATGTTAATAATAATAATAATAAAAATAATGATTCTATCACTGGGTTTCCAAATTAATTAAGTGTTAAAGTTGACGATCACTCCGAGTCAATACAATTTAAGAAATAAAAACAATTCTTTTAACGTTTTCAAAAGCAAAGCTGTACTTTTCAGAAACTATAATTTTAATATTGCAATGAACATATTGTCTAAATTTATTTAATAAAATTATAGTTCCTAAAGAGGACAGATTAGCTGTTGAAATCGTTAAAGAAACTGTTTTAATTTTTTCCATTGACTTGACTCGGAGTGAGCGTTAACTTCAACACTTAATTAAAATTTTAATAAATTAATTTTTTGTTTGAAAAAATTACTTGATTAAAGTCTTGTTTATAAAATAAATAATAATTAAAACATGAAATTACCCTTTCCTAAAAAGGTATTTTTTTATTTAAAAATTAATGAAAATTAAATTAGATAGAAATTTATGCATCAACCCTAATTATTATTATTATTATCATTACAGCTTTGTAGGGTCTAGGAGTATGAAAGTAGGTTATAAAAGGTTATACAATGTAGGGTGTAGGAGAATGAATGTAGGGTTTACTGAATTCGAAATAGGCCCTCCTTTACTTCTCCAAATGGAAGATTTGGAATTTTCCGCCGGTTTTGGGAGTCAAAGTAGGGTCTAAATTTCATTAAAGTTAGAACCTCATTTACTACTCCTAACTCTCAACACCCCCTGAAAATTCAGGGTTAAAGTAGGGCTTAAATTTCGACTCGGGCAGGATTCGATTCACATAAAAATCGATTACAAAAATCGAATCGGAAAGTCGAAATCGTCGACTTTTTTAGGAATCGAATCGAAACCGAACATCCCTACCAGTCGGGTGGCATGTCAAGTAATCAAGGTGGACAAAATTTTTCCTATAATCGTTTCAAAAATTGGGGCTTTTGTAGTACTAATGGATAGTAATTTTTTATGAAAATATTTTTTTACCTAGTCCAATATTTTCCTAGAGGGAGGGGGTTAAAGGTTTATGGTTTTCGGAACAATGCTTATTTTGATAATTTTTTACTCTTAAACTTAAACAACTAAACATACAAATTTGACAAAGTACACTTTCGAAAGGTTTTTTTATGTTCTTTTGATTAGAAAGAAGCATTTAAAAAAAATGTTTTGACCTAAAAACTCAAAAATAAATTTTTATTTTCTGGGGGGGGGGGAGATACGATTTTTTTAAACAAAAGCTGAGGTTTTTTACAAAAAGGACATATATGTGCCCTGACGCGGTGAAAAGGACCTTACGTCTAAAAAAATTAATTTTGAGTTATTGATACCATTCTATCCAGATTTTTTAATCGATATAATGGCATTAATAACTAAAAATTAATTTTTTTGGGCGTAAGGTCCCTTTCACCGCGTCAGGGCACATATATTGAAAAGTGGGCCTAAGCATTGGAAACATTAAACATTGAAAAATAGGTTTCTACTGAACGGAGTTATAAACCGGGTTTAGAGCGCTTCGCTGCGGTGAGTAGAAAACTCTTTTTTCAATACAAAATTGATATGTCTGTGAGATTTACAATAAAAAATAAATTTGACCGTGAAATGTAAATGATAATATTCATTTTACACGGAAAAGTTTTTGGGCGAGCAGACGTCTCTCACTCGCCTCCCACAGAAAAGGTTTTCTGCTTTCTCTCTAAAGAGAGCTCTGATGCCCCACAAGAGAGCTCTGACGCTCCACAGTAGGAAAGCAGCAGTCTCTGTGGGTGAAATGAGCTACCAAAATGGGGCTGTCACTCTACCATACGTACTGGTCACGCAGCGCCACCACAACAGGTACAGCGACTCGCCCAAGAACTTTTCCGTGTAGGTTGGAAATAATTCGGAGTTGACAAACGCTTTACTTTGCCAAGTAAGTCTAATCATTAAATATTGCTCACTGTTTTGCTTTTCATTAGCTGCGTCAAGCGATTAATCCTCCTTAAAAAAACCTTAATATTTGTGTAGCATTTAAAAAAAACTATCTTTAGGCGAAAAATGCTCAAATACAATTTTTTACTCAATGTTTTTTTCACTTTCACTTTTTCCAAAACTAACATTAATTTTTTTAAATAATTTAAATGAAAATGGAAATTTAAAAAATTTAAATTTCTAAGTAAGAAAACCCCTTTGTGAAATATTTTACAGAAAGATGGCTCTCGCTTTTAGACGTGCATCTAACTATAGTTTTCCATAGCAGGTACAGACATATATGTGTGTTTTGTCCTCTCAGTGTGCGACCAACTGGAGGCGAGGTGAAGCAATTTGTCTCCCTAATGAGATGTCACCCCATCCGTCTGTATAGTGGACTGTAAGGCGATGGTTAAGGTGGAGGGTGGAAACGATCGACTACCAAGTGACTCCGCACAGACCTTCTATTTTCTAATATATATACTCTTTCCATCCTAACATTCATTCTCCTTCTGGCACTGATTTGTCCTTGTCTTTTCTGCCAAAGAAAAAAATGGAGGGGTTCTATTTCACGAATCATCGGGAAATCAGTGATAATTGGACATTCGGTCAATTCACCCTTATTATCTTGATATTAATATTGCATTTGTCAATTTCGTAAAAAAAAGAAATCTATTACTGATTCAAAGAAGATCGAATGAATTCTCCTGAGAATTGAATCGTTTTTTCCTCTCTATATAATTTATTTATTTCTTCAATAAAGCATAATTCATAGGGAAGTTTATAATTTTCCGGAAAGAATTTTTTTTGGAGGGTAAGAGAAAATTATTTTAGCACTTGTTACAAAATGCGTCAAAACAAAATGGAGAAGATTTCAATCCAGCCTTTGAGAATCTTCCACTAAAATATGAAGGATAAGGATTTTATAAAAATTTCTTGAGAAACTATTTAGATAATATTACAAATTTTGTTAAACTTACAACAAGAGTATTTCATTTTATTGCGAAATAATTAATACTATATGCGAATAAAGTGGATAATATTGCTTTAATATTGCCAGACAATTCTGGGTGTCGATTACGTAATTTCGTCTCTCTTTTCACATTAACAGCACTGTAAGAAATTTTTATAGTAATTTTCCCATACTTGTATTGGACGTAATTAACCCATACCAGTTTTGGATTTTTTCCATACATTTGTATGGGAAAAGGACCAAACATTGTTTGGTAATATTAATATAGTTGTAAGTAATTTTTCCTTACAATTGTATGGAAAATTTTGTATATGCTATAGTATTTTTCGTATAATAAACTACAGTTTTTCCATTTCATTTGTATGAGAAAAATTGTATTACAAAATGGAAATATCACTATATTCAATAGTAATCCTGTCATACTACACTAAGAGAAAAAATATATTAAATTTTGTTAAAGTATTTTACAAATTCAGAAAAAAATGTCACAAAGCGAAATTTTGATATAAAAAATACTAAACTTTTTTCTCAATTTGAAAAATACTTTTACAAAATTTAATATATTCTCTGTTCGTGTATGGAACATTCAACATTCATTTTTTCATTAAAACAACAATTAGTTCTTAATAAAATGTTTATTAATTTAAAAATTATACGCTCCAGTATAACATAATTATAATGTTGTTAAATATAGCGAACTTGATTGGCGGACTTATTTGCGAATATATTCTACATTTCTCAACGCAGATTAAAAATAAACTTAAAGCTGAAATTTTTGGAAAAAAATTGCAAAAAATGATTATGTTCCCCCCTTAATTTTAATAAATTATATTTTTTCCAATATATATTTTGTATAATTAGGGAGCTTAATTTTCGTATACGGAACCCAGGTCTGATTTTTATTTTTTAGACCGAATATTAATTTTATGATTTGGAATAATTTACTACATATTTGTAAGTTTGCGTTAAAACTAAATTTTGTTGATTCCTTCGTTTATGTTTCAATGCATCTGATTTTACAATGCGGTGATTTCTTCTAAACTTGTGTAATGGTGTAATTATTTCTAAGGTGTGTGACGGATGGTTAAACTAAAAATAATCAACAATACTATTGTTATTTAATATTTTATTTGAAAATTTATTTGTTTATTTTTTCAACTGATTAAATTTTTTATGACCATTGTTTGCTGAATTGTAAAAAAATGTAAATCAATGAAAAAGAAATTAAGTTTACTTAGGAATAAAATATTATCCTTTTTGTTTTTAAATATATTTAAAAATCTCTATTTGACATATTTTAATTTGCGATAATTATAATCTCGGGTAATTTAAGAGCACTTAAAGTACTTTTATGAGCATACTGCTTGGGATTAGATAAAGTTTGGCATATAATCGTTTTTACTGGTGTAAGTGTAAGCTAGGCAAAGTGCCTTTAATCGAGAGTGAGGGTTTCGAGAGGTTCATCGATTAAGGATTCTATGCGGGAGCTGGGGGTTTATACATATATATATAGAAAGGATGACTAGCGGGAGCAGTTGGAGTACAGGATTACTATAGTCGATCCTAATTGAATCGTCCTTTGGCCTTTAAGCGATTCACATATAGATAGCTATATATATATATATATATATATATATATATATATATATATATATATATATATATATATATATATATATATAGCTCATCGCCACTGGCAAATCACTTCTTTAACTCCATCACTTTCCTTTAGTCTTCCTTTTCCTGTAATCAATCCTGAAATAAAAAAGTCCCCTATTGCAACAATTCCTTTCACGACCATATAAAAACCCTAACATAATTCTTCTCGCGACTAAAAAAATTTTTTAACAATTATTTTCACGAACATAAAAAAATTAAGTTCTTTCCTTTATTCTTTTTTTTAAATAATTTTTTTCAAAAAAATAAACCGACAACTGAAGCTTTTTTGAAGGTGAGGTTTTTAACTAATAAAATATTTAAAATGAATTCCTGTTTCATTTATTTATGACTTTCTTTAAATGTAAAATTATTCGAAAACATCAATTATTTCAAAAAATAAATTCTACAGAATTGTCAGTTAAAATAAGAACCTGAATTTTAATAAAACTGATTTTTCTATCAACTTAATTGTTCCTATAAAATAATTTTAAAGAAAATAATTTTTTATAATTTTAATTCAAATTTTTTTAATCCCCTTTTACATTGAGTTCGACATCATACATAATTTATTAAAAAAATAAATTTATTAAAGAATTTTATCAACAAATTTTTAAGTAATTGAATTTTTTTGACAAATTTTAATAAGATTTTTAAGAATGATTACATTTTCCGAGAAATTTTATTAAAGTTGAATTAAAAATAATTTAATCCTTTTTAAATAATATCAAAAAATATAAGAAATTTAAAGGTTTCGTATTAGAAGTCGTGGTTATTTCATAATTTGTGAGTCGAACAAAAAAGACAAAAAATTTAGAATTTTCTTATAATTTCTATAAATTTAATTTTTGAGTTGCTCTGCGAAAAATATTTTGATAAACTTTTCAAACATATTACAACCTGATTTAGTGAATGGGTAATAAAAGTGGGCTATATATAGGGCATTCCACGTCAAGAAATCAAGGGGTCTTTTGGTGTAATGTTTATTTTAATAATTTTTTACTCTTAAACAATTAAACATACAAATTTGACAAAGTACATTTTGGAAAGGTTTTTTCATGCTCTTTCGATTGGAAATAAGGATTTAAAAAAAAAATATTTTTTGGCCCAAAAAAATCAAAATTAAAAATAAATTTCAATTTTTGGGGGAGAGAGACCCTTTTTTTTTTAAACGAAAGCTGAGGTTTTTTTCTAAAAGGACATATAAATGATAAAGTGGGACTAGAATGTTTTAACATATTGAAAAAAAGAGTTTTCTACTCGCCGGAGCGCTCTAAACCCGGTTTTTAGCTCCGTTTTGGAGAAAATTCTTTTTTTCAATGTTTAAACATTCTAGTCCTACTTTATCATTTATATGTTCTTTTAGGAAAAAACGTCAGCTTTCGTTTAAAAAAAAAAAATTGGGTCTCTTTCCCCCAAAAATTGAAATTTATATTTGATTTTGATTTTTTTTGGGTCAAACATTTTTTTTTCAAAATGCTTATTTTGAATCGAAAGAGCATGAAAAAACCTTCCCAAAATGTACTTTGTCAAATTTGTATGTTTAATTGTTTAAGAGTAAAAATTTATTGAAATAAGCATTGTACTGGAAAACACAAAAATTTAACCCCCTCCCCCTCGGAAAATATTGGACTAAGTAAAAAAATATTTTCACGAAAAATTACTATCTATGAGTACTACAAAAGCCCCAAGTTTTGCTACGATTGGAGAAAAATTTTTCTTCACCTTGATCACTTGACATGGAATGCCCCATATATATATATATATATATATATATATATATTCAACTTTGCTGGCTAAAAACTGTTAAAAATTTATTAAAATACTTTTAAAATATTGATTATTTCTCATATAAATAAATAAAATTATCAAAAGTTACAACATATTTTGATAAAATGGCGAGTTGGCTTTTTCCCCTTACCAGGTGGTACAAAAAAGCCACTTGTAGTGCTTTCGTAAAACTCTTATACACTGAAAGAAAAATATGGAAGGTACAGGCATAATTTAGGTTATATTACCCATATAGTATTGCTGGAATAGAAACAGCCCAACAGTTAGGGTATTTCAACCATACCATTAGAACTAGACGAAAATTTCTAAAGCGCACTAACCTCTTAACCAGATTTCACATCAGTTTCGTTCGCTCACAAAAGAGGTGCGTGTGATTCAGGGAGGAAGAGGTGTGATTCTGACATATATATTACAAATTATAGGTTAAGTGCTTCTCATTTTTAAATTTCTCATTTAACCTAACTATTGAGGTAAAATCAACATTTGCTTTCTCAAAACTTGACAGAAATTCATAAACATAACCAAATTCCTAACATACCGAAATCATTTCTTTCAGTGAGGCATATTGATAGATGACGCCTAAACATTGATGCTGAGTACGACTGCTAGCCTCAGCCGAGTAATCAAAACTCAATTAGAAACACATTAAAATCTATTTTTTCAGTGCACATTTAAAATGAATTTATACAGAAAATAACAACGAATACTAAAAATCACAAAGAAAATGTACCATACGCTGAATGATCTAACGACGCCAAACAACGCGACGCCATTAGGCGCCATGTCACTTCACAGCTGGGCACACATCGACGCATGCGCATATAACATCCTAGACCAAATCTAGTCGGTCTTAATAACACCGTACTAAACGAACATATTTGACTTAGGTTTCTTATTCTTTATTTTTCCACACGAGTAATTTTACTTTTTCAATTTGTCAATTATTTTTTAGGTTATGTTTTGTAATTACAATTCGATACTTACCTCCACTATTTAAAAACAAGGAAATTTACAACATAATTGGAATATGAAGTTTAAAAAAAAATTATGTATTCTAACTTTAATTTAATTTATATAATATAATTTATAAAATTTGGTTAAAATTCAACCATGTGTTATTACACAGCAACTGAATGTTATGCACGCCAGCTGTAAACTGTCATAACTTATTGCGTCTTACAAGTCACTGCTCTGAGCTTGAAAAGACCGTCCAGATAGGCGGACTCAACGAGGTCTATTAAGCTGCTCCTTAGCCGATAGCAAGACAAGCTAGATTAGACGGGCTATACTATAACTGTCTAGTCTCTTCGTAGACACCAGACTTCAATAAAATTTTTCCACACGGGGGGTGTTGTAAATTAACTCTCTTTTGGAGTTGATTTTTAACTCGAAAAATTTCACTCCCAACTCCGTAGTCCGTTAACTTCCTAAATTTTTTTACAGTGTAGTCTCAAAATCAGTAGCTCATTTTGAGTTGCAACAAAAATGAGACTCTTAGGTGGCGCCACATTTTATGACGTTTAACATAGTCTCACTTTGAGATGCAACAAAAATGAGACTGGGTTTTTTGTGTGCTTATTAGGATTCAAGTAGACGAAATGACGAAAATATCCATATATTTAACTTTTTAAAATAATAATATTAAACCAGTTTTTAAATCCGCCAAACTCCCTATGTTTTAAAAAGTAAAAAAAACATTTTTTCGTAAATTTAATGTAAAATTTACCAAAATAAATATTTTTTGGCCAGAGAAGTCTCTTTCCTTTCAAAAACGTTCAAAAAATGAAACCTAATTGTTCAATTAAAAAAATTTCATTTCAAATTGCAAAATTAAAATTTAGTATTATTAGGTGTAACTTCGATTTTATTTAAGGAAATTAATTTTTTTTAATTTTTTTAGAGAAAGTTGTCAAGAGAATTTTCCTTTAAATTGGAATCTTGGGAGAAAGTGGAACGGAAGGGTTGAACTTTGTAAGCGATGGCAGATGAGCCGAAAAGTTGAAAATAAACGACAAATGTAAAATCATCCGCAAAGACAAGGGGGTCACACTCGCCGGGGATAATAAGACGTCTGTTGGAGTGGTCCATCGCGCACGCGTGGGTTATTAAATTAATGTAGTCGACTCCGAGCAGTGATTAAACAAAGGGTGAAAATTGAGCACTTTCTCCCTCCCTTTCTCTCCTTCTCTCTCGTTCCCTCTGGCTTGCGCAATGAAACCCATGGGATAATATAGTTATCGAGCCTAATGTAAACTCTGTGGCTTTGCTTTGCTTGCTGAGTACACTCATGCACAATCATATCCTAATCTCTTGCCGAATTTCGTCCAATTGCACAGGTGTGTGCTTCTTTTGGGATTCACGAATTGTATTATTCGGCAAACACTCCATTTATGCGTCTCTCTTCAAATATAAATATATGGCGACTAAATAAAACGTATAAAGTTAATTTGAATGCAATTCACTTTTCATTATGTTTTTCTTTATTCTTTTTCTACTTGATATTTCCTGGTGACTATACAGAGAAATTGTTGTTTTAATGTGTTGCTTTGATAATTTATATCTGTTTGTAGAATTTATTTTGCAGGAGGCTAAAATTTTAGTGTAAATAATAAGGAGATTATGTTTATACTTTTTTATACTTTATATTGTATTTTTATATACTTTTATTTATATTTATTTTATATTTCTATCGTTAGTGAATAAATAAATTATAGTTCCTGAAGAGGGCAGCTTTGCTGTTGAAAACGTTAAAGGAATTGTTTTAATTTTTTCCATTTACTTGACTCGGAGTGATCGATAACTTCAACACATAATTAATTTGGAAACCGAGTGATAGAATCATTATTATATTATTATTGTTTACAATAATTTACACTTAAATTTTTTTGTCAATGCAAACATTGTTTTCTAAAAATTATTTTTTTTTATTTTATTTCCATAATTACCTGCACACTTAATGAAAAGTAAGAAATTACATTTTTCAAGTGTTGAATCAATACAACTGTTTATACATAGTAAAACAGTTCATTTGTAGATAAATAGGAATAAATTTATCTATGAACATTTTTATCTCAAGTTAATATATAAATTCATGGTGCAGTTAGTTTTTTTTCTCTCCATATATTAATTTAGTTAATACTTCATCATTTAATTATTATTTACTACAAGTTTTATAAACAAGGTATTAAATTACTTTTTAAAATATACTTTCTGTTGGTTTAGATAATTTTTCTACTAGTTGATTCCATTCCAATTTAGACAGGCTATCTGCATGAAAGTCAAATTATCATTTTCTATGAAAATATATGTATTATACATGTATTACATATGAGCGATTCCATGTCAAGTGATCAAGGTGGAGAAAAATTTTTCTCCAATCGTAGCAAAACTTGGGGCTTTTGTAGTACTCATAGATAGTAATTTTTCGTGAAAATATTTTTTTACTTAGTCCAATATTTTCCGAGGGGGAGGGGGTTAAATTTTTGTGTTTTCCAGTACAATGCTTATTTCAATAAATTTTTACTCTTAAACAATTAAACATACAAATTTGACAAAGTACATTTTGGAAAGGTTTTTTCATGCTCTTTCGATTCGAAATAAGCATTTTGAAAAAAAAATTTTTTGACCCAAAAAAATCAAAATTAAAAATAAATTTCAATTTTTGAGGGAGATGGATACGATTTTTTTTTGTTTTTTTTTTAAACAAAAGCTGAGGTTTTTTCCTAAAAGGACATATAAATAATAAAGTGGGACTAGAATGTTTAAACATTGAAAAAAAGAATTTTCTCCAAAACGGAGCTAAAAACCGGGTTTAGAGCGCTCCAACGAGTAGAATAATGATGATAAAAAGAAGGTACTGTTTTATTTCTTAAAGATTTGGCGGCAACCTTAAAATCATGAAATTGAATGTTACTCTTGTTTCTCTAAAGTTATTGGTTATAATAGTAAAAATAAGCATTTAATTAAATACCCTCAAGTTAAGTCAGTGACTTTTCCTGTTAGTTATAATGATGTTGAGAAAATCAATCTTCTTACCAGTAAATCTATTAAAACTTTAAATGCGTCAACCATTGTAAATTTAGTAATAGTAGATAATGTCATAGTTAATGACGAATAGTTGAAAGTTGTAGATCATTCAGGCACTCCAGAATCCAACAACGAGACAATAAATTCAACTGAAAGTGATAGTCATTCTGACTTCGATGTAAAAGCTAATTAAACTTCATTTGATCAATTGGAATTAAATGACCTCGTTCGAGACCTGGGTCTTTCTAAGGAAATTTATGAACTACTTGTCTGTAGGTTAATAGAAAAGAAAAGTCTTGCTCCTGGAACTAAAATTTCTTTTTATCGTAACAGAGACGTTTCTTTCAGACCATATTTTCTCGAAAAAATTCTTTGGTGTATTGTAATAATGTTAAGGGACTTATAAACAAATTTCGCAGCTATTCTTATAAATCCACTGACTGGCGACTTTTGCTAGGTTCATCAACCACAAGTTTAAAGCAGTCTTATTACATAATAGCAATATTTATGCACCTATTCCTCTTGCTCATTCCGTCATTTTGAAAGAAGAATATGAGAATGTAAAATTTGTGCTAAAAAAGCTGCAATCTGATCAACATAACTGGCAAGTGTGTAGCGATTTGAAGATGATCACAATTCTACTGAGACAACAAAGTGGTTTTACTAAATACCCTTGCTTTCTATGCGAGTGGGACAGTCGTGACAGAAAGCATCATTATATTAAAAAAGAATGGCCTACGAGAGCAGTTTTGTTACCAGGAATAAAAAATGTTTTACGTCAGCCCTTAATCAATCGGATAATGGTAATATTTCTACCTTTGCATATCAAACTTGGTGCAGTAAAACAATTCATAAAATCCATGAGGCTTAATTTTAGTGAAGCCTTTAAATACCTGTTTATTAAGTTTCCAAAGCTATCAGAAGCAAAAATGAAGGAAGGTGTACTTAATGGTCCGCAAATAAGGGCACTTCTCAAAGATGATGAATTTGAACGAAGAATGACTGAAAATGAAAAGGCTGCATGGATTAGTCTGAGAAATTTAATTACAAAATTTTTAGGGAACAAGAAAGATCCAGATTTCAAGAATATCGTCGAACAGATGTTAAAGGATTTCAAAAACTTAGGATGTCTTATGAATTTGAAATTGCACTTCTTGCATTCTCACATTGATGAATTCCCTGAAAATTTAGGAGACTTTAGTGAAGAACAAGGAGAGAGATTTCACCAGGAAATAAAAGAAATGGAAAAGCGATATCAAGGTGCGTGAGATGAAAATATGATGTATGATTACTGTTGGTATTTAAATCGCGACACTGAAATTCAGCATAAAAGAAAGTCAATTCGAAGGTCTTTCGGAAACAAAAAAACTCGAAAATCAAAAGAATTAGTAGAAGAAGAAGAGAAATGATCCCTTGGTAAACTTTGGTAAGTTAAATTGTCAAACTTTTTTTTAATTACAATATTTATTATTTACTATTAAAAGATTAATTAAACACAAAAATTATTGTCGATATTTAATTGTACTTGGAGATTAATAAGATAAAACTACCTTGTTTGAAAATAAACAACTACCATCCTTAGAAATTATGGGAAAGAAGGCTTTTATTTAATTATTTGATAAGTTCTAGAATTTATACACATTTACAGAACATTTAAGGATCAGTTGTCACAAACAAACATGAAATTTTCAACAGATGCACAGTGGTCGGAGGTACACTATTTTATGCAAAAAATGGTAATTTTTAAATTGCGTTAAATTAAATTAGATAATTTTAGTTTCTACGAAATTTGGTATTCCAAGGTTTTTCATATATCTGTTGATGAATCTAAAAGACAGAAAGTAATATGAAAATAATTTCTTACATTTTAGTCCTAAAAAAATCTTATAGGTAAAATTTGTATGTAGATTTACTCATTTTTTAAAAAATTGACAGTCACTTTCACAGCTGTCAACTATCAAATTTCAATTAGACATAAAATTTGGATTCAGAAGGTCTCAAAACCTGTTAGAAGTTATTTTTGTGCAGATTTACTCATTTTTGATAAAATTGATAGTTACTTTGACAGCTGTCAACTGTCAAATTTTATGATATATTCTTATTAAGTATGGCGAAATTAAAAATATCCTAAAGTTTTGTTGCAATCGGTGCAGTCTTTTTAATTTTTCGCATTAATAGGGTTCATTCTTAAGACTTCCTGTTGCAGAGAGTCTGACCAAGAAGAAACCCTTCTATGGTTCGTTTGGCTGTGCCATGGTGATTGAGGCGCGAGTCTTGCCACCCAATCCGTGATGAACTCGTGTCCATGGATTAATGATACCAGGGTCACCAAATCCTTCGGGTTCCTCGGGGGTGTGGGGTGGACGACCATCGCTGGGCATAACTTAGCTCTCGTAAAGCTCGGGAACGGTTGTGTTACAGGAGGGGCCCGTCTTCTGGACGCCCCATCCCCATGGTGGGGCTCAGAACGGAGGTATCTTAAACGAGACTCCAAGATACCAGGCGACCTCTTGGATGTAATTAGCCTTATCCTTAGATCGATGCTTTCCAAGGATGGACCTTTATTTCCTCTGTACTCGTGGGACCAAATATGGACACTACGAATGAAGAATAAGGCTATTCAAGTCTCCTTCCGGGATCCAGTGTATGCAGATCAATTTGCATCCTTATAAAGCCGCTTTGGCGATTTTAGCCAAAAACTTGACAAGGATGCAGACAGCTTTAGCCTTTGTTCAAGAACCTTGGGTTTTCAAGGGGAGAGTCAGAGGTCTAAATGGATGCGGAGAGCTAGTTTGCTCACCACATGAATCGGTTCCAAGGGCGTGTCTGATCTTCAAAGGTCTAGACGTTTTCCCTTTGTTGGAATTGACAACTAGAGACTTAGCTGTCGTGAAGGCTAAGTACTCAGAGACGAACGGAACTAAGAGGGAGGTTGTAGTAGCTTCCGCTTATTTCCCGGGTTCGGAGGGAGAACCTGCGACACCAAGATAGGTGACAAAGTTGGTGAAGTATTGTCAGCAGTCTTTCTTTGATAATAGGAGTACTAACTGGGATTCATTTACTGAGGACCTCAAGGCCTCCATGGGTCACTTCCCCACCTTTTACGGGATGCACGAAGAGTTAGAACTCGCAGCGGAATATCTGCGAGATTCGATTGTCGGCTCCTTTAAGGGAAACTGCGAAGCCAAAAAAGTGGACACCAACAGGAGTAATCTACCATTAGGTTGTCTAAAGGGCAATATGCTCAGGATAAAAAGGACTGCTCAAAGTATCTGATGGAAACTAATTTCCCGAACTTTAAAGAAATACAGATTCATGACTTTAGCGTAGGTCCAGGTAGGGCCCGAAGAAACCGGGAACACTGAAAACCCTTTTAGAGCTTACGGAAAGTGCACTCAAGATTGTCAAGAATTGGTGCAGTCAGACTGGATTTTCTGTGAACCCAAAGAAAACGAATATAGTAGTTTTCACTAGGAAATACAAGATACCGAGCTTAAAGAAGCCGGTATTTTATGGACAAGAGATTTCTTTTTCTGAATCGGCTAAATACTTAGGAGTAATTCTGGATAAAAAGCTGAGTTGAAATTAACATTTCGAGTATCAGTATAGGAAATTCTGTACTGCGTTCTGGGCGTGTAGAAGGGTAATATCCAGCTTGATCTCGGCAATTGATTAGATTAGATTAGAATGTGAAACACTTACCCAAACATCTTAGCTTTCTATTTAAAAAATATTTCCTCATATCACTCATCCTTTTTTGTAGAACAATTACGTCTCGGACCGTGGCGTAATAGATCACTGTCCGGGAGGTATTAAATCAGAAATGAAATAATAATTTAGATCATGAAATATTATTTAATATTGACAATAAAATTTTAGTTTCTATGGTATAGACCTTTTCATGGAATTTTTAAATTTTTAAAAGTTGTAGCGAAATACAAAATGTATTTACTTAAAAAATCTACTCTCAACATTTTTTTTGATTAAGGGTTATTATTGATGCCCACTAAAATATAAATTACAAGAAATTAAACTAGATTAAATTATTTTATTAACATTTTAAATGAGAAAACATGTTATTCAATTTCGTTCTTAATACAAATTAACAATTTACGAAAAATTAGATAACAAAAAAACAAAGCCTTTCTAAATTTACTTTTAAGAATTAAAATTACTTATTCTACCATATTTTCTACAATAATGAATCATTAACAATAAAATTTTGCACAAACTTTGAGTACACCAAGTACATTATTTTGATAGGATATTGAAATTACTCTGATTTATAACTTTTTAATAAATTGAAGTGATTCATTACGCCCCAGTCTCTTCTAATTGCCTTTTTTGTTTTTAACTTATGTTAATTTCGTATTACGAAACTCCTTTTTTTCATTATAAAGAATGTTTCTAAAATTATCGTCGACGCTCAGAATCGATTTTTTTTCTTTTTTTAGTAATTTCCCGCGTGGAAATGAAAGTATGGGCAAAAGATGGCAAAAGATGGCAAAGTGTGGGTAAAGGATAGCGAAATGTGGCACTAAGTTTGCCAAAGATGGCAAAGTATTGCTAAGGAGCGAATCCCATGGTTTAACTATGGCAGCAACATAAATCAATTTTTCATCAAACAAAATAATAAAAAACACAAAAACTTTAAATATTTTTCATTTTTAAACCATAAACAAAGTGAGGCATATAAAAAAATTATTTTTTAAATGGTTTTTTTAATTTAACTGTTAAAATGAACTATGGGCAAAGTATGGCGAACCATGGGATGAAAGAAAACTTATTTTCTATACATTTTCGAACTATGGGCAAAAGATGGCAAACTATGGGATGAAAAAAATATATTTTCTATACATTTTCGAAGTATGGGCAAAAGATGGCGAACTATGGGATGAAAAAAAAATATTTTCTTTACATTTTCGAAGTATGGGCAAAAGATGGCGAACTATGGGATAAAAAAAAATTATTTTCTATAGATTTTCGAAGTATGGGCAAAAGATGGCGAACTATGGGATAAGAAAAAAAATTATTTTCTATAGATTTTCGAACTATGGGCAAAAGATGGCAAACTATGGGATGAAAAAAAAATTATTTTCTATAGATTTTCGAACTATGGGCAAAAGATGGCAAACTATGGGATAAGAAAAAAAATTATTTTCTATAGATTTTCGAACTATGGGCAAAAGATGGCAAACTATGGGATGAAAAAAACTATTTTCTACACATTTTCGAACTATGGGCAAAAGATGGCGAACTATGGGATAAGAAAAAAATATATTTTTTATACATTTTCGAACTATGGGCAAAGTATGGCGAACTATGGGACGAAATTTTTCTTTATATATTTAAAGTATGTACAAAGGATGGCGAATTATAGAAAGTATATATATATATATATATATATATATATATATATATATATCAGGGACCGATTCCAAAACGAAACTAAATAAAAAATTACTTTCGTTTTAGTGTTTGAGTCGCATTGAAATTCCGATCCCATTGGGATATTCATAATCCAAAATGGAATTCTGACAGAATTCTTATAGGAATTCTAATTAAAATTCAGATCGGAATTACTTTAAGAATTCCAATCAAAATTCCGATTACGGACGGAATTCCGATTCCATCGGAATTTTCAGAATACAGATCGGAATTCTGACAGAATACAGATCGGAATTGTGACAGAATACAGATCGGAATTCCAATCGGAATTCCGATTTCTAAGGAAATTCTGATCCCATTACAATTTTCAGAATCTAGATCAGAATTCTGACAGAATTCTTATAGGAATTCAGATCCCATTAGAATTCTGACAACATTCTTATAGGAATTCTAATCAAAATTCAAATCGCAATTCCGACAGAATTCTTTTAGGAATTCCAATAATAATTTCGATTACTGATGAATTCCGATCACATCGCAATTTTCAGAATCCATATCGGAATTCTGACAGAATTTTTATAGGAATTCTAATCAAAATTCCGATCCTATCGGAATTATCAGAATCCTGATTGGAATTCTGACAGAATTCTTACAGGAATTCTGACAGAATTCTTACAGGAATTCTAATCAAAATTTCGACACGAATTCCGACAGAATTATCCCACAGTTCGCCATCTTTTGCCCATAGTTCGAAAATGTGTAGAAAATAGTTTTTTTCATCCCATAGTTCGCCATCTTTTGCCTATACTTCGAAAATGTATAGAAAATATTTTTTTTTCATCCCATAGTTCGCTATCTTTTGCCCATACTTCGAAAATGTATAAAAAATATTTTTTTTCTTATCCCACAGTTCGCCATCTTTTGCCCATAGTTCGAAAATCGATAGAAAATAATTTTTTTTTCATCCCATAGTTCGCCATCTTTTGCCCATACTTCGAAAATGTATAAACAATAATTTTTTCTCTTATCCCATAGTTCGCCATCTTTTGCCCATACTTCGAAATTGTATAAAAAATATTTTTTTTCTTATCCCATAGTTCGCCATCTTTTGCCCATAGTTCGAAAATGTATAAAAAATATATTTTTTTCATCCCATAGTTCGCCATCTTTTGCCCATACTTCGAAAATGTATAAAAAATATATTTTTTTCTTATCCCATATTTCGCTATCTTTTGCCCATACTTCGAAAATGTAAAGAAAATATTTTTTTTTCATCCCATAGTTTGCCATCTTTTGCCCATACTTCGAAAATCTATAGAAAATAATTTTTTTTATCCCATAGTTCGCCATCTTTTGCCCATACTTAGAAAATGTATAAAAAATAATTTTTTCTCTTATCCCATAGTTCGCCATCTTTTGCCCATACTTCGAAAATGTATAGAAAATATTTTTTTCATCCCATAGTTTGCTATCTTTTGCCCATAGTTCGAAAATGTATAGAAAATAAGTTTTCTTTCATCCCATGGTTCGCCATACTTTGCCCATAGTTCATTTTAACAGTTAAATTAAAAAAACCATTTAAAAAATAATTTTTTTATATGCCTCACTTTGTTTATGGTTTAAAAATGAAAAATATTTAAAGTTTTTGTGTTTTTTATTATTTTGTTTGATGAAAAATTGATTTATGTTGCTGCCATAGTTAAACCATGGGATTCGCTCCTTAGCAATACTTTGCCATCTTTGGCAAACTTAGTGCCACATTTCGCTATCCTTTACCCACACTTTGCCATCTTTTGCCATCTTTTGCCCATACTTTCATTTCCACGCGGGTTCTTAAATGCGTTATTTAATAAACAGGTCCTAAATATATATACACTCAGAAAACATTATACTTAAATAAAACACAAAAATAATTTTGTGATTAATTAAATATTGCTCAATAAAATGTAATTACAGAGTCATCATAAACAATATTTATTTGGATCTTTTTCTCTGGATGCACCAATTTTTTGATCAAATACACAGGTCAACAAAGAAGGCTTACTTTTTTATGAGATATTTTGGGGAAATTTTAACCCCACTTTTCTCAAAATCCTGATGTGATGGCCAATTTTTGGACCCGGGATCGTGTTCAGCGTCAAAAAATACATCGGAAACCACTATCATATCTCATAAAAAAGTAAGCCTTTTTTTGTTGACCTGTGATATCAATGTCAATATTGGGAATTTTAAATAAAATTTTTATTATACATAAAGGTAGTAAAATATAAACACGAAATAAATAAAAACCAAATGTTTTAAAATGCTCACACTTCCAAATCCACTCGAAACAGTGCAACTTATACTAATCTTCAGTTACCTAAATCTACTTAGCAATTTTTTTTACTTTTATAGTTATTTGTCGGAAAAGGATCGAGGTAAACAGATACCAATTATCAATAGACTCTATAGTTATTTACAAGATAATAAAAAAAATTGATTACAAAAAATCGAATTTATAGATATTTATTAAAATATAGTAACATGTACGGAGCAAAAGAGAATGAACATATTGGCGTGACATTTGTTAATGCAATGTTCGACTACATTATAAATTCGCTATAGTATTCGAGAAATATGGTAACATTTAAGGTTTTTGGCAAATGTTTTTCTTGCTGCAAAGACTTTACACATTCAAGATGTATTAAATAATGCAATAAAACATCTTGAATCAGCAAATTTTGAAAATGAATACGGCGAAAATACAAATTTAAGTTCATTAGCGGTTCATAGAATTTATAATGACATAATATTACCACTGTTTCCAAAAACGAAAAATAATCCTAATTTAATATCTCTGGACTATATTTACGCTCAAGTTGGTTTAATGTTTCTGCGTCCTGAGAAAACGAATACAAACTATTACCATAATTTTGACACTAATTTTGCGAATCGAACTGTTGAGAATTTATTCGAACAATATTTGGTAATTGGACATGTAATTGGAAGATTAATTTTCATTGAGACGACAAGTATTGATATGATAAAAGTGTAGACTATTCCTGCAATCAAATATTGTATTTCTCATTCAAAAAATTTATTCGCCTATGAAAATATGGCAAAAGTTATTTTCGATTCGCAATAAAGTCTGGGCGAGGGCTTACAAATTCTTGTTTCAGTACACCAATAATTCTATTAATCAAATTGATGTCAAACTAAAAGATTATTGCTTATATAAAATGCATTTGTCATTTTCGGGTTTTAAAAGCTAAAGCTATTCTCGAACAATATTGTCCACATATCGTTACAAGTAATGAGGAAATTAGTTCATATTTTGTAAATCCAGAATCAATTCATTGTAAACACGAAGTAGTATAAGGAGAGACCTCACGCCAATGCTTAGTAGCGGCAAAAATCAACACATTTTAGGGGGCCCCCACAGCACCGAAACTTTCCTAAAAATTTATTGAATATTTACTTGCAATATTCGGAATATCTAATTGCAATGTTTAGTGAAAATTGTGTAAAAATTTATATGTCCCGATTAAATAAGTGTTTAGTGTGAACATTTCCTGAAGATTTTCGCCTAATTATAATTATAATTATAATTAGGCGAAGATTTCATTGAAATGTTCAGGAAAGTTTCGCGCTAAACACTTATTTAATCGGGACATATAAATCTTTACACAATTTTCACTAAACTTTTCAGTTAAATATGCCGAATATTGGAAGTAAATATTTAATAAATATTTAGGAAAATTTCGGTGCTGTGGGGGGGGGGGTTAGAGTTAAGAGTATTTGCACCACTAGCAGAGGTTGCGCCATTACGGCTAAAATGTAAACCATGGTCGCCATTACACTTCGTCGTATTTCTTTAATTTGTAGGTTATGTTCATATACAGTAGCAGACGAAAAATGTTAGTACAATACTTTAACCACAGAGGCGCAACATCTGCTATTGGTGCAATCTCCTGAAATCTCTGTCCCCCCCAATGTGTGCAGATTTTTATGTGGCGTGAGGTCTCCTTATACTACTTCGTGATTGTAAAGTTAATCATCTACCTGATCCCAAGAAATATTTCAAGAAACAAATAGATAATATTATTAAAATGTACAAAACTTATGATTATTCTTTAATAAAAGACGCATTTCCACAATATTTATGAGATAAATTTGAAGATTCTGAAGTTGAGATAAAATTACTCGATCCTAACAATACACTTGATTATCCTGATGATATTTTAGAAGTTTATTATTAATTTGTGGATATTTTAAACTACTATTTTGTCAAACGAGAAGGATGTCGCTTAACATTTACCAATGCAGTTAAATGTCAGGATATTTTTATGGAAAATGCTACATTACATTTTGCGCAATTAAAAAATATCTCGACGTCTGTCATTTTAATATCAAGTAAGGATAATATGAGTAGATTTTTCCAAAGGCTGGTAAAATATAAAAAAAGACGTTTGGAATCGAGTTTGAATCTTTTGAACAACTGTGATGAGTTTTATAATAAGGACGTGAAAAATGATTGGTGGAAAGAGTTTGGCCTATCATTGATACTAAATATAAGCTGTTTGCAAGATACATGCGGCTTAAATAAAACGAATATTTGTCAATCAGATAACGTTAAATTATATTATACACACGAAATGTCATAAAAATTAGTAACTGATGATACGAATACATTTCTCTCTCTATTTGAAACGGAAATGAAATAGATATATTTGAGAAAAGAATGTATTCGAACGGTTGATGAAATTGCCAAAAATCAGGGACCGCCACCGACACGATGTGACACGAAAATCAGTATCGTGTCGGTATCGTGTCGACGTCCGACACGATGCATCATGTCGAGAAAAGTATCGTGTAGCGACACGATACGATACCGACACGATACGAAATTAACGTGTCGCAGATGTTACATTAAAAAATGCTTTTTATCAGCACATGACGCATATACGGCCATCTTGTAAAACCAAAAATATATATTTTTTAAGTTGCGCAGTGTACTACCACCACACTTGGACATGCGCAGTAGTGTAATTTGGTATTTATTGCTGCGCAGTAGTGTAATATAGTATTAATGGATGCGCAGTAGTATAATTTAGTATTGATTGATGCGCAGTAGTGTAGTATAGTATTAATGGATGCGCAGTAGTATAATTTAGTATTGATTGATGCGCAGTAGTGTAATTTAGTATTAATGGATGCGCAGTAGTATAATTTAGTATTGATTGATGCGCAGTAGTGTAATTTGGTATTAATTGCTGCGCAGTAGTGTAATTTGGTATTAATTGATGCGCAGTAGTCTAATTTAGTATTAATTGATGCGCAGTAGTCTACCACCGCAATTGGACATGCGCAGTAGTCTAGTTTAGTATTAATTGCTGCGCAGTAAATTAAACCTGCATACTGCGCAGTTATAAATACAAAATTACATTATTGCGCAGCAATTAATGCTAGATTAGACTACTGCGCAGCAATTAATAATAAATTATGTTACTGCGCAGCATTTATTACTAATTTGCACTACTGCGCATGTCCAAATGTGGGAGGCAACTACTGCGCAGCAATAAGTACTTAGTTGCCCTACTGCACATGTCCAAGAGTAATGTAATTGCTACTGCGCAGCAATAAATACTAAATTGCACTTCTGCGCATGTCCGCCATATTGAATTTGTTACTAAGTTATTATATGTAATGTAATTACATAAATTACGTAAGACATTTAGGGGGTATGGGAGTGTGTAAATTCTTACAAACAATAAAAATGGCGCTAATGTATGTAAAATATCTTACATTAATGGGAGGGGGGGGGGGTAAATTGAAAAAAATATCTTTCGTAATTTATGGATGGCCCCCAACATTATTTTGTAATTTTGTATAATATGATTGTGCACATCTTATGTAATTTAATCAGCTATTTTTGTAATGCGACACGATACGAAAATCCTATCGTGTCGGTATCGTGTCGGCATCGTGTCGCGACACGATACTCTTCTCCGTGGTAGAATCATATCGTATCGTGACACGATACCGACACGATACCTTTGTTTCGTGACGGTCGAAGAAAAGTAGCATCATTGGAACAACAGCTAAGGTGGAATAAATTATTACAAGATATTTCTTCAAATCAAACAAATCCGGGATTTTAGTTGACATTTGTGAGCAAAGAAGGAATAAGTTTAATCAAACAAATAATTAATAGTCTCAGGGAAAAAACATTATTTAATTTCGAATTGGTGAAAAGTTTCAGGCTAGGATAAAAAATTCTAAAATCGACTATATTTACCGAAACTGTGGTTCGATTGGTGAGAAGAAAAAAAGAAAAAATTTGGAGAAGATAAAAATTACTAATCCCTGTTGGAGATATTTCCTTTAATCAATCAGTTTGGACTTAGCAATATGAAATTGAAAATCTTAAAATACTGAATAAATAGAGATACGACACTTAATTTGAAACATACGAAATTAACAATTATGAAGGTGAAATGAGAATTAATTTGTTTCATTCAAAAGCAAAGAGACATGCTATTGAAAGAGATGTAACAATAGAGAAAATACTTAAGGATTATAATGATCAGAAAGCGTTTTTTTCTCTCACGTTTCATGATTATTATGCTGTGAGAAATTACGCGACAACGGGATATAAGAAAATTAGTGGCGATACCAATGAGGCGAAATGGATGAAACTTGCTTTCTATAAAATAGCAGTAAGACAATTTGATGACCCAAACGACGGTTTGAGTTTTGAATATAGCTGGACTCGGTAATTATTTAAGAATAAAATTTAGATTTCTTAGCAATAATAAAAATGTATGGTATAGAAGAATTATGAATAAATTTGGACGTATTCATTTTTAATTATTGTAATGTAATGAAAATATAATTTAGGGCAAAGAAAAATTTTTAATTTGATTTCAAAAAATTTTGAGCTTGTAAGAAGGTAAAAATATGTATTTAAGAAAGAAATATATTAATTTTTTAAACGCCCACTAGTATCAACGTTTGTTATTATTATAATACATCAAATAATAACCTAAATAAAAAATAATAAAACATTATAATTAAAAAAATATCGCTAATATATCAAGCAACATAAGTATCAAAAACTTTTAGTATTAAATTAAAATAAGAAATATCACTTGACATTGAACATCCAATTATTCTCGCTTATAACACCTATTTTGGTTATGACACAAACGTTAATTAAAATAAACAAGTTGCGTTTTCAGTTGTTTTGTTCGACTAAATTATTTCTTATAAAAACTTTATGAAAATTAAAAAAAGTTCCCGTTTTTTAAACTAAAACGACTGAAAAAATGTTTTCGCGTATAAAAAGATAGTTTTTTATGCGCTTTAAATCTATATATAAGAAAAAATGGGGCTAATCAATTTTTAAGGTTAAAGTTGATAAAATATAATTTATTAACCCTTTAACGACGAGATGTGAATTCAAAAGTCGGTGTCACTGTATCTCATAGAGGTTCACTTAATCATAATTTTGACTGGGAGAGATTTCATATACTTGACAAAGAAACTAATGAGAGCAAATGCCTAATATCTGAAATGATTTATATTAATTTGCAAAAGAATTCGATAAATAAAAAGGATGACACTCAAAATCTTAGTAATTGTTATATACATTTTCTTAATGATAGAAAATATTTGTGATTTCCACTGTTTAATCGTACTGTGACGTTTCCTATTTATTTTCACGTATTGTAATTAGTTTAATGACCTTTCGATTATTTATCATTGACAAACTGTGTAATAGTTTTATATTTGATTAGTGTTAAGTAGCAATTTGCGTTGATCGGAACGTTTGAAAATTTACGCATTTTCAAATGTTAAATTATTTTATTCTTTTTACTTAAAAATGTTTACTGGTAATTTATTAATTTTATTTGTATTGTTTTATTTTAAAATATTGTTTACTTTGTTTTTGTAATTTCTTTTAATGATTGTTTATAATAAAATGTTAGTTTCTGATGAGGACGGCCGTGCCGTTGAAACGTTAAAAAAATTGTTATGCTTTTTTCAACCTGACTCGGAGTGATCGATAATTTCTACTTTATTGTTATAAATTTCAATTAGGTTTAAGCAATTTTGAAAAAGTTTGTAATCTTACGTAAAATTAGGAAATTTTTTTGTCCTTCAAGCTCCATTTTAAATTCAAAATTGAAAAAAATAAAAATTAGAAATGGATATTTTTTAAGTACAACTATCGGGAACACGTTTTTGATACTTTTTGTTCTGTTTAAAAAATGTTATGGCGGAGAAAAAAATTCTTTTAAAAATAATTGCATTCAAAAAACTTGACATTTTTAAGTATTTTTGAAAAAAAGAAGGGTTTAATATCATTTTTTGAAAATTTTAACCACGCCATTGGAAAGAGCGACCTCAAAAATAGAAGGATATGGACTTTTGAAAAATGTTATGGCTTCTTTCTACTAATTGTAGGCGTTTGAAATTCATGTTAAAAAGTAGCACATCTCGTCGTTAAAGGGTTAAATAATTTTCGATGAATAAAAAATTTAATTTGACCTTTAAAATGAGCAGATCCCATTATCACTAACGAGTGGTTTTAATGTACATGAAAAATGCTATTTTTTAAGAAATCAAGAAGAAAGAAATCAACCCGATGCCAAAACTTTTTATTAAGGTGGGAACAGTTGAAAAATTTTGCCCCATATATACTTTAAAGAAAGAAACATGATAACTAAATGAATAAGTGTAATGTAACTACGGGTTTTCTTTAAAAAAATTATAAAAAATCGAAAAATCGCGATATAGAAAAGTGTTCAGTCTTCGATTTTAATCATTCTTGCAAAATAGTCCTGAAATAGTACTCTAAAATTTTCAAAAAGAACATTAGAGGTACGAGATGAAAATGAAAACGAATTGTCATTTTTACGAATTGATACTCTTGTGAATTGACACTTTTGTGAATTACAACGTTTGCGAAAAATGCTATAGTAAATTTTTATGCATATATAGGTTTCCTATAGCAATTTTCGCAAAATTGACAATTCACAATAGCGGCAATTCATTAAAGTGACAATTTATAAAAATTGTCTTTCACAAAAGTGACAATTCGTGACAATAACATTTCGTAAAAATGATGACTCGAAGAATTAAGGATTCGCAAAATTGACAATTCGCAACAATAATTTCAACATTTCTTGACCTCCAGGGCAATTTTGACCAATACGTCAAGACTTGGTGATAAATTCACTGACCCGGTTATCCCTCAAAATTTAGGTCAATTGTAAGGACATCGTTGACATATACGGCAAGTCCGGGGGAGATAACCATAAATTTTTTAAGGATTGTAAAAACTAAAAAAAGAGATTTTTGTAAAAACTTTTATTGGTATTTAAACATTAAACACTTTACTTTGAAGTAATAAGTAAAAACTAAAAGAAAGTTATTTTTGTAAATACTTTTATTGGTATTTAAACATTAAACACTTTACTTTGAAGTAATGAAAGATAAAATAAAATATTTTTATAATAACAATCTTAAAATTTAAGTTTTTAATAAAATGCATTTGGCCACCTCTGTCGGAGGTTTTATTCTATCTGCATTATCAACAGAGTTATTGGCGGGAAATTTAAATTCTTTAACATTTTTTCTTAAGATTAAACTCTTTCTGTGGGAGCACTGTCCAACAGATGGCGCTAAAAAAAAGTATCCTAGTCGCTAATTTTATTAAAATTTCGAGCACAAAAAAATGACGCCATATTGATTACACTATACAAGTTTATAAAAAACTGAATATATGGCGCTACTAAATGTCGTTTAAATTGATTTTACTAAACATAACCTTAAAAGGCAGACCTTATTATATAACGTAATACTAACGAAGGTAAGTAAATTAAAACAGTATTAATTTAATTTTACACATTTATTATATACAATATTTACACTTGTTTAATTTTAAATTTAATATGGTTGTATAGACCACCAGTATACTTCACCACAATTGTCCAGCATTAATAGCTTCTTGCATTTGATCCAAGCATATCGAGTCATCAGTGAACATTGATACAAATCTTGAATGTAGGAATGTATTGAACTTTTTATCCATCTTAACGACTACCTTGACTCCATAACTAGCGTTGAGAACCTGGATCTTCGTTATAGGCTACCCCTCTCTACTTTTTCTACGCATGCGCAATACCCCCACCACTATTCTTACGCATGCGCATTACCCCCACTTTTATTTATTAAGGCACGCCTACTTTGTGACGTCATAAGACAGGTCTATGCAAGTTTTAACATATTTAATAGTTTCAAGCATTTGAAATAAAGAGAATAGGATGTCGAAGGGTTATTTAATATAAACATTCATAATACATTTCATACATTTAGTCATTACGTAGAAAATTTTTACAATCTTTATAAAAATCTTTTAATGTACAATCATTGTCAACTTCATCAATATTTTCCATATTATTTTGTAGTACATTCGATGGTTGTATCAACCAATTTCGTAGATTACATACATTTTTTATATCACAATTGCTAAAGCTATGTGTGTGATTTGTGCATGTAGATGAACTGTCTACATGTAAACTTTTTAGCGACAGACATTTAAAATCATCTAAATTAAACACTTTTAACTTATATTTTTCTTACTATTTTTATTTTTTCTAAACCTTTTACATAAACAGTAGGTGTACCTATTAATACTTCTTTTATTATTGGTTTTAATTCCTTATAAGGAATGTCACCAGCAGCTTAATCGATACTATGATAATTATTTATAAGCCATCGATTTTCACATTTGTATCCTGCAAGTAATCAGCTCCAGGCATATGGCGGCCCGAAAAGGTAGACCAATGGATGAGCATCTAGTTGAAGTGGTATAATAGCCAACTTTTCGATGACAAACTCGTTGTATGGTCTCTTGAAGCACTGAATATCTACGACGTACGCCATGGTGTCCGAAGTAGAGTAATGTCTCAAGACTTAGAGAGATGCTTTCTTTATAGCCTTTCCACCACCACTCCCATCCAAATTCAATAAATTTCAACAATTTAATTTTTTGTCGATCATTTACCATTATAAATGGAATCAACCATTCAATTTTATTAATAATAATTCTAAATTCTTCACGCTCAGCTGATCCAATGTTTACTACAGCATTTAGATCAGTTCGAGATATTGTTAAAATAAGTTAATGTTTTTGATTTACAACAATCTTTTGATAATCTTCAGCAAAACCAATAATTATACGTAGTAAAATATTTACATCAAAATATCCATCATCATAAGGTAGATAACCAGCATTTTTAGAGTAAATCATTTGATTAGGTGTTTGAGAAATTATATTTTTTATGGTGGTTGTAATTCCAACATTTTTTTAACGATAAGTTTTAACACCATTTAATTCAAAACGAATCTCATTAAACAGATAGGAAATACTATTGCTAATTAACTTTGTATTAGTTACAAGCGTATTGTTTGCCCTAAAAATTCTTCCAGTGACGTGTGGAGTACTTTTAGAGGGTAGACTATACAGTCTTGATGTAGAACTGCAATTTAAATCTCTTCACTGTTATTAATTGTTATAGTTTCACCTCTAAAATTTATTAAATCTCCGTCTTGATCAACGATTCTTATTTCAATATTATTAGAGCTGTGCAAAATAATTTGAACCGAACTGTTCGATCTTTTTCGCCTAGTTCGAATGTCGAATATAATATGTAGTTCGAGTTACTACAAAATTCGAACCAAACCGAGTTGTGTTCGGTTTTAGTACGCTAAAATGTCGAGTTCTAGAATTCGACATTTCAGTCGCCCAGTTTGAATGTCGAATATTCGACATTCGAACTAGTCCAGTTTAGATGTCGAATATTCGACATTCGACATTTCGGCGCCCAAAAACCGAACAAAACTCGGTTCGGTTCGAATTTTGCACAGCTCTAAATATAATGTATTTTTTTCACGGCGATTCGAAGATAAATGACGTGACATGGAACTTTCACAGTTTTATATCCAGCTGGTACAATTGGAAAACATTCGTGAATTGTGTGTACCTTTTTATTATTTATGTATGCACCAGTAGTAATGTTACTCTCAATTCTGATAGCATTTACCTTAAGAATAGCTACTGGTACATCTGACGTATGAGGCTTATTAGCTGTCAATATTCGTAAAGAAAATCCAAATAATTCACAAATTGAATCATTTTGTTCAACACTTACTTTAAGGCTGCTTGTTATTTCACTACGTAAAGTATTATTGTTATGTTTGATTCTAAGAATTTCGAATCCATTTCCAATAGAGTTTTGAATATACTTTTCAATATCTTCAATTTTATAGCTTCCAGGTGGTATAGTGATCACTTTATAACCAAAATAAAATTTAATTTTACGCCTTGGTCAACCCACATAGCACAAAAACTTCAAGGAAACTTCCAAGAAGTTTCCCGTGACAACCTTTGGAAGTGACCCTTGGTAACTTCCTAAAAATTACCAGGAAGTTTACATGGGAAGCTTATAACCTGCGGACATTATTGTATTTCCTGTAAATTCCCAGGAAGTTACAAAGGGTAACTTCCAAAGGTTTCCACGAGAAACTTCCCGGAAGTTTATGTGCTATGTGGGAATATTAGGAATTGAATTGAAAGTTAGTAATTCAACTAAACCAAGTACATAATTTTTATTAGATAATAAATCTATTGGAGGAAAATATTCTGCCTCTAGGATAGAGGAATTGCCTGAAATAGTCAGAGTAAAAGATTCTTCCATGTTGATGGCTTTTTATGTACTGATTAGGTGTAATGACGTACTTTCATTTATATGAAATATATTGCTTCCTCATGTAGAGGAAGTATTGTAATACCAACATTATTCATGTTCGGTTTTTTAACATATCTTTATGTTATTTGACCTCAGGAGTTCGAAAATGAAATTTAAAAAAAAAACGTTTTCTCGATTCTTTCAGTAAGCAACATCGTGCTCTTTGCCAGCGACATCCAATAGATTGACATCTGGATCACCTCCTGCTAAACGTTTTGCTAACTTTGTGCCTCGTCCAAAATATTAATAACATGTCAAATGTAGTTCAAACGGTAAATTGTTTATAAGTTTGTTAATTAAACCTTTTCCTCGAGAGCGAAGATGTATAATCATAAGCTACCATTCTTCAATCTAGACTCGATTGTTCAATAACAAGAGACAAAAGTGAAGCGTCAAGGTAGTTTGTTATCTGGTAGTATTCGGGCTTTTTTGTGGCCTATCAAATTGTGAAAAGACAAATGTACTGCTTTCTCTAATTTTACATCCTTATGGTCTTAGATTTGATAATATTTACTTATACTCAAAATCTCTGCATTAACCCAAGTATATATTCTTGAAACAAGTAATAAGTAATGTTTAAGGTGTACAGTATTTACCATTTAGTGAGCATGAGAAAGTTATCACTCCTAAAGATGCAAAACGAAATTCAATATTTATATTTTATGATATTGCTTGCGAGAAGGTGAATCACCAATCATTAGTGACCCATCATTTAGCTTACGTACGCCGCATTGTACCCTACTTTTATACTCCCTACATTGTTGATCCATAAAAAGTTTTAAATCTAATTTATTTTTTGCTAATTTTTAAATAAACAAATACTTTTTTAGTAAAGAATAATTTCAAGTTTTAATAATTATATATTTTATAAATAAGATTTTAATAAAGTAATTTTTTCAGACAAAAAATTAACTTATTAAAATCTTAATTAAGTGTTGAAGTTAACGATCACTCCGAGTCAAGCCAATGGAAAAAATTAAAACAATTCCTTTAACATTTTCAACAGCAAAGCTGTCCTCTTCTGGAACTATTATACTTTCTGAAAAGGACAGCTTTGTTGTTGAAAACGTTAAAGGAACACTGAGAAAAATGGATATTGAGCTTTAATATGTAGATATTAACGATCAATACATGTGACAGTCAAATACATAAACATCTTAGATGTTTAAATTTAATATCCACAGATATTGGAAAAGACATGTTCACACATAACCTCAAATTTGTAGATTATACGAGTTAGCATCTGAGATATTAAACCATAACATCTAGATGTTATGAAATACCATCTTTTCTTAATATCTAGTATATTAAGATTTTTAACATCCAATTTTCTTAGTGAATTCTTTTAATTGTTTAAATTGGCTTGACTTGAAGTGTTCGTTAACTTTAACATTTAATTAATTTGGAAACCAAGGGATATAATCATTAGTATTAAAATCTTATTTATAAAATATGTAATAATTAAAGCATGAAATTATCCTTTCCTAAAAAGATATTCGTTTATTTAAAAATTAGTTAAAATTAAATTAGAAATAATTTTATGCGTCAACCCTAATTACTGTTATTATTATTGCTATGCCTATTAATCTCAAAGAGCTTGAATAAAGTATTTAAAAAATATTCAAAAATACTTATTTACATAATTAAGTAATTATTAAAAATATTCACTAAACCGCTTCTAACCTGCGGATATTATTGTATTTCCTGGAAATTTCCAGGAAGTTACCAAGGGTAACTTCCTGGAAGTTTCCCATGGCAACCTTCGGCAATCTGTCACAGTTACGTAGTTTCTAAAACAAACGTAGAAGAAAAAATTTTGCAAAATGGTTTTTAAATATAAGTATATTGTACTTGGAATGAACGAAATGTTTTTTTATTTATAGTAATTTATAAACGTAGGATGAGCAAATGAAAAGTAAGGTCTATAGACTGAATAAATGAATGTAAGCTGAGAAGTTTGAAAGTAGGGTCTTACAAGTTGAATAAATGAATGTAGGGTGAACAGATTGGAAGTTGGGCCATACAGTATTAATAATTGTAGGGCGAGCAGATTCAAAGTAGGGTCTTATAGGTTAAATAAATGAATGTAGGGTTAACGGATTGAAAGAAGGGTCTTACAGGTTTAATAAATGTAGGGTAAACATATTATAAAGAGTGTCTAATAGGTTAAAAGAGAGTCAAAGTAGCTTCTGGATATAAGTTGCTTGGAACATGATAAAGTTAAAAGTCAGTAAAGCAGATGCTAAAGGCATTAATAGCAATAAAGGAGACTCTATTCGGTGTTTAAATCCTCAAAGTAGGGTTTAAATTTCTACTCGGGACGACACTTCTGTTCTTAGGATATTTAAGTTTACCCGAGTCGAAAGTCAAGCCCTACTTTAACCCTAAATTTTTAAGGTTTTTTGAGTGTTAGAAGTAATAAAGGAGGTTCTAACTTTAATGTAATTTAGACCCTACTTTGACTCTTAAAACCGGCGGGAAATTTTAAATCTTCCATTTGGAGAAGTAAAGGAGGTCCTACTTCAAATTCAATCAACCCTACATTCATTCTCCTACACCCTACATTGTAAAACCTTTTATACCCTACTTTCATACTCTTATTTCCTGCAAAGCGATAATAATATTTAGGGTTGATGCATAAAATTCTATCTAATTTAATTTTGAATTTGATTTGATTACTTTTTAACATGGTTAAATAATTACTAAAAATATTCACTAAGTGAATTATAATTCATTAAATCGTTTACTCCAAGTAGGGTAAACCAGACAGTAGTCGGCCACTTTTCAAGTTTGAATAGCTATAAAACTGTATGAGATAAAAATATTTTCAAAGTTACTAATAATTTCTAAGGTGATCGTAAACAAATGTAAACTTTTGTAATAGAAAAAAAAAATTTTTGGACGGTTTTTGAAAGCTTTTAAAAGTGGCCGATTTCTGTCGGTTTAGATGGCCGATTACTGTCGGATTCTTATTTGTTTATTTACCAATTATTTTTTTTACGAATAAAATTTTTTTTTGCATGAACATGATTGGTTTAATAGTTTTGTGTGGTCGTAAGGAACAACATCACATAAAAGAATTCGAAAAAAATATGAATTGCTCTTTTAAAACAGCGTTAATTAAAAAGATTGCTTTTAGGTGGCCGACTACTGTCGGATTCTAGCTCTTTTCGTAAATTTTTTTAACGAATAAGAAATTTTTTTTTGTAAACATGATTGGTATACTAGTTTTGTAGGAACATTAGGAACAATTACTCATGAAAGAAATTTTCAAAAAATTTTAATTGTAATTTTTAAACAACACTCATTAAAAAGATTTTCTTAAGTGGTCGACTACTGTCTGGTTTACCCTATAATGTATTTATGTTTAAAAATCATTTTAAAAGTTACCTATCTTCCACATACATTTGTAGACTTTCTAAAGCGACTGTCATTACGTAGTTTCCAAAACAATCCTCTAACTTACGTGATTTCTAAAACAAACGTTGGAGATACGTAACTTCCAAAATGGTTTTTAAACATAAGTTCATAGTACTTGAAATGAACGAAAGGTTTTTTTCAATTATAGTAATTTACAAATGTAGGGTGAGCAGATAAAAAGTAGGGCCTTATAGACTAAATAAATAAAAGTAATCTGATGGTAAATCACAGTGGTGAGACTCTGTGGCTTGCCATCACCGAGGTTAAGCATCATTCAGTGCGGTTAGTACTTAGATGGTAGACCGCTATAGTCCGGTATTTTTCTCACTACTTTCTCGATTTATCCAGCAGGAGGTTTGACGTCAAGGTATAATGATGTGCACTGTCGATTATTGTCCGGTACACACCATTAGAACTTGACTTTCGATAAAACCGGTTGTACTCAAGAGAGGTTTTATACAGTTTCCCTCTCCTCTGTCGAGAAAACCTAATTAACAGGTGGTCCAGACGAATGCGAGTACTTCTAATAAAGCCGGCTGTAGACGCAAATTAAGTTAATATATAGAAACTTCATATGTAGACACAAATTAGGTTAATATATAGTAACTTCATATGTAGAATGGTTATGCTTAATCCAAAAAAAGTATTTCTTGGGGGACTCTTGTCGAAGTAGGGTTTAAATTTCGACTCGGTCATTATTTTATTTTAAATTGCTTTAGGATATTGGGAAAAGAAATCACGTAAAATTGACCCACCCCTTAGCCTTCTTTTGGCGACAATCTTGGATTTTTATCTCTTTCTTCAACGTATGTTAGAGAGAGGTGAACGAAAAGATGGCTACCACACAAGGCTCTTACCAGATGTTATATCGTAGTATTTTAGATCCCATTAGGATAACTCCTTACTTTCTGAAGTCCTGTAAATTATTTTTAATTACTGCTTTAATTTAAGGCTAGATTGACAGTAAGTTTATTTGCATTTTAAGTAATACGTTGTAGTGTGTCTTTTGTTGGAATTAAAAGAAATAAATCGTGAAGTAATAAATATTTTAAATTCGAGAAAGTTTCCTTGGAGTTTGTATGATAACTTTTACTGGAATTCCAGGAAATCTTTTTCAAAAATTCTGAACCGAACTTTAACTAGACTCTTTAAACAGAAATTCACCCGTAATTACTTAATTTAAAATACTGGTCGACACGAAAAATTATTCAAAGATCGGACAATGATATTCTTATAGGATTTTCATCGCTGAACACGAATATGGCCTCCAAAAGTGCCCATCACGTCGAGATTTTGAGAAAAATGGACTCAAAATCTCAAAAAACCCTGTTTTTAGCCATTTTTGATCACGTGTAGAGAATGATACCGATGTGCTAGATGTCTCAAATTAGGCTTAAATTAAAGCTTGAACTGTCAACTATAAGAAACAAATCGAAAAAGTTCTGAATCAGTCAAAAATTTTCATATAATACAACTTTTTCATGTGTGTACGCGCTCTACTTGAACTAATAGAGCGGTACACTATGCCACTCTTACTTATTAATTTTTTTGCGCTATTTATTGTTATTTATCATTTTTAGGCATGCTGAATGTTTCTGATTGAATGTAAGGTCGTTATTAAAAAATTCAAAATGGCAGTTTCAAAATGGCGGACATATAAATTTTGAAAATTGATGGTTTTAACTAAAACTTGGTATTTGGGAGTTTTCGAGGTCGCTGATTACAAATCTTAAGTCAAAATTAAAAAATTTAAAATAGTGGTTTCAAAATTTGTATTACTTAGCGAGCCTAAAAATGATAAATAACAATAAATAGCGCAAAGAAATTAATAAGTAAGAGTGGCATAGTGTACCGCTCTATTAGTTCAAGTAGAGCGCGTACACACATGAAAAAGTTGTGTTATATGAAAATTTTTGACTGATTCAGAACTTTTTCGATTTGTTTCTTATAGTTGACAGTTCAAGCTTTAATTTAAGCCTAATTTGAGACATCTAGCACATCGGTATCATTCTCTATACGTAATCAAAAATGGCCAAAAACAGAGTTTTTTGAGATTTTGAGTCCATTTTTCTCAAAATCTCGACGTGATGGGCACTTTTGGAGGCCATATTCGTGTTCAGCGATGAAAATCCTATAAGAATATCATTGTCCGATCTTTGAATCAGAGAAAATGTAACTTTTTGTCGACCAGTGAAATTAAGGCTAATATTGGCCTCAAGTAGGTAACTATTGGTATACCAATAGTTATATATATATATATATATATATATATATATATATATGTTGGAGTTTTTTTTTAAGGAAAACCCTGTTATTGGCGCTGTACCTTATTTTGGTCAAATAAAAATTTACTATTTTTAATTTACCCACTTAAGGCCAATATTTATTCCCTACCTAGATTAAGTTGAGTCACTTTGTCGCTAAGGGCAACATGCAGACGACTGGATCGGCCAAAAATTTGCCTTAGCGACAAAGAAAGTTAACTGAGTTTTTTCCAAGGGAATGTATAGTCATACATTCCCTATAATTTTCCTCTGAAAAATTAACAACCCTGGAGAATTGCCTCGAAATTATAAATTAAATTGGAAATAAAAATGCCCATGTGTGATTCAAATAAATTATTTAAATTTGAACATTTGTTCTCCCTTTTGCAAAAATGACATCACTTATATTGTAATCTGTTTTACACGTTCGTTAATTACCGTAGCCCCGGAATTGACGATTTAAATTTAATGAAGGGGAGTATGAATAACGTCCCCTTTTCTTGACAAATCTGTATGATATAGTTGTATGAGATTGTTGATCACATCCTTGTTGATGATTATGTTCATCCCACACAATCATTTCTCTGTCTCTCTTTATTTGCTCTTTCCATTTCATTATTTTTCTTCGTTCTCGCTCTTTCTTTTTTCATTCCCTTTCGCTCTCTTTACTCTCTCTCTCTCGCTTGCTCGCTCTTTTGTAATGTCTAAACGATCACGGGGGTAGGTGAGTTCCAGTTTCCATTTAAGTACCCAGTATTTTGCTGTGTGTGCCCTATACAGCCGGAGTTTGTGTTGAAGCACGATGGTCGTTGAGGTGGTGTAGGAAAAGGTACAGAGGGAGGACAGGGGTTTTGTAACATGGGCAAAGAGAAATGAGCGAGAGGGGGTGGGTCATGGTGGTTTGGGCTACGTTGCCGTGTATCGCCCCACTGCACGCGGGTAACAGAAGGCAGATCTCTCCCGGGAGACTCGACGCTTGTTTGCGCTGCTTATCATCAGTTCCCATTAATATTAAACCGCATTCAACGAACGAACCAGCCATCCAGCCACCCCGGCGGCCTCTCTCATTCCCTCTCTCTACATGTAGGTAAAACCGGCCACAAACACTCTCGCAGGTCAAATCGTCTGTAACACTGTATATACACATATATACATTCGCGATCTCTCGTGTATATGCGAACACCAACTTTATAGTGCTTGGTGTTTATTTCTTCAATTTAAAAAAAATTAAAAACGCACCAAAACCAAGTTATATGAGATATTCCAGTGGGAAAAAAAGGAACAAAAAACGCGAGGGATGAGAAAACCTGATATATTCTCTCGTCTCCGTCCAGAGTTATTTTACAATTTTAAAAAGAACTGTAATTTCACCGAGTCAGTTTCCATTTGAAATCGAGTTTCACTGCTTTTCAAGTGCTTTCAACTTTAATGCCATTGGGACAATTTTGTCTTTTCTTTTTTTTTATCGCTAAATTTATTTTTCAATAAAATTGTATTTTGGTAATTTTTGAAAAATTAGAGTCTCTTAATGTTAGATTAAAATATTTGCATAACATTTTAAATATTGGAATATTTGCTAAATTTTATAAACTAAATTTTAAAAACTAAGTGATCACTGACCTACATTTTGTCGTAACGACCCATAACTTGTAAGTCAAATTTAACCTAACTGTTGACCTAACTTTCCCAGGCGGAAATTGACCACTGGCATCGTACCGCGCCTGTACAGACGTCGGTAAGACTGTACTGACATTCGTCCGCGAGACAACCGGATCGGTGCAGGCTTTCTACTGGAACATGACAATGTGTTGTAGTGGCTGCGCGTCCGGCTCGGTACAAATTTGATGCCGCCGAACAACCGGCGTTGTACCGGCATTCGTCCGCTCTAGCAACCGCGGCGGGCCAAATATTCTTTCAAAGACGACTCGCTTCAGCGGACCGGCGTTCTACTGGCATTCGCCCGTCTAGCCAGACTAAATTATATTTTATATTGAAAAATAGAATAAAAAAATATTTAATTAACTATGCATGGTGCATGTTAATTAATATTTATTTATAGATCATTTCCAGCATTTTTAACACATTCTACATTTTTTTTACACATTAAAATTCTAAACGCTCGCAAGTGGGATACGAAGCCCAAGCTATTCCTAATCGAAGCACCGAAGTCTAACACGCTAACCACTACGCTATTCGCTCGCATGCGGATCTGAGTATAATAATGTCGATATGTAATATCGCTACGAAGCAAACAATAAATAATACTTTTACAAATACTTTGGAATATTTTAGCATTTTATGAATATTATGTAAATAAATCTAGGGTTTTAAAAAATATTTTAAAATTTTTTATTTTTTTAATTATTCTATTATTATTATTATTATTATTATTATTATTATTATATTTATTTATTATTTTTATTATTCATTTTTTTATATTTATAAATAATTATCTGTATACTTTATTTATAAATATTTAAAAAATTTGATTATAACAAAAAAATTTAATTCTTTAATATAGTTGTTAATTAATAAATAAAAATATAATTAAAACCTATTTTTCAAATTCAATAATTTTTAAAATTGAATTTTATATTCTATTGTATTGTTAATTCTTTTTTTAATATTTAAACTTTAAACAATTCTCCTACAAAAATTTTTTACAACATAATAGATTAAAAATTTTTATTACTATAATTATTATTTTATTAATTTTTATTGAAACAATAAGACTATAGCTAAATTTTTGCATTGTAAAAAAATCTATTTCTGAAAATTCTGAATAATGTGTTAATTAAAAAAAAATTATTTTAGAAAACATTAAATTTTTTTAGAAAAACAATGACGATAGCCATATTATTAGCATATTATTATTAATTGAAATCTTAATAATAAGAACATAAATGATATTAGTCCGCAGTCGGTAGAATGTCTGTACCGCTCGGGTTGTCAGACGGGCGAATGCCAGTACAACACCGGTTGTTCGGCGGTATCAAATTTGTATCGAGCTGGACGCGCAGCCATTACAACACATAGTCACGTTCCAGTAGAATACTTGCACCGCTCCGGTTGCCAGGCGGACGAATGCCAGTACAACGCCGGTTGTTCGGCGGCATGAAATCTGTACCGAGTCGGACGCATAGCCATTATAACACAGTATAAATTTTGATCCGGCGGTCGGATCCGTCTTTGTACCGCGCCAGCAGACATTAACACCCGAATCGGTACAGACTGCCTGTACCGGCATTGACTCTCCAAATCAATCGGCGCGGATTCTTGACGGTTGGTTGATCCGGCATTCGTCCGACTTTTCCGCCTGGGTTTACAACCTTCAAAATCCGGGTATAATTTGATATCAATTGACCATTTTGACTAACCATACAACATTTTATGTGTATGTCAAAACCTGACTTATCAAACGACCTTCCACCTTTAGGTCAAAAATAGGTTAAATTTAACCTGAATTTTGCCATATCTTGACAACCTTTTACTTGTAGGTCAGGAAATTTTTAGTGCTTGGTTTGTTTATATTTTGCTTTGTTTACCTGTTACAACTTGGACATAGCCTTAAGTAATTAATAGGTTAAATTAGACCTAAATTTTGACGTCATGTAACAGTCCTTGACCTTAAAGGCGGTTATGTAATTTGTTTTCGAATTCGAATTGACAACAAATTTATTTTAATTTAGAATTAGAATTAACTTTAACCCCAAATTCATTATGATTTTTATTTGAAATTTACATCAAAATAAGTTTTACTTTAGGTGATAAAGTCAACTGCGAATTGTAAATTAAAATTAATTTGACAGCAGAATCAGTTCGAATTCGAAATCAAATTACATTTGATTATTTACATACATTTTTATTTATTTGTCAATTTTACAAGAATCTTTCATATGTTTCAAAAAAATAATTTTGTTTTTTTCAATTATTTATGTGTCTCATATTTCTTTACCACCTCTACCTATTTATGTGTAAAAATATTTCTGGAAAATGTTACAAAAAACGTATTTGATGTTTGTTACAAAAAATTTAAAAAAAAAAAAATTTTATGAACATTTTTTACTAATTTTACAACCAAAGTTATTTATATTTTGTTACAAAAATATTTTTGTCATTTACTGCAATAAACAAATTTTACATTGAAAATATAAAATATAAAAAAGTACATAAATAACAATAGAATGTAAAAAAATATTGAAAATTTAAATTAAATTTAAAATTCTTTTAATCTATTTTTGATGGAATGTTTGTTACAGAATCAAATTAATATCTCTCTTTAATGTAATCAAATAAAATAAACTTTATTGAAAGCAAATAATATCTGTAAATAGAGTGACATTCAAGCTGTTACACAATTTATAGTTAGTAAGTCAATATTGATGAAAGTAACTTGTATTTGTTAATTCACTAGAGTGCATTAACCGTGGACTAATTGAAAGACTAATTAGTATATACAGAAAACGTTCAATGAGTAACAATTGACATGAAATGTTAACTATTTATCTCTATTTTCTTTATGCAATTTGCCACAAAAATTATATCCATCTACACAAACCAAATATCAAATTTAAAAAAATATTATTTAGTAATTCTAAATATAATATTCTATATATTCTAAATATAATTGAATAAATTTCAAGAATTATGAGAGTGTAAATAAAGTTAATTTCTTATAAGTAAACAGAATTTATTTTATTGTTTACAATTTGTAAAGCAAATTAATTGTAAGAATAAAAAATATTGAATTTCCTTTACTCTGTGTCTTCTTTTTAATTTTTTTTTGTATTCAATTGCTTAGTTATTGAAAAATCAAAATTGTTTTTAAAGAGACGCAAAACAAAAGAAACTTTCTTTCTTGTTTTGTTTTTTATGAGAAAAGAATAAGAACCAATTTTATTTTTTAACCCAAGGAAAAATGATTATTTTGCGATCAAGAAACGCTACTTCGGTCCATTACGCATTGAAACAGCTTGAAAGTTTTTGCGGGCATCGATACATCCCAATATATATTTTTACCCCTCGACGAATCTCTGACTCGACATTGTGGACCTTGTGTTTACTCGCCAAATTAGAAAACGATCGACGAGTGACTACCACTCAACAGTCTGTGCACGAGCGCCAAAGGGAATCAAAGTTCTGTGTGTTTCAGAGTGAAGCTTGGCTTTCCAATGGACGCGCGCGTAGACGATCTTCAATACACACGTATACATATATATTTGTGTGTATATATGTATACGTGTCTTGAATACAAAATGCAAAATAAAGGGATTGAAACCACTCATTGTACACACCTGTAAACATTCCTCAATTCAAATTCAAATACATTTCATAATGCAAACCGGAAGCCAAACTTAAATTGCGAGAGCAAACAATTCTATATACCAGAATATACTTTCTAAGGAAATCAACCTCTCATTTTTCAATAAATTATTTACGTAATCTGATTTTCGAGTTTTTGCTTTATGGAATTATTGTAAAGTCAATCGTTGGAATTAAGGACGTTTATCCAAAGACATGTAGATCTCTGGAAAAATAATTAAATAACATTTTAATAATTAAAACATTATTATTAATGGAATTTCCTATAACAACAAAATTAGCAATTTTCTAGAAAGAATGTTGACAATCAAAAAATTTATTAATATCAGGGATCACAGTTACTCCTCTTTTTATCCATTTAAATTAATAAAATAACTTTTGTCCACCATAATAAGAATTCGTAGTTACATTGTCGCACTACTTTCTTTCAGTTTTTACGAAAATACACGAATGCTAATTGAAATCAAATCCGAAACATACCTGAATGAAGTTAACATACTCGACTTGACACTACGCTGTGACAACAGTTTTTCTTTTTCATATTTTATTCTTATTATTCTTTCATAATCGTTTGAAGTCACCTTTTTGTAAACATGGAGCTTCGCCCCCCCCCAGATCCCTCAACATGAGAGACGACGCCATTTTTGTTCCTTTTCAAATTTTTTTCGAACATATATTGCCGTACAAAATAAAAAAGTCTATAACTACCATTTTTTTAAGTTGATGTTAGCTTGTTCGTCTACAGCAATATCAACCTTAAAGCAAATGTTAGTTATAGACTTTTTTGTTTTGTACGGCAGTATAATTAGATATCAAATATTTATATCTTTACAGTAAATTTTACTATTTTTAAAATAAATTTTCATAAAAAATGTATTTGTAAATAGTAAAAGTAATTCTGTAAATAGCAATTTGTAATATTAAATTTTACTATTTTTTAACCCTTTGTCCATTGAAAAAAATTATTTTCAATTACGGTTGTTATTGCAGCTCATCGCAAAATCATCTAAAATAAAAAATTAAAATAGAATTACAAAATAGACGTGTTAATACAGGACCTAATCTTCAAAATACTCAAAAACGTACAAAATTTAGTAAATGACATATTGCTTTTAAATAAAAAATTATAAACAAGTTGTTCATTTCATGACCATTTAGCTTCCTCAATATATATTATTATATATAATTTTAAAAGTTAAATAATTATAATAGTTTATTAAATATAATTAATAAACCGGGTAAACTACCCTGAATAAATATTAATTATTTAATTTTTTATTATAGAATAATTATTTTAAAGTGTTATGATAAAATGTCAAAAAATACAAAATTTTAATTTTTTGTGAAAAATTAAAATATTTATTAATTCTATAAATTTTGATAAAATATATACTTTATATACATGAATCGATTCGTTTTTATGTCAGGAATGCAATTTTGACAAGAATTATTAAAAATTTTAATATAGAAAAAAGTTATTTCAAAAAACCAAAAAATTAATTTTTTTAAAAATTAAAAAAATGTTGAAAAAAATTTTTTTTTATATATTTTTGAAAATCCTTCTGTCTGATTCTTGGTATTCATGACCGTAATACACCTACAAAATCTTATCAAAATCCATCAAGATGTGTAAGAGAAAATTTGTCCACAAGAATCGGTGACATACACACACACACACACACACACACACACATACATCCGGACATTTGTTCCTCTCGACGAATTATATATACTACACTTGAAAATTTGTAAAAATAATTGATTTTAAAAAATTCGGAAATCGACATCACTATAAGGCTTCCTTTATGAGGAAGCAAAAGAACACAATTTTATTTACCATAAATTATTGATAAAAAATATAATTTTAATTCTTATTACTAAATCACAGGTTTAGGTCCCATATTAATCCGCCCACTTTGAAAAGATATTTGATTTTTTTATTTTAAATGATACTGCTATGAGCTACATTGACAAGCAGTAATTTTTACCAGTCTATAAAGGGAGAGACTACTTTACCTCCTTGATGTTTTTTTATATTAAGTATTAAAATCTTAATCAACACAGGAAAAAAAGTCTGACTCCGTTTACGGGACTGACTCAATTTACACCTTAAATTCAGCCCCACAATGAGGCTGAAAGTAAAACTTTTTTTTAGTGTGAACATATGGCCAATTATGAATCTCAAATGTCTACTAAACAACCAGTATTAAGTATACCACCACTAGTCACAAATATACAATCAAAAGTAACAACCAAACTGCCGCGTTCGTACTTTTGGTATACGTGTGTTAGAAAAAATAGTATATTGTGCACCTAAGGAGGAAAATAATAATTTTCCTCCCTAGGTGCACAATATACTATTATAGTAAATTTTATGCGCTATAAATATATAATTCATCACTGTATATTCACTCTAATACAACTTTATTTTCACTCTCATTTTCACTTCACTATAATTTAATTCTTAAATTAATTTCCACTTTGACAAATTTTTATTCATGTTTACTTACACTTTGATACATTTTCCCTTTTAATTTTATTGTAACTATAATAGTTTTTTGTAACTTTGTAACTATAATAGATTTTTATTTTCAGTTTAGCATTCAGTTAGATTGAAAGTGAAAAAAAATTTCTTAAAATGAAAGTAAACGTGAAATCAAAACGAAATCAAATTTTACTTTCACTTTGAAAGATTTGTATTTTTACATTTATTTTCACATTTATAAATTTCTATTTTTACTTTCATTTTCACTTTGACAGTTTTTTATTTTTACTTTCTGTTAAAATAACAGTAACAATGAAAGTATATTAAAAATCAATTAAAATGAAAGTGAAAATAATAATTTATAAGAAATAAAGTTAAATGAAAGTCGGAATAAAAATCTATCTAAGTGACTCTAAAAATGAAAATGAAGATAAATATTAAATTACATAATTACCACCTTGCAATTATATAAAATACCTAAATATGAACCCCTATACTTTTTCCCGATTATAATCAAATTATTTTATCATAATTACCCCAAACAGAGCCAGACCAAGCCCTATTTTTAATGTCAAACTCAAATCTAAAAATCCCCATTTAAGAAAAACTTGGTTAATTTTTACACCCACGGTAAAACTATCTTTGTTCTCTAATAAGCAAACAGGCAAAAAAAATGTTTCAGATTTGTTTTTTAGTACAGAAGAGCGAGAGGGAGGGAATGGTTGAAAAATAAAATAATAATACCGAACATGTATGCGTGCGTCTATTGGATGATGTGATAGAGAAGAATTGGCCAATATTCGCGAAGAGCTGATTGCCACTTGTCCCTCTTCCCGCAGCAGTAGAATACGATCCTGGACCAGGGAAAAACAAAATAAAAAAACTAAAAAAATGAACGGAAAAAAAATTTAGCACGTTGCAGGAAAAACGTGAGCGCCAGTGGAATGAGGTGGAAATGGGAGAGGCACAGTCGACGAGCGAAGCTCATATCGTATTAATAGGCAATCCGGGCAGCCGAGGGGTGTCATAAACTCAAACCCCTAAATACTCGCCTAAACTACCTCGGTTAAATAATGGAATCCCTATTCCCCTATTTCGCCCCTCTACACTGTTCTCGAACTGCTTCCCTATACCAACCTGTCCCTTGATGCCCGCGACGCAAAAGGTGCAGTCGAATCAGGCTCAACAAAGATGAGAGGTACATTTTGTATATTCATACATACAGATACCTAGCAGATAGCATATATACAAAATATACTATATGTCTGTATAAGCACTTTATATATAGATGTAGATATATATAAATGTACATATATATGCGCTTATTCAGTTTTATATGTGAATACAATATATATATATATATATATATATATATATATATATACGTTAGGTGTAATATACACCCATACAATAAAGATATAGGTTTGCAAGTGCCACATAGGATGTTCGGTGCTTAACTAATTATAAGTACACCGAGACGTGCGGTTGCACAGCTTCTTTGACGTTGCACGTGCGCAAAATCACAGCACGCTAGTGAACACCCATCTTGCTGTTAACGTGATATGGTAATTATCCTTCACTTAAGCGTTTTACAAAATTTAACCTTATTCCGCTTTTAACAGATGTTATTTGTGCTTGTATGTACATCACGATTTGCCTGCATGAAATAACAGCGTTTCATTCATCTTAATATACCATGTTTATAAATATAATGTATCCTGATTGACTATTGTACAGATAAACAATTATAATATTCGCGATATGTATAGTAAAAATTTATAAATAATGTTTAGCAAAAAGTTACATAAGTGACCGTGTCTGAATTATTAGTATTTTTGGTTTGGCTTTCTTTTTCACTTTTACTTTGTTTCTATGATAAATTTTAATATTTATCTTTCGCGTTCACGTAACTTTCACTTTAATTTAAAAATTTTCACTTTTATTACTTCAATTCTATGACTAATTTTAGTATTTTCACTTTTATTTTTCCTTAAATTAGAAATTTTACATGTAGATTACAGGAAAAATATAGAGAATGTGATTGGAGGTGATGGCCATAGTGTTGTCAAGGAAATAACAAGATTTTTGGTAAAAAATGCATAAAAAGTGACAATTGCCTCCCCCCCTTAACTTCTAAACGATTCAACATGCAGGGCTAAAATTTGGCATACTGATATATTTTAACGTGAATATTACAGAAAAATATAGAGAACTTGCTATGTAATAATGGCCATAGCGTTGTCAAGAAAAATCTAAAAAATTAAAAAAAAAATTTATATAATTATTACATTATTTGACTTAATGAGCTGAAAATTGGTATACTAGTGTATTATAACAGTCTGACAACAAAAAATTTATTTAAAAAATTTTTTTTAAATTTTTTTTTAGTTAAAACAAGTGGCATTAAATATTTTAGGAAAGAATATAATTTTAAGAGAATAAATGAGAGATTGTTTTCTCCCTTTAATTTTGTAACTAAAAATAAAAAAAAATTGGACAAGTGCGAGTTGTGCTCGCACTGCAATGGTGGGTTCCGTACACAAATATTAAAACAATACTTGCAACGTTTATAGATATGATTGGTAGACTTAAAAGAAACAGGAACTAATTTTGAAAATTTTGTTCCTCTACTTATTATTGTTTCCAATATTAGATATACAATACTTTAATTTTTTTAGTTATCATTTTATCAAAAGATTTTAATACATTTTTTTAATTGTTTTTTTTAATTCTACCCATTATCGATAAATGTTGCAAGTATTGTTTTAATATTTGTATACGGAACCCGCCATTGCAGTGCAAGTGCAACTCGCACTTGTTCAATTTTTTATTAAATTAAAAAAATTTTTTTCTTAACATTTTAAAATAAAATTAAAAAAACAGGGCAAGTGCGAGTCGTACTCGCACTGAATTGGCGGGTTCCGTACACAAATATAAAAATAATACTTGTGATATTGTAACAATTGGTAGGATTTTTTTTCACTTTTGTATTGTTTTGGTAAGTTGAATTTTCGACACTATAGGTTAAAAATAAATAACAAAGATAAATTGAAGTATTACATATTTTATATTAAAAGCAATAAGCGCAGAGGAACCAATTTTTAAAATTTGTTTCAAAATTGGTTCCTCTTCTTCAATATTCTTATATTTGTGTACAGAACCCGCCAATTAAGTGCTAGTGCAACTCGCACTTGCCCAGTTTTTATTTTAATTTCCTTTTTTTCAAGTTGTATTTAAATTTGAGGGGAAAAGTTTTCGTGATACTTTTAAAAAAAGTGTAGGAGAAATATTTATTTTACTGTGTAAAGTGTATGTAATAAAAGCCAAAATTAGAAATTTTGATGTTCAAATTGAAAAAGTTGCATTCCCTTTATAAATTATACGTAATGCTCAGTTCATTTTATCCTTTTTCTTTTTCCCACTTTTTTCACTTGTGAATTATTTCGATAAAGCGAAGTGAGAAAGAGGACAATTTATTTACGCTAAAGAAATGCTTCGGGCTACCCAAGGTAAATAAAGATGTTTAAAATCTGTCGAGGCACTTACACAATTTACGTGAGGAAACCTTCTGAGTAAAGTCGACCTCTATGTCGATGCTTCTACTGCAATCTGCAATGTTGACATAATACCCAGTAGAGTTTTGGGGTCGCTAGACGCTACAAGTTCTTACCTTTTATAGCATTCACTAAAGGCCAGTGTGTTTAATCCCATCTGAGTGGAAATGTTCAATAGACAAAAGCGTTAAAATAAATCTTTTACTTGTTCAATTTATTTTTAAAGTCCTTTTTCTTTCGATCGTATTTTAAAAAGGCAGCTTGTCCTTTCCCTCTTTATCTTTTTCTCACGCTCTAGCCTTTTTTCTGATCACGTAAATATTTTTCTGAAGAGGAACAAATACTTTACGTAACACTAGTTTTCTTAAAGTAAATAAATAATTTAGTTTAAGTGAATCAGTTTTGAGTATTTCAGTTTTTTTTCACTTTTTTTGGATTTTATTTTTTTGTACAACTCACGTATATTATGTTCGTTTTACCTACTGGTACAGATGTACAAGAACTTTATTGACCGATTTAGGCTCTAGGCCTAAAAATTGCTCATTGCTTGCTTATCGCTCTAGGCTTGATTATGGCTTAATTCTGGATTATGAGTCTACTTGATTATTGCTGAAGGCTTAACTATTGCGCAAACATTATTTATGATCAGAAGGTATGTAAAGTTACGCGTAACTCAATCTGTCCAACGTAATGTAACATGTATGTTCCATATTGTAACTTACTTATTATACTTACACTACCGAGATATTCATAGATGCAACGTAACATACAGTAAAAAACCATAAACAACACATGAGCCATAGGCGAGCATTGAGCCATCAATAAGACAAAAAAGCCTTGAGCTAGCTTTGCTATTTAGGACCTATTATTTAAGGCCCAACAGGATGTAGCTAAAAACTGTTGATTTTTGTGAGTTTTACCACTAGCATTTTTTATTCAGAAGATTATCAGCTACAATATTACGAAGTTTAAACAAATTTGACCGAAACTTTTTTTAATGTATTCTATTAACTCTTACAAATAATGTCAAAACCTTAGAAAGTTTTCTGGTCAAAATAGTGCCCTCATTAGGGTCCTTCCAAAGGTTGTTCTCTTACTTCAAAATTTAAATCAAATTTTACGTATTTTCCAAACCTACTGATTAAGTCAAATGTGACTTATTCTTTAACCTATAGGTCAAAGAATTTGCCTTTAATTTTGACATAAGGAAACAACACTTAAAAATAGGTCAGACTTGACCAACATTTAGGTCTAATGGCTTGAAAATAATTGTTCTTGACGCTGCGACTGAGTTCTTCAGTCACTGCACGCTAAAAAAGTATCGAACTATTTAAGAAAGAAAAACTTAAACCAGTTCAGGACTTTTTCAAGAAAATTCAACAAGTAGTCCAGTTTAGTTATCCCCGAACAACTTAAAATAATATTTCAATCTACGGTTTTGTAGCATTTCTTGTATTATTTCCATATCCTGAGTTCTTGAATAAGTTTCTAAATAACTCTTGAAAAAAGTTTTTCCGTGTACGTCAAGAATTGACAAATAATTCCCTTTACCCTCAAAATTAAGGTCTATTTTAAGGTCAAATTTATTTAAAATTTTATTTTTATTTTCTCGTTTTACTCTTTGAACTATTTTACTTTTTGAAAAAAATTATACTCGACTTGTTACTAGAAGGTTATTGAATTTACTAAATACAAATCTGAAGTTGATATAAAAACATTTTCCAGGCAATTTTTTTAACATTAACTTTAGACTTGTATTTATAATCTCCTAATATTCATAAATAAGTTTCATAGATTTTTTAAAATTAAGCAGTCACAAACTACATAAAAATGTTCCGGGTATTTTGAGTTTCTCACAGTGATGCACCCTGAAATCATGTTGAGCATTTGTATATAAAGTAAAACACCCAGATGAAAAAGTTAACGTTTGACTAACATTATAATCTGACGAATTTTTAGTTTTTAGGGGTAAATAGAAACAGTCTTCTATTTTTAATTAAAGTTTGCAAAATGAAAAAATTAAAGTTGATTTTTGTTACAGTATTTACAAAAGATAATTATAAATTTTAATATGAATTTTTAGTTTATTTTTTTCCAAATGCGAGTCAAAAAAGTGAAAGGGTATCTTTTTTGGTTTTTAATTATTTATGCAATAGGAAATATTTTTGTATATACTACTGCTAATTGACAAACGAAAAATGGGAAAATAACTAGAACTTATTGGGCGTGATCTAAGGTTCATGGTTTAAGGCCGTATTTATTTTAAAAATTGTTTATTATTCTAAACAATTATGGACAGTAAATATTGTTGGTGTAGAAAAAATTTGGTGTTTGAACTTAAAAATTTTTTCTGATTAATGAATAGGGTATCGACTTTTCAAAAAAGTTCCAATCTTTATTATTATTTTTAATTCAAGCCTTTTCACCGGGTATCACTTTTCAAAAAAAGTTTTAATACATTTCTGATAAAAACTCATTTATCATTAGTGATCAACAAAAATTTCTAAGTTTAAACACCAAATTTTTTTACACCATCAAAGGATAATGTTGATAATTAGTTAGAATAATAAGAAACGTATTTTTAACAAAAATGTCTTGAAACTTTTTTTGAAAAGTGGATACCAGTTTTGGGTAGTAGCTTGTTACTAGTAACTAAGTTACTGAAAAAGTTAAGTTACTTGTAACTTATAACGTAACTTAGTTACTTATTTTGAAAGTAACATTTAACGTAACTAAGTTACTATTTCAATGGTAGCTTGTAAATTTAAGACATACAAATTACAAGTTACTTATTGCGCTGTGTATTACTTGTTTAAAAACTTATTACGATTTTAAATTTTATCAATAACGCGCAAAGTGATAGAGAGTGCTTATCGTCGCTTAAGGGGTCTCAATAAGAAAAGTTTGAAAACGTGCCATTTCACAAAATCTGTGTAATCTATGACTTGTTGCGAAAGCACAGAGAAAAAAGGATTTTTCCAGCAAATACGGTGAAAAACATGTCTTTTCAATCGTTAACAGTTTACCCCTTATTTTGGGTTGGTAGTAAATTTGCACACGAACCGTTGCGTTTTTATGTATTTTTATAATTTTAAGAAAATGTTTACGTAAATCCTTTGAAATTTTTTATTGAATTTTTAATTAAACATTTATCAATGTTAACTTTTTTTTACATTAGCACTACTAATTATTACACTATTCCAAATTTTAATAAAATCTACTTCAATCAAAAGACAAATTTTTATTTAGAAAATACGAAATTCAAAGTAACTTTAAAAGTAACTTAGTAACTATTAAAATAAATTGTAACTGTAACAAGTTAGTTTTTCTTAATAAGAATCTTAATTGTAACTTAGTTACTTTTTTTAACAAGTAACTTAACTTTAACGAGTAACCGAAGAAAAGAAACTTACCCAACACTGGTGGATACCCCAATTAATTGATCAGCAAAATATTTCCAGGAATTTACCACTGGAAACTTCCTGGAAATTTTTGTGCTATTTGGGGGATGTTAAGCTGTTTCTATTTACCCCAATTGACCCTCAATGTTTTCAAAAATGATAATTTTTGCCTCTGATTTATATTTTCTAGGAGATTTTCTTGGAACTCTTAATATAATTTTACAAAAAAAACAGATAAAGTTTTCTAGAAGTACATATTTGTACACATGTGTTCCATTCTCTATGACTTTTCTAAGGAAATCTAACCTTAATTTAAAAATTTCTTTAAACCAAATAAGTTATAATGTTAAGAAATGAAAATTTTTATCCGGGGGGGTCAATTATGTAATTTTATTACTATTTTGACTGTCGTATTAATTTTCATAATTTCTAAAACAGAGGTAAGAAAAAATTCCCTAAAAGTGTCAATTTCCATATCCATTATTTCCATTTTCTAGAGAAAAAATTGACCGCTATAATAAAAAATAACAAAAAAATGAAGATGGAGAAGACGAAAAGAGAGGAAAGAAGAGAAAGAACGGGTCAAAAAATATTGAGAGTAGCAATTTCAGACCAATGCTCTCACTCTGAAATGGAGTTAAAAAGAGGAAGAAGAAACGATAAAGAGTGGATTCGAGATGTTCGTGTCCTCTCGAATAGATATATTTAGCGACACGGTTACTATGACAGACCCCTGCTTTAAGTCGAAAATAAAGGGCGAAGGACGGGATGAAGAAGGTATATATAAAGAAAGAAAACCAGGAGGAAAATAGGGTTTGAGAACCTGACCGTTACGGTTCATCGAGGATCACCTACCACTTTGCCCAAGCGCGGAATCCTGCGCGGATAAAATGACTCCGGGGAATATTGGGTAGAGAAAGAGAGATAGAGGATTTCTGAGCTTTTTGGAGGGCAAAGAAGCTGAAATAGGTGGTAGTAGAGAGGAGATCGAAAAACTCGCAGAAAGGGAAGCACTCGATGCTCTTATCTGTCTATGGTATACGTCGTAACGATTACTCGCTCGATATATATATATATATATATATATATATATATATATATATATATATATATAAAGATGAATCCGGTGCCCGACAAGAGAGCTTCTCATCGACTTTCACCTATCCTTCGAGATCAAGGAACTAACAGGAAAAGGTCGCACGGTCGCTTAGCGAACATCAATTTGCCCGTCCAATTATTCAAGATTTATTGGTTACGATATCACTTTAAAAAAAAATTGATCGAGAAAGAAAAAAAAACACTTCTTGGAGTTTATATTATTTTTTAAAGTTATTATTTTATAGCATTCATCTTCAAATTGTCTCTCGAAATCATTACAGTAACATTTTTGTCATAGAAGAAAACTGAATTCATTGAATGTTTTTTTGTTAGATAATTTGTTGAAGTTTGCTTTTGATATTTATTTCCAGATGGAACTTAACAAAATAACTTAAATAATACAGTTGAAATTTTCGATCACTCCGAGTTAGGTTAAGAAAAATATAATAATTTTATATTTTTAACGTTTCAACGGCACAACCGTCCGCATCAGAGACTAAACTTTTATTACAATTATTAAAAAATATATATATACATTTATTAATTTAATAAATAATTTAAAAAAATTTACACGAAGAATATAACTAAAATATTCATAAACAAAAGACTAGAAATTAATAACACAAAAACATTTTTTTGTTAAACGATGAAAATAATAAAATTACTGAACATTTAAAAGTTTGCAAACTTTTAAAAGTTCCGATCAACGTGAATTGCTACTTGACACTAATCAAATATAAAAACATTTTACAGTGATGTTACGTCCGTAACTTATGGTTAATTAACCTAATTTCATTATAAAATTTATGCATGTATTTTCTTATTGTATTTTACTTATATTATATTATTATTGTAATGTATGAATTTTATGTTATTGTATTCTGCATATTTTTAACATATGGCAATAGATATTATATATTATAAAACAAATTACAAATTGTAACAAATATAAGAGAAAAGAGTAATATTTTAGTTCATGTAAAAAGAATAATGATACCGCACCAAAAACATGACCTTTATAACAAATTTTGACAAGCGAGTGAAGATAATATTAGAAAGAGAAGATTATGTAAACAAACGACGAACAAAAATTCAAACAAGAGGAAAATCATCAGTCGCCCAGAGTCTAACAGTTTTTTACACAATTCCCAAATCAAAGAGGGACAACAGTCGCCCGTTGCCGCTACTTACAAATATTGACACGTGCATGTTTCCTAGAAAGTAACCGCACAGTAAGCGGAAGGAAAATCATCAGTCGCCCAGAGCAGTTTTCTATACAATTCCCAAATCGAGGAGGACCCAAAAGTCGACCGTTACTCCCACTTAAACCAATATCAACACGTGCATGATTTTAAAGCATTGCACTCATGAGGAAAGTTTTATATAAAAAGGGAGACAATTTCTGGTTAGACCAGAGAATAATTTTTTGGAAATCAATTAGTCCAGATCTACCTGCAAACAAGTGAACATCGTCCTGTATTATTATTTGAAAGTAAACTCCAAGTATTAATCTTCAAAGTATAACGTTCGAAGTGAACTATTTCCCCAAGTATTAAATTTGAATTCAATTTCAAATCAACATCCAAGTATTACTTTTAAATATTATTTAAAAATGAAGTACAAGTATTAATTTTGAACATTATTTAAAAGTGAACTCTAAATAATAATTTTGAACATTTTATAAAAGTAAACTCCAAATAATAATTTTAAACATTTTATTAAAAGTGAACCCCAAATAATAATTTTAAACATTATTTAAAAGTGAACCTCGAGTATTAATTCTGAACGTGCAACGATAAAGTAAAATATTAATTTTTGAAATCAATATACATCTGTTTTAAAAAATACAAATTTTAACAATTTCCAAAACATAAAATTGGAAATAAATTCAAGTGTATACAAAAGTTTAGTATTGAAACAACCCATTCCAAATTTCGAACCGTCGAAATTTGCTTAAGAGGCAACAACCGTCTGGAACAAGCAGATATTTTTCCGGAATACAATACACTATCTCATTAGTGTAAACAACATCTATCATTAAGAACAACAGTTGAGCGGCTTCCTTTACGTCTAGTTCTCAAAACAATTTCAAGATCGGATTACAAGATTATCATCACACGACAAGTAATCATTATTCTTTAAGTAAAATTCATAATTTTGTACTCATTGTATTTTTGTCAACTCTTTTCTTTCTTGTTGGTTTTTAAATAAATTCTTCTCTCACAACATTTAGTAGGCTCATTGACTTATCCTCATCCCAAATTAGATTCATTTATGAAACTAATTTAAAACGAGGAACGTTAGGTATATTTAAAAAGGTTTCTTGTTTTGACGTAACAGTGATGATAAATAAATCGAAGAGGTCATTAAACTAATTACAATAATATTTTTTTAAATACATTAAATACAATTTAAGAAAAGGAGAAAACATTATTTACAATACGACAAGTATGATGCTAGTAAGTCGAAATAGTATTTTACATAACAAAATCTCTTCATTAAAAAGTATTTTATAACATTAATGCATATTATTTTATGCCATTAGAAATAACTAAAAATGCGTACGCTCGATACAGCGAGCTGTCAACTCTCGTTACAACGAGCAATATTTTTCCTCTTTTATCCCCACCATTTGAAAACAAAAACGCGTATGAATTGAAATATGTGAACATATCAAATAAAAAAACTTAATAAATTTAATTACTACAATTAATGTTTATGAATAATATTAATTATTCTATATTTTATACTATTGATTTCAAAATGAGAATATAGTCTTCAAAAATTAATTTTCTTATCAATTTCTTACATGGTTTTAATAATATTGAATTTATTATTAGTTAAGAAATCTAGAATTTTTTGACATTGAATATTTTAAATGAATATTAAAAGGAATTGTTTTTTAATAAATTATATAGTTTATCTGGTATTGTAAAGTTAATTACGTATAAAACTTACTGTATCAGTAGCTGCCTCCATGATTTAATCTTTTGTAAGTATTTGACAGTTCGCATCTCAAATTTGAAACATATTCGCGTTAAACAATCGCACATCGTTTTTCACATAACATTAATTGCAATTACTTACCTTCACACAAATAAATTTTTTAGGAGTGGGAGCCCCTCTCGCGGTCATTATATCGAGATTTTCAGATCCCTCACTCCTCGTTATATCAAAAATCGAGTGTATTTATAATAGCAGTAAGTACTACACTCGGGTCGCAAAGTTTCAGTACATTTTGACTGTTTACTTGTAAATTCTCGCTTTACTTCAAATTCAAATATTTCTGTAAAAATAGATGCTACAGCTATCAAACAAGGATCATTTTAAAGCTCAATAAATTTAGAGTCAAATAGGCAAAAAAATAACCAATTTAATATTGTAAATTTGAAAATATAATTCTTTAAAGTTAAAGATTTTTTTATGAAAATTGCGATTTCGGAATCTGGAGTTCAAGCGAACGCCAATTGAAGAACAAAATTTTTTAAGACTTGACAGTTGTACAATAACAAGTACAAATTTAATTCTTTAATTCTAGACAAAAATCATTTACAAATATGAAGTATTTTTTTCAAATTGTATAAAAATAATTTCTCTTGCTCTAAATTTTTCGAAGAATACAAATTGCAAATTCGTCTTTTCTATTCATTTGTTTTATCAATTAACCACACTTTTGAAAAATATTAAACCTCTTGACTGTAGTAAATTTAAATTATTTACATGAAATTTATCCCTCTTCTTATAATGTTACAAATTTTAACTCGCATTATTACTTATTTTATTTCAAACTGCAATTTTTTAAATTTTACAATAAAAAAGAGATGCACATTTTTCAAAAATTTGGTTAATTGATAAAACAAGTGAACAGAAATGACGAATTTGCAATTTATATTCCTTGAAAACTTTAGAAAGCAAGAGTAATTATTTTTACAGAATTTAAGGCAAATATTGAATACTTATAAAAGATTTTGGTATCGAATTAAAGATTGAAATTTGTAAATTATATTGTAAAACTGTCAAATCTTAAAGAAATTTTTTCATTAATTGGCGTTCGCTTAAACTCCAGATTACGAAATCGCAATTTTCATAAAAAATCTCTAACTTTAAAGAATTATATTTTCAAATTTACAATATTAAATTGGTTATTTTTTTGCCTATTTAACTCTAAATTTATTGAGCTTTAAAATGATTCTTGTTTGATAGCTGTAGCATCTATTTTTACAGAAATATTTGAATTTGAAGTAAAGCGAGCATTTACAAGTAAAAGTCCAAATGTACTGAAACTTTGCGGCCCGAGTGTATGTGGTGTAGGAGTGTTTGCTATTTCACATAGTAAAGAAATCAAGGAGAAAAATTGCCCCTTAACGTCTGAATATAATAGCTGCAAGACCTTTGTGCTATGAGTGGACCGTACTATTTCACATAGTAAAAGATCTTTTTACTATGTGAAATAGTTCGGTCCACTCATAGCGCAAGTGTCTAAAACCTACTAAAGCTAGTTAATGTACTAATTCAATGAATAACTGGAATTCTTTTTTTTACATGGTAGACATAACCATTTTACACTGTAAAATTACATATGTTCGCAACACAGTACATTTTTTTATAGTAGAAAGGGCCATTCTCAAAGTTTTTAATTTTAAAAATAGACTTTCTGCATACCACCGTGTACTGTATACATTCAGTCGTCTCTGAAAACTCCAAACTTAAAGACGTTATTCTTCAAATTATTTTAAAATACAATTTTTATTATTTAAATTTAATAAAATACGTCTAAAAAAGTGGAATAAATGTGTGTTTTAGTGATTAAACTTGTCGCGAAAAACAGTTGCTTTGAGTACTTTTTGATTAATAAATGAACATAGTGTAGTGTTGAATGTTGGCGTCATGATGCCAAAAATGTCTGGAATACTAAAGGCGCTATATAATTTAATAAGGTAAATATTTAAAAATCATCGAACTACTAAATTAGTTAATACTTCATTACTTAATTAAAATTATACGAATTAACATTGCTTTCTGAACATGTAATTTGGAACTAATAGTATCAGCAATAATATTGCGCCATTTTATTGCATCCTATTCTATTGTTAGATTATTTTAAAAAATACTTTATATATATTTTAATTTAATAAATGCTGACTTTAATTAATTTTACAGATGCTCAAGATGCAATGGTTTTACACCTTTTGTCTACCATGATCACATTAACAAAGATGAAGACGGATCAACAAACAAAAAGCGAAAAACTAACCAAGGTGTATCCTGTTAAACAGAAGACAAAAGCCAATGGTTTTCACTAAATTGCTAAAAAGTGGATTGAATTTCTTAGACGACGTCAGGTTTTTTGTAAAAAAATGAGCAGTTTGAAATTGTGTAATTATCACCGCAAGCTTACGAATTGAAACCATTATAATTAAGTGTATTTATTATTTTAAACTTTTGCTATGTATGTATTTCTTTTTGATTAATAAAAATTATTATTGATGATTTAAATTTTGCTTTTAATTTATTAATACTTTTGTTTATATCACTTTCTATTATTCCACAAAATTACAATCCTTATTTAAAATACATGGAAAAAATAAGTACATGAAAGATTACTTGACAATACTTGACTTTTGGATGTGACAATAATTCTGTAAATATTTCATAGACAGTCCTAGAATTTTTCATTGACTTATGTGAAAAAATCACGAGTAGTACTAGAATATTAAAAATATTCAATTGATTACTTCAAATATTCCAGCACGGCTTGTAATTATTTCACATAAGTCAATGAAAAATTCTAGGACTGTCTGTGAAATATTTAAAGAATTATTGTCCCATCCAAAAGTCAAATACTGTCAATTAATCTCTTATGAACTTATTTTTTTCGTGTAGTTAAAATTTCCATGAATCATCATTGTAACACCTATTAAACATAACCTTTTTTTTCCAAACCAGCACCAAAGTCAAATTTAGTGAAGGAAAGAAGACAATTTCAACAACGAACAACAATGGTTGTAAAAGTAGCAGAAGGAACATATTCGCGAAACTGCTGAGGAAGGTTCGCAATGAGGCTGACTTGAAGGTTAGTCAGACAAGGGTTGTGGGAGCTTTACCCACTAAAAAGTGATACCTCTTTATTAAAATTGGAGGGCCTTCTTCAGTGATAACCTCTTGTTTTAAGTAACAGTTGTAATCGAGATCAAGCTATGGGCACAAGGTGTCATAGGTGTGTTCAGAACTGCCCTAGAGGAAGAAAAGAAGACTTTGTCAACGACAAGGAGAAAACAAGGCCAGAACAAGAGCGGCACAAAAGCGTTGCGTTAGCAACTACTAGGGACCTTCACCCCACGAAGTTTAAAGCAATTAAGTAGTTCCGTGGGTTGAAAAAAAGATCAGAATAAGACGGGAGTGAAGAATTGACGACTCACTTTAAAACTGGCGAAGAAAAAAAAGTAAAACATAATAAAGGAGAAATGAATTGTTTAATAAGTACAAATTACATATTTGTAAAGTTATAATGTTAATGTATATTAAATAACTTTAAATAAAAAATAATAAATTCGATTTTTAAAAAAAAATTTAATTTGATATGAAAGAAACGAATTAAATCTGTAATGGATCCAGTTGGATCAATATTGATAAGGTGCACCCAGATGCATTAATGCTGTCCTTCCGGTTTGACGGTATTTGCATCTGAGTGTATTGATGAAAATTCATGCACCCTCATTTTGTTACGTAATTACACATTAATTAATAAAAGTTGTCTACGTAATTAAAAGCATTAAAAGTAACTCATCTTTTAGTTTCCTTGTCTGATTGTGCAATTACAGATAATGATAATGAAAGCAGGGAAAACGTTAACTTAAGCGGAGCTAGATTACACTATTATCTTGTTTTTCTCAAGATACCTATATACTTTAGCTGTGCTTAAGGAAAAACAATAATGTATTATGAAAAATTCTCCATGAATTTCACATAATACACTGTCCAACAACTGAAAAACACTTTAGTTAGTAAATTGATTAGCTCAAAAAACTAATTAAAAAATAAGTTAATTAGTAAACTTGCTAGTGAATAGGTTAATTTGTAAAGTAGTTAGTAAATTGGTTAGTTAGTAAAGTAGTTAATAAGTTATTTTATTATTTAGTTAGTAACTTGGAAACTAAGTAAGTTAGTTAAGTAGTTAGTCAACTATCGTTGGCTTGGTTTTGTTTTGAATTAAAATTGCATTAATAGTAATTATGTGTTCAATAAAGTAACCTAAATAACGACACATAAGCGGTACCTACACTCTTTTTCCCGCTTATTTCTCCACTGGTGTCTAGTGAACAATGCCTCCATTGACCCGAAGGCGTTGGATAAAGATAATTTCTTAATTGACGGAAAATTTTAAATAGTCAATGTCTGATTAAAGTGTGATATTTCTACTTAAGATTAAAATTTATTCATTTGAAGAATTAAAATATAATTAAATTATATTTTTAATGTCTAAATTAATAATAATATATATCTGACTAGACTAAATCGAGACTTCTCTACATTGAATAGAAATCAGAGTAAGCAGATTCTTGTACTGCAATACAAATTTTTAATACTTCGTTTTTAATGAATTTGGATTATTTTATTTTACTACGATTGCCAAATATTTAAAAAATATATATGGATATATATATATATATTTATATATATATATATACTACCTGTCGTACCCGTCTTTGCCTTTGACGGGTTTAAGTTTCTTCAAATACATTCAATACCAGTCTCGAAACTTTCATTAGAAAAATATTACTATTCTAAATCAGTGATTGACTTTTTATAATCAAATAATTTATCTTTAATTAATTATAATGACGAAAACAATGTTTGTCAATTACACTGTGCTACAAAAAAGAAAAAATTAAATACACCTGACTAACGACATGGTGCAGGTTGTGAATTGTTTTGAATAGAACTTATAAATATTTTTCTTATATTTTTTGAACCCTCCAAATTTTATTTATTTAAAGAAAACTGTTTTTTTGGACTTTACGCACGGATTTATTGATAACTCGGCCATTTTTTGACCGTTTTTTTTAAATTAAAAAAGATTTGGAAAGAGAATGAATATACCTTTAAAATAGTATACATATATATATATATATATATATATATATATATATGTCTTTTTCCATCGTGTACTTCCAGCCCCCAAACTAATACGTCCCGTGCAAGCAGTGTTGTTTTGTGGACAACCATTTAAAATTGCGCATTAAGTGTGCAGTGTATGATTGCACCTTTACGCTGTCAACAACAACAAAAGTTACTTTTGTTGTTATGTGTTGTGCAAAGTGTAAAATTAAAAACGGACAATTTGAAAGTTTGTAAGTATGTTTAAAATATATTGTTTTCCGCTTTCATGAAATATTTTACAATCAATTTGCCTATTAATAGAGCGTTAATAAAAAATTTAAATATATAACCTATAATTTGAAAGTCAACATAAACTCTTCTTATCTGTTTTGTTTACTAAAGATTATAAACATGCAATCCAGTGAAGATGAAGAACAGTCTCCTTCCAAAAAATTGAAGTGTAAATCCAAAAATAAAAGAAAACACACTCCAATAATTTACAATCCTAAATTAGAAGAAGAATATTCGTTTCTTAAGCCCCATCCATCAGATGTGTTGAAAGCACAGTGTAAGTTGTGTCCTGCAAGCGCGAAAGGAAGGATTCCCTCTTTTCGATGTGAAAGGTGTTTCTTAATTTTCTTTAAAATTAAAATTTTCTTTCTGTTTAATTGTCATACTTAAATAATTTATTAAAATGTTTGATCTAAATTATTCTTTATTTTATAGAAATGACATGAATAGGCATGCAAGATCAAAACGCCACATTGCCAGCAGCAAATCGGTTCAGAAAGAGAACACTAATTTGATTAAAAATTTCCTTGAGGATAAAAGGGAAACAAAATTCGACAAGCAGGTGAAATATGCAGAACTAAAATTATGTGGATATGTTGCTGCACACAATGAGCCATTTTTGAAAAAAGACCATCTTGTAGATGTAATAAAGGATTTAGGGTGTAGACGAAAAAGAACACTTGGTGTCGATTTTAAAATCTAACAAATTTTCCATTTTGGTAGACGAATCTACAGATATATCATCTGTAAAAACATTTTGCATTATAGTCAGATTATACTTCGAAAGTTTTTGCAGAATTTTATCCCACTTTTGGGATTTGCAACAAATCTTCACGGAAAATGATCTTGATGGAGCAGAGAAACGTGCCACCGCAAGAAGACTTTTCGCTATAATGAAAAACTCATTTAAAAAATACGAGATATTATTTGACAATGTAATTCGTTTTGGTTCCGATGGTTGCAACACAATGATGGGTTGTAACAACAACGTAGCTTCAAGACTGAAAGAATTATGTCCGGGGTTGAGAGTATGTAAATGCATTTGCCACTCGTTGCATCTCTGTTGCAGTGAAGCTTGCAAACATCTTCCACGATCTTCAGAAGATCTCTCTCGCTACATTTATAATTTTTTTAAAACGAGTGTGAAGAGGCGGGCTCAATTTGCTGAATTTTAAACTTTTGTCGAACTTAATGTTTTAAGAATGCTTCATCCAAGCCAAACTAGGTGGCTGTCATTGACTACCGTTGTTAACAGAATTCTTGATCAATGGGAAGCTCTTCGTCTCTTCTTTGATGCTAAGTGGTTACAAGAACGTTTAGAATCCGTTGAAAGAATTCATGTTCTTTTAAACGATCCTCCGACAAAAGCGTTCTATTTTTTTTACAGCGGGTATTATCCAAAGTGACAAACATGAACGAATTCTTTCAGTCCGAAAAGCCGGTTGCCACTGTTGTTCATGAAAGAATGACTGGTTGTTATCATGAATTATTGTCATGTTTCATGAAGAGGAACTACATTTGCTCAACACCGACCAATGAAATTGATCCAACTGATGAGTCGAAATGGTTACCATTAAATCAACTGTATTTAGGAATTGGCGTTTACAATCAGCTTCATTTATCAGACTTGACTCAAAAACCTGAGGTGATTCAAGACATAAGAATTAGAGTCGCATGTTTTTAGTCACTCTGTGTAACCAGTTGAAACAAAGGTAAATATTATATTTTTTATTAATAAAACTGATTGATTTAAATTTTCAAGTAATAGATATATTTCAAAAAGATTTTGTTTACAAAATTTTAATTAAATTTATATTATTATTAATAAAATTATTAATCATTTTTAAAAATTTTTCAAGCAGCAATATTAATATTTTTTGTTTTTAATTCATACATTTTAGTAGATATGACTTTGCTGATCCCGTATTACAACGGTTAAAATTGTTGGCACCAGAAGTAGCTTAATCGCAACGAGAAAAAGAGAAAACACCTTCGCTCCATCCATTAATGATGCTGATCAAAACGATTTAGGTAAAAAAATCCATTTAATTTGTTTATAATATTATATATGAAAATTTAAATAAAAAATGAGATTATGCAATATCTTTCTTTTCAGAAACGATTCAAAAGATACATGATCAGTGGAGGGCACTGCCTTTTCAGAGAGAGAAATTCCAAATCGAAATACCGGATTTAAAAGATCCCGAAGAGTTCTGGCACAAGGTTGGTTAATTGTATTTGCAATAAAATTATTAATTTTTGTTAACTGTGAGATAATTATATTTATATTTTTACACCATTCAGGTATGCATTTTTGAGAATGACATCGGAGAGAGGCTCTTCTCCACACTTGGGCGCTTTGCTTTAGAAGTATTGTCAGTTCCAATTGCTAACGCCGATTGTGAACGAATGTTCTCAAAAGTTATCGACGTCAAAACAAAAAAAAGAAATAAATTAATAACATCAACTGTATGTGGTTAGCTTCATGCTGACACAGTTGTTCGTGACAGTGGAAACTGTTGTGTCGCATTTCAACCTCGCCAAACTATGTATGATAAAATGATCTCTTCAAATATTTATAAGTCTGTTGCGAAAGGTGATAATTTATGTGAGTGTTTACAAAAAGATATTTATACGTTTGACATCATAATTAAATTTAAAAAATTTAAATGTGTTAACTACTCCTATATGATTTATAATTTTTATTTAATAAATTAATAATTAAAAAAGGTGATTTATTCATTTAATATAAAATAAAAATATAATAAATTCTTAGAATTCTCATTTTACTTACATATAAGAAAAGAAATACAAAATTCTAATTGAAAAGTTTATAACAAAGCATTACCAATAAAGTTTTTTACTTATTTTTTATTTTATACGCTATAATAGTGTTTTAAAACAATTTTTTTAAAATTACGCATTTTTGCGTATGCGTCTCCGCAATCATAGTCATCGGGTCTGGTAACACTGCGTGCAAGGCTGGAGTGATCATTTTGAATGTTCTTATGTGAACCTTCGATCGGTACGTCTCAAGCCCCGATAAAAAATGTGGAACGTCCCGAAGCGGGATTACTTACAGTTTTTAGTTTCGGCCATGAGTTGTCTCTCACATGCGGGAACAATGTTTGACCGATTCGGGGTGTCTGAGCCTTAATTCGAGACATCTTAAACGCGACAAGCAGAGTAGCTTATAGTGACGTCTAGCGGGAACTATTAAGTCCTGGACTTCTCTCAGTGCATGAGAAAAAATATGGAGCGGACTATTTTCAAACAAAATTTCAAAGTTGATGAAGTTGAAGAAAACCTCACGTATTGTATTGACATAGACAAATTGTTTTATTGCTTGGATCACAAACATCAACCAAAGTATTAGCGATTATTCATCGATGGATCATGCAAAAGTATTTTATTAATTGTACTCTTAAAGCTAAAATAAGTTCTCTATAAGCATAGGTCATATTGTATTTGATATTTGCGTTTCTTTAGGTTTGAAAGTTGTGTTATTACATAATAAGAATCAGCTGCTATCAGTGCCGTTAGCATACGCTACCGATATGAAAGAGACATATCAAACTTTGGTGACGATCCTTAAAATGATTGATTAGTCTAAACATCAGTGGCAAATCGTCTCTGACCTTAAAGTCTTAATGATTCTTTTTTGAATGCAAGGAGGTTACACCAAACATCCCTTTTATCTCTGTGAATGGGACAGTCGTGCCAGTGAGCAATATGATCGGAGAGAGAGGCCATCACGAAAATCGTTTCAAATCGGGAAACGCAATGTTGTGAATATTGCTTTGGTAGAATCTAACAAAATCATCTCACCACCATTGCACCTGAAATTAGGTTACATGAAGCAGTTTGTGAAACGACTGGGGAAAGACAGTGAAGCTTTTTCACATTTAAAAATGACCTTCCCCAAGCTGAGTGACGCCAAAAATACTACTGAATTTGGCTTGATAGTAATTAGTCTGTCAATTATAATTTTTCAATTTTTTGATATTAAAAACATTTTTATACTTAATTCCATCTTATAGATAGTTATAGGACAGTATTTTTTTAAATTATGCTAAAATATGACTAAATAACTTGTAATATTTATTTACAGAAAGTTAAAAAGATATACATTCAAAAATATAAAATTTGGAAATTTGCCAATTTTTGAATGTTTTGAAACAATGTAATACCTCCCGTTCTAATTAATATGTTTATAAACTGTAAATTTATTGTTTTTATATTATATATATATATATATATATATATATATATATATATATATATATATATTACAAAAGACATAACTGATTAATTTACTGCAATCTGTCAAAATTTAAAAAAAATTCGTTTTTTTTTAAATTCATAATTTTTCTCATGTTAGTATTTTTTTTTTAATTTAAAAATTTATTTATTATTATATATCTTTAAAATCATTTATATTATTAGTAAATTAAAAAACTTATGCCAATCTGCAAAAATTGAAAAAAAAAATTTTTAATGTTTTGAAAAATTTTTAACCATTATTCAGCTCATTTTTTTCATCAAATATAGCTAATATTTTAAGTTAGACCAATACCTAAAAGATTGTCAAATTTTATTTTAATCGGTCGAGTCGTTTTTAAGTTATACGTAAACAAAATTTTGCAGACATACATACATACATACACACACACACACATATATATATATATATATATACATGCATACAGACAGGAAATTTTCTATTACCATTTTTGGATTCTCCGTTGTTCAAATAAATAAATTATGCTAGAAAAGATTAATTTCGTACAATGTACAGCAAAAGTCTTATTTTATTAATATATTAGTAAATAAAACACACACACATATATATATATATATATATATATATATATATATATATATATATATATAATTGCCAAAATTTTCGAGATATGAATTTTCAAAATTATGGATTTTTAAAAGCAGACTTATTTTCAATAGCTTATAACTTTGAAAGTATTGTGTTTCGAAAAAAGTTGTCAAAGAAAGAAAGTTTTGGTTTTTCTTCAACTTTTAAAAGATTAAAAAAAAATATATTTTTAAAATTTTTTTAGAAAAAAATAGTTTTTTTTCACTTTTGAGCGTAAACATTACAAATATTTGCTGCTTGATGTGCAAATTAAGGTGCGCGAGCAGACCTCTTTCTCTCTCTCTTAAACAGAAAATGTTTTTTTCTAATTTTGTAAAGTTTTTTTGGAGCTTTTTTGAGCCCATAACGAATATTTTTGTCCATATTAACCGGAGATATTAAACCTCTAAAAACCTTAAATTGTGGAAAATAAGACGTTTTTGAGAATTTTGCGAAAAAATGTAAAAGTAACTTTAAAAATGCCGTTACTAATTTGTATAGCATTAAGAAAAGCGTCGATTGACCAATTTTTTAACCTAATTCGATTATACCTTTCGAAATTATTGCTATTTTCAAAACCGAAAATTGTGGAAAATGACATTTTCTCAACTTTTTGATTGAAAACTATTCTTTAACTCTATTAAACTAAAATATATTTTTAAAAGGGTACTTACAAATACATTTATTGACCCAAAATTAAATTTTTTTTACTATATATGAAGCATTTTATTTCAGAACGATCCCCTTTATTAACAATATCTCAAAACACGTCACGTCCGATTTTCTTAAAACTTGTATCAAAATAAAGCTAACGCAGACTTAAATCGAGGACAATATGTTATGTTTTTTTATAAATTAAAATAAGTTAGGGTCAGTTAGGGTAAATAGAAACAGATTTGCTAAGTTTCATCAATAACATAAGTTTTTTCTCATAAATCGGGTAGTAAAAATATAGGTATCATTAAATCGTAATAAACAACTGTTTCTATTTATCCCTAAATTTTTCAACTATGCTAAAATTTAGGGGTAAATAGAAACAGTATTTATTTTAGTTAAATAAATTTTTTTTTAATTAACCTTTAACACTATATCCCTCCCCCCCAACGGGTTCTAAGCGTGTTTCCATTTTTCGTTTGTTCCCACATAGCACAAAAACTTCCAGGATGTTTCCCGTGGCAACCTTTGGAAGTTACCCTGGGTAACTTCCTGGAGATTTCCAGGAAATACAATAATGCCTGCCGGTTAGAAGTTTCCCATGGAAACTTCCTGGAAGTTTCCAAAAATTAATAAACAATATTTATAATGAAATTATTATTTAAAAAATGTTTAAAAAAATTTAAATGATTCAAATTTTGTATTATTTTAAAATAAAAAAGTGGGTTTAATTAAAGAAAATAATCTTCACAACTACAACGTACATAAGGGTAGGGCGGACTCGAACCCCAAGTCACATAGGATAACCTTCAAAGTGAGCTGCTGGAATAGCGCTTCACAGTAAAAAGTAAATCTTAATTTAAGATTAGTCTTAAATTCAGCACTGTCTGCTATAATGTTAAAGGATACAAAATACGTGCTTAAATTCAGCACTGACTGCCTTAAAAATGTTGCATCTTAATTTAAGGCTGCATTCCTGCTTTAAAATAAATTTTTTTTACTGTGTTTATGCACTCAACCAAATCGCTACTTTACTTTACGGGGTTAATTTATATATTATATATTTCATTGTATCTTTGAGGCAACTAATTTTTACTTAAGATAAATTCTTTCGAATTAAATTTTACGGTATTTGGATAATTTGAACATTTTTCAATTAAATAACAAATTCAAAAATTAAAATAATATTTTATTTCACCAAAATCGTTGCGGACTACCTTTAGAAAAATCTCATAATTTGTACAAATAATAATAATTAATGTCTACAGGATTCACTTTCGATACCTAAAGGGAAAAAACCATTGGCGCATTAATGGTCCAATAATGGGAGCCACCATTCCATTATTATCCCATTATTGACACCTAATAGTGGACCACTAATGGTATAATCGTAGGATGTCCACGCCGATGCCAATAATTGGCAACCACTATTGGCACATTATTGGCACATTATTGGGCCAATAATTAAAAACCATTAAGCCATTAAAAAACCAATAATAATAAAAAAAATTTTATTAACTATCATTAAATAATAAATTTATTTATTTAATAATTATTATATTTCATTTATTATTATTATTTATTATTAAAAATATAAATTTTTTAAATTAATTATTTGATAGAAATGGTTATTATTTTCTATCACATCGAAATGTGAATAACCCTTTCGTTCAGAGTCTAAAAATTATTTACCTCACATCCATCAGTGCAAAAATAGGAGAGGACGGGCCGAATAAAATTCCACAAATATTTGTGAGAATGCTGCCTCCTTATATACTATTAGAGTTTCATGTTAGTTGCGAGAGAGATTGAAACAACACCTCCTACGGAGGGTTAAGCGAACTATGTACTTACCCGCGCTGCAGAAATTATCATAAGGTAAGTATGTAGTACGCTTAACGCTCCGTAGAAGCTGTTGTTTTAAACTCTCTCGCAACTAACATGAAACTCGAATAGTATATAAGGAGGCAGCATTCTCACGAATATTTGTGGAATTTTATTCTGCCCGTCCTCTCCTATTTTTGCACTGATGGATGTGAGGTAAATAATTTTTAGACTCTGAACGAAAGGGTTATTCAAATTTCGATGTGATAGAAAATAATAACCATTTCTATCAAATAATTAATTATACAAATTAATTTTTTTGATAATAAATAATAATAATAAATAAATAAAATAATTATTAAATAAATGTTATTATTGAATAAAATTTAATAAAAAAAATTTTTATTGGTTTTTTAATGGCAGCCAATAATGTACCAATAGCGGTTGCCAATTAAAAACATCGGCGTGGACATTCCACGATTTTACCATTAGTGGTCCACTATTGGGTGCCAATAATAAACCTAGAGAAAACCAATGGCTCCCAATATTGGACCATTAATGTACCAATGGTAGACTAATGGTTATTTCCCATTGGGTAATTATTTTCAAAAAATGTTTTAATTAATGTTATAATTACAATTTTTAAATTAAGTTGCACAGAAAAAAGTTTAGTTTGACAGCTAAGAAAATTTAATAAAAAAGCAGATAAATAATTTAGATAAAACAAATTTCTTGATGTCGAAAGTCACCATATTTCAATTAAATTTTTCTAAGAACTTTATAAATATTAAAAAACCCAAGTAGCACGTAACATTACTGGAATGTTGCAGCAATGTTACATGTAATGTTAGTAATATTGCAGTGTAATATTGCAGTAACATTCCAGTACTATTAAAATGTCCGCCCCAAGGAAATATTACATGTAATGTTACAGCAACATTACATGGTAATGTTACTACAATGTTACTAACATTGCATGTAACATTGCTGCAACATTCCAGTAATTTTACGTGCTACTTAGGAATGTACTTTCACATTATGTGCTGATTTTTTGGTTTTATAGTATAGAAATGTGAAAAATTTACCTTTAATATTGAATCTTTTATGATTTTCCGTGATTTCAATCACTTATATGTCCTCTGGCGCTTAACAAATAAATCCAAATTTGATTTTAATATTTAAGTAGGACCTTCTTTTCCATTCTATCAAATTTTGGCAATGGAGAACGAGCTACTTTTAGTTTTATTCAAACTAACCTTTTTTCTGTGCAACTGAATTTAAAAATTATAATTATAACTTTAATTAAAACATTTTTTGAAAATAATTATCGAAAGTGAATTCTACAGCCATTAAACATTATTTGTACAAATTATGAGATTTTTTTAAAAGTAGTCCGCAACGATTTTGGTGACATAAAATATTATTTCAATTTTTGAATTTGTTATTTAATTGAAAAATGTTCAAATTATCCAAATATCGTAAAATTTAATTCGAAAGAATTTATCTTAAGTAAAAATTAGTTGCCTCAAAGATACAATGAAATATATAATATATAAATTAACCCTGTAAAGTCAAGTGGCGATTTAGTTGAGTGCATAAAGCTCTATCCCAGCAGCTTACCTTGAGGGTTATCCTATGTGACATCGGGTTCGAGTCCGCCTTACCCTCATGTGTGTTGTAGTTGTGAAGATCATTTTTTTAATTAAACCCACTTTTTTATTTTAAAAGACTGCAAAATTTGAATCCTTTAAATTTTTTAAACCTTTTTAAATAATAATTTCACTAAAAAAATTTAAATAATTTTTGGAAACTTCCTGGTAACTTCCAGAAAGTTTCTAGGAAGTTTCTATAGACGCAAGTCTCCGCAGCCATCCACCACTGAAAATAAATAAAATAAAACAATGCTTCATTTTCTAAACAAAAATAGTTAAATAAGGCGTATTTATTCTCCTAAATGTATCAAATTTATAAAATTTCTGCGAAATTGAAAAGAAAAAATCTAATACTCAAGCGAAAAAAAGTGGTGGCCAACTTAGGAATGCTATTTCTGAAATGTCAGAAATGCAACGTTTCAATATTTATTTTATTAGGACAACAAAAGCCATTTTCGACTAATTCGCTTAGGCAGACAACTTAGGACTCTTCTCTACAAGAATACTTTCTATTGCATAAAAAATTAAAAGTCAAAGAAAAGATCCTTTTACTTTTTTGACTCACATTTGGCTTCATCCATAAATTACGTCACACGTTTTTAGCCCATTTTTGACACCTCCCCCCCTTTGTCACACTACGTAACATCTGAAGGAACCACCTCCCTCTAAATTACGTCACAATTCGTAAACCCCCCTTTAATAAATTTTTCCAAAATTAATCACTGTCAATATATATATATAATTTTTTTTTACATAATTTTTTGTGTTTAAAAATATTTGTAAATTTTTTTCTGCTTTTATTTCGAGGAGGAAGGAGGCATCCACCTTAGATTTTTTAGAATATAAAAGCAGAGAAAAATGTACAAATATTTTTAAACACAAAAAAATATGCTTAATCCAATGCAACGAATTATACTCAAAAAACCACAATTTTATGGTGTTTTTATGGTTTTTACCATGAAGATGATCTAGTCGCCAATTTTCACTATGACAAAGCCTTTAGAAAAAACTAAACTAAAAAGTCATAGTAAAATTTATAATTATCTCTTACTAATACTGCAACAAAAACTCTTCTTCACTATCGAAATCTATGTATTAATGTAAAGAAAGCATGTAACTGTAAAAATATTGAATGTCATTAGCAAACAAGCTCACCCAGAATTTATAAGAAATAAATACTAATTTACTAAATTACTCAGAAAAATATTAGTCTCAAAATGCTTACGATTCGTAAGCTTACGATACTCAAAATGAGTATTAACAATGAAATATTGTTTTCTACATTTAATTTTGCGCAATAATTTCAAATATAGCAGAAATTCAACGAGAAAATTTTTATATTTTGACAAAAAACATAATTATCCCAAAAATGTCGAGCTGTTAATTTGCATATTTTTAAGAGGTTATGTTGATTTTTTTCTGTCATTACTGCAGCAATTTTTTTTCAAATTAAATATATAGAAAACTGCATTACTATTGGTAAACAAATGTTTGGCAATAATAGAACCCACATAGCACAAAAACTTCCAGGAAATACAATAATGTCCGCAGGTTAGAAGCTTTCCATGGAAACTTCCTGGTAACATCCTGGAAGCTTTCTATAGAAACTTCCTGGAAGTTACCAGAAACATTCCAAAAATTATTAAAAAATTGTTTTTAGTGAAATTATTATTTAAAAAAGGGACTCGAACCACTATAGGCCTCAAAAGTGTGCTGCTGGGATAGTGTTTTATGCGCTCAACCAAATCGGCACTTGAATTCACAGGGCTAATTTACATATTATATATTTCATTATATCTTTAAAGATTTTTGAAAACTTCCTGGTAACTTCCAGGAAGTTTCTATGGGAAGCTTCTAACCTGCGGACATTATTGTATTTCCTGGAAATTTCCAGGAAGTTACCAAGGGTAACTTCCGAAGGTTCCCACGGGAAACTTCCTGTAAGTTTTTGTGCTATGTGGGAAGATACTTAAAGTACTACTGATTTTATTATTACATTTATTAATACTTGCATTGAATAAGTATCATATAATTATTTAAATTTTCACAGAATTTTTTACGAAACAATTGTCAACTCATTAGTAAGACTCTTCACTAAACGTGAAGTAGAAACCTACTGTTCAGAATTTAAACAGTTTTTCTTAATTCTAAAAGATACATTCATCCAATTCAATAACCCTTTACGTTGACAACCCAATTTACACCAAGTTTATCGTTATACAAAAAAAGTGGAGTTGCGCATATTCAAAATTTAGAAATCACACTTAATTACTTCCAAGTTTTGCTCTCGAGAACATCTACTCGCATAGAGTCTTTATACTTACGTTTTTCAATCCGAAATTGAATGAAAAATCCTACAATTTAACGTTATTTAACCCTTTAACGACGAGATGTGCTGCTTTTTAACATGAATTTCAAACGCCTACAATTAATAGAAAGAAGCCATAAAATTTTTTAAAAGTCCATATCCTTCTATTTTTGGGGTAGCTCTTTCGAATGGCGTGGTCAAAATTTTCAAAAAATGATATTAACCCCTTCGCAGTCCAGCTAAAAATCGCTTGTGGTCCAAAAACGGTCCAAGAAAAAAAGTTTCTAAAAACTGTGATTTCATTGTAATTAAGGTTTTTGGAGTCGCAAAATTCGAACTTGTTACTCGGGGGTTTTCGGGGTCTCTGATTACGAATCTAATGTCAGATTTTGAACATTCAAAATGGCGGATACAATATGGCGGTCGAGAAAATAAAAAATCCAACGGATTTGTTTAAAACTTGTTACTCGGGGATTTTCGGGGTCGCTGATTACGAATCCGATATCAGATTTTGAAATCCAAAATGGCGGACCTAAAATTCGATCAAATTGCATGAATCTTGAAATTATCCGCCATATTGGATTCACCATTTTAATTTTGTAAATCTGACATCATATTCGTAATCAGCGACCCCGAAAACGCCCAAGTAACGAGTTTCAAGCGTATTTGATAAATTTTTAAATCTTCATAGTCGCCATTTTAGGTCCACCATTTTGAATTTTGAAAGTCTGACTTGAAATTCGGATTCAGCGACCCCAAAAACCTTAGTATGCACTTGGTCATTCAAATCGAATTATGTTTAGTATTTTATTTTTGAGATGGACATATATGGCCACAGACGTAAAGGTGGCACGACTTTTTGTGGCCACATATGGGCCATGGACTGTCAAGGGGTTAAATACCAAAATTCAGATACAATAATTCGGTAAAATTACTCCAAATTTTTAAATCAAGAAAATAAGAACAAAGTTATATAAAAATGTAAATTTATCATTAAATTTCAAATATTAGATCTCCTTTTATTTATTCCTAAAAAATTCTCGACTTTTTTCCCTATATTTTCTTTGCTATTTTTCTAAAAATCTTTTCTCCGTCTTTCTGATTCGTTTTTGCAATTCTTTTCTCCTTCTCTCGGCTTTTGTTTTAAGCTTTAATTTTGACAGTCCATGGACTGTCAAGGGGTTAAACCCTTCTTTTTTTCAAAAATACTTAAAAATGTCAAGTGTTTACTTTGTTAAAATAATCTTTGCTGATGCACATAACCAAAAATTTTGTACTTTCTTTTTCCAAACAAAGAAATTGAGAAAACAAAAAAAAAATTTTCTAAAACAAAAAAAATTAAAAATCACTGAAAAAGTAAAACAAAATGATTCTCTATATCGCCTACCTCCTCGTGGTGAGAATCTGGCAACTTTAATTACTTAAAGGAAAAGGCGACTTTATATTCAAAATCAGCGACCCCGAAAACCCCAGAGTAACAAATTTCATGCAAATCTCAGTAATTTTGGAAAATTAAGCTGCCATTTTGAATTTTTTGAATCTGACTTCATATTTGTAATCAGCGACCTAAAAAACCAGCGAGTAACAAATTGCAAGCAAATCTGAATAATTTGAACAATTAAGTCGCCATTTCGCATCCGCCATTTTGAATTTTTTGAATCGGACTTCAGATTCGTGATCAGCGACCCCAAAAACCTCCTAGTAACGAGTTTCAACTGAATTCAATAAGTTTCACAAAATTCGACCGCCATATTGGATCCGCCATTTTGAATTTTTTGAATCTGACTTTAAATTCGTAATCAGCGACCACCAAAACCCCCAAGTAACAAATTTCAATTAGATTTGAGCAATTTTGAAAAAGTTTGTAATCTTACGTAAAATTAGGAAATTTTTTTGTCCTTCAAGCTTCATTTTAAATTCAAAATCGAAAAAAATAAAAATTAGAAATGGATATTTTTCAAGTTCAACTATCGGGAACACGTTTTTGATACTTTTTGTTCTATTTAAAAAATGTTATGGCGGAGAAAAGAATTCTTTTTAAAAAATTGCATTCAAAAAACTTGACATTTTTAAGTATTTTTGAAAAAAAGAAGGGTTTAATATCAGTTTTTGAAAATTTTGACCACGCCATTCGAAAGAGCGACCCCAAAAATAGTAGGATATGGACTTTTGAAAAATTTTATGGCTTCTTTCTACTAATTGTAGGCGTTTAAAATTCATGTTCAAAATCAGCACATCTCGTCGTTAAAGGGTTAAAACTAAAATGATCTTTTCTTAAATTATAAATAATAATTATTATATTGTATTTTTGTTTTGGTTTACCAATTAAATAAATTACCAGTGTTTATTAAAGTGGTGAAAACTTATTTAAACATAAAACCTGCAAATCATTAAAATTAATAAAGTTTAAAATTAAACTAAATCAACAACAATTACTAAGAAAATTCTTGAACACCTACAATATCGACCAAGTTTCAAAATTCTAGAAGAAGTAACGATATCTAAACCCAGACGTCACCGTCAAAACAATTATTTAATTGAAAAACAAATTTAAAGCTATAAAAAAATGGGGGACTAACTCTGCTGGGGCTAGAAACCCAGGACCCAGCAGAGTTAGTCCCCCATCACACCCATACGGCTCGCCTACGAGCGTAACGGAGACTGATTACGTTTTCTAACGGCGATGACCACGAATAGCCATCTGCCTATTCCGCAAAGTTGAGTAAGAACATTTGCGGTCCCTCGGTGAGGGACGGGACCTTTCCAATCCTTGGTCACTCTGCAGGTAACCACCCGAGTTGGCACCACAAATCACATGTCGCGACGTTAGTACTAAGACCGATGTTCGCAGCGAATTATCTGGTAGTTATCCGTGATAAGTTCAAAAATTAACACTTATAATACAGGCCTAAAAATTTTGGTTTAGTTCTGTTACAGAAAAAGTGAAAGGTGATTCTTATAGCTTTTTTGACGTATCACGAATCCCACTTCCAAAATAGCCCATCACGTCAGGATTTCTTGTAATACTGCCTTAAATGTTCAAAAATGACTATTTTTGGTCATTTTTCGGAATTTTCTTTGGTTAGCCAAATTTTTTTTTCAATTTGCAAAAATTGCATCGTATAGTATTATGGCTAGGCAAGTTTAGGTTTTGAAAACTAGGAAAGATGATATAAGTATAATTATAAAAACGGGATAGTAATAAAGAGGACGTCCATAAAATATATGAGATCGAAGAAGGGACGAAGGATCTAAACATTTTTACAAAATTAGATATAAGAGTAGAAAGGATAATAAAAATTTTAAGTCAATTTTTTAAAAGTTAAAAAGTTACATATGTAATTAAATTTTTTTGTTTTTAAACATTATGACCACTGCTATATATTACCCTTACTGGTTATTTTAAGGAATAACGGGCAATTTATAAAAGTATTAGTGAATGCAATCAAAAAGACATTTTGAATTTTTCTTATACCTACATTTGCCTAAATGAAAAATTTCACATCTATGTAACTTTTTTAAAAAAATCGTAAAGCTATTTTGAAAAATGGGGTTTAAAGGTTATACATAGTACTATAAGATACAATTTTGCAAATGGAAAAAAATAATTTTGGTTAACCAAAAAAAATTTCGAAAAGTGTCCAAAAATATCAATTTTTTGACATTTAAAGCAGTATTACAAGAAATTCTGACGTGATGGGCTATTTTGGAAGTCGGATTCGTATTCTACGTCAAAAAAGCTATAAGAATCACTTTCCACTTTTCCTGTAACAGAACCAGGGAGTAATACTAAGGAGACTGAACTGACTGTGTGAAGTCTCTCATAAATGAAACCTTTTTCTGTAGGGGAACTATACTCGCAGAATGACAAAACTTATGCTCTGCGCGCATGCGCAGTACATGCGTATATTTCCCTCTCTTTTTAAATCGTAAAATATAAGCACGTGAAAAAACAAAAACATATCAAAAGGTTATGGTTGTGTTTTGGCACATGTTTCCAGTGTTACTAGACCCGATGACTATGATTGCGGAGACGCATACGCAAAAATGCGGATTTCAATTTCAAAATGCGGAATTTAAAAAAAATTGTTTTAAAACACTATTATAGCGTATAAAATAAAAAATAAGTAAAAAACTTTATTGGTAATGCTTTGTTATAAACTTTTCAATTAGAATTTTGTATTTCTTTTCTTATATGTAAGTAAAATGAGAATTCTAAGAATTTATTATATTTTTATTTTATATTAAATGAATAAATCACCTTTTTTAATTATTAATTTATTAAATAAAAATTATAAATCTTATAGGAGTAGTTAACACATTTAAATTTTTTAAATTTAATTATGATGTCAAACGTATAAATATCTTTTTGTAAACACTCACATAAATTCGTGAAACACTTTTTGGTTGTTTTGAACGAAGACATCAATTTAATTTGTCAGTCTTCTATTCTTCTAAACTAGCAAATATATTATTTATGTCGTTAACTGTATGGTTATCACCTTTCGCAACAGACTTATAAATATTTGAAGAGATCATTTTATCATACATAGTTTGGCGAGGTTGAAATGCGACACAACAGTTTCCACTATCACGAACAACTGTGTCAGCATGAAGCTAACCACATACAATTGATGTTATTAATTTATTTCTTTTTTTTTGTTTTGACGTCGTTAACTTTTGAGAACATTCGTTTACAATCGGCGTTAGCAATTGGAACTGACAATACTTCTAAAGCAAGGCGCCCAAGTGTGGAGAAGAGCCTCTCTCCGATGTCATTCTCAAAAATGCATACCTGAATGGTGTAAAAATATAAATATAATTATCTCACAGTTAACAAAAATTAATAATTTTATTGCAAATACAATTAACCAACCTTGTGCCAGAACTCTTCGGGATCTTTTAAATCCGGTATTTCGATTTGGAATTTCTCTCTCTGAAAAGGCAGTGCCCTCCACTGATCATGTATCTTTTGAATCGTTTCTGAAAAGAAAGATATTGCATAATCTCATTTTTTATTTAAATTTTCATATATAATATTATAAACAAATTAAATGGATTTTTTTACCTAAATCGTTTTGATCAGCATCATTAATGGATGGAGCGAAGGTGTTTTCTCTTTTTCTCGTTGCGATTAAGCTACTTCTGGTGCCAACAATTTTAACCGTTGTAATACGGGATCAGCAAAGTCATATCTACTAAAATGTATGAATTAAAAACAAAAAATATTAATATTGCTGCTTGAAAAATTTTTAAAAATGATTAATAATTTTATTAATAATAATATAAATTTAATTAAAATTTTGTAAACAAAATCTTTTTGAAATATATCTATTACTTGAAAATTTAAATCAATCAGTTTTATTAATAAAAAATATAATATTTACCTTTGTTTCAACTGGTTACACAGAGTGACTAAAAACATGCGACTCTAATTCTTATGTCTTGAATCACCTCAGGTTTTTGAGTCAAGTCTGATAAATGAAGCTGATTGTAAACGCCAATTCCTAAATACAGTTGATTTAATGGTAACCATTTCGACTCATCAGTTGGATCAATTTCATTGGTCGGTGTTGAGCAAATGTAGTTCCTCTTCATGAAACATGACAATAATTCATGATAACAACCAGTCATTCTTTCATGAACAACAGTGGCAACCGGCTTTTCGGACTGAAAGAATTCGTTCATGTTTGTCACTTTGGATAATACCCGCTGTAAAAAAAATAGAACGCTTTTGTCGGAGGATCGTTTAAAAGAACATGAATTCTTTCAACGGATTCTAAACGTTCTTGTAACCACTTAGCATCAAAGAAGAGACGAAGAGCTTCCCATTGATCAAGAATTCTGTTAACAACGGTAGTCAATGACAGCCACCTAGTTTGGCTTGGATGAAGCATTCTTAAAACATTAAGTTCGACAAAAGTTTAAAATTCAGCAAATTGAGCCCGCCTCTTCACACTCGTTTTAAAAAAATTATAAATGTAGCGAGAGAGATCTTCTGAAGATCGTGGAAGATGTTTGCAAGCTTCACTGCAACAGAGATGCAACGAGTGGCAAATGCATTTACATACTCTCAACCCCGGACATAATTCTTTCAGTCTTGAAGCTACGTTGTTGTTACAACCCATCATTGTGTTGCAACCATCGGAACCAAAACGAATTACATTGTCAAATAATATCTCGTATTTTTTAAATGAGTTTTTCATTATAGCGAAAAGTCTTCTTGCGGTGGCACGTTTCTCTGCTCCATCAAGATCATTTTCCGTGAAGATTTGTTGCAAATCCCAAAAGTGGGATAAAATTCTGCAAAAACTTTCGAAGTATAATCTGACTATAATGCAAAATGTTTTTACAGATGATATATCTGTAGATTCGTCTACCAAAATGGAAAATTTGTTAGATTTTAAAATCGACACCAAGTGTTCTTTTTCGTCTACACCCTAAATCCTTTATTACATCTACAAGATGGTCTTTTTTCAAAAATGGCTCATTGTGTGCAGCAACATATCCACATAATTTTAGTTCTGCATATTTCACCTGCTTGTCGAATTTTGTTTCCCTTTTATCCTCAAGGAAATTTTTAATCAAATTAGTGTTCTCTTTCTGAACCGATTTGCTGCTGGCAATGTGGCGTTTTGATCTTGCATGCCTATTCATGTCATTTCTATAAAATAAAGAATAATTTAGATCAAACATTTTAATAAATTATTTAAGTATGACAATTAAATAGAAAGAAAATTAAGAAACACCTTTCACATCGAAAAGAGGGAATCCTTCCTTTTGCGCTTGCAGGACACAACTTACACTGTGCTTTCAACACATCTGATGGATGGGGCTTAAGAAACGAATATTCTTCTTCTAATTTAGGATTGTAAATTATTGGAGTGTGTTTTCTTTTATTTTTGGATTTACACTTCAATTTTTTGGAAGGAGACTGTTCTTCATCTTCACTGGATTGCATGTTTATAATCTTTAGTAAACAAAACAGATAAGAAGAGTTTATGTTGACTTTCAAATTATAGGTTATATATTTAAATTTTTTATTAACGCTCTATTAATAGGCAAATTGATTGTAAAATATTTCATGAAAGCGGAAAACAATATATTTTAAACATACTTACAAACTTTCAAATTGTCCGTTTTTAATTTTACACTTTGCACAACACATAACAACAAAAGTAACTATATATAGTTACTTTTGTTGTTGTTGACAGCGTAAAGGTGCAATCATACACTGCACACTTAATGCGCAATTTTAAAAGGTTGTCCACAAAACAAATCCAATACAGATATATGAGAAATAAGAACGTCCCATTTATTACACTAAAAACGGAATAAAAATAATTTTATGAATAAAATAATCACAACTATCGTAAAAATGCGGAATATCTAGTGATCCGCAATCGCAAATGCGGATTCCGGATTATATTTCCCTTTTTTTAAAAAATATATAATAATTAATTATTTCAATACCATTGATAAAAATGTCTTTGGCAAATCAAGGTTATTATTTTTTTAAAATGTACAACATTTTTATCAGATAAACGATTTTCTTAATTTATTAAATTAATTGGTTAAATTATTTCATAAAATTGAAAATTTATTCTTAGAAAATTAGTTAACTTGTTTATTTTATTAGTCTTATTTGAATACTAAATACTATAAATTTTAATTTAAAAATATCATTTGCAATAATAATAAAAATATTTTAATTTTACGAGATATGCAAAAAAAGATTTTAAAATTAACCTGCCTTTCTTCTGTCAACCAATAAAATCACATGTAACATAAGAGAAAGATTTTTTTGTTTCAGTAGTTGGTCGTTTATCTTAGTTGGTTAGGTTGATTGTTATGTTACTTTCCTTTCTGAAAGTTAATTTTACTTAATTTTGTAAACTCAACAAAGTGTTTTTGTTTTCAATATCTCCGAAAGTATTTAAATTTCAAAAGCTTTCAATATAGGTAATTTGTTTTTTATTTAATATTTATAACCATGGTTAATTTATACCCATGAATAATTAGTCGTTTTCACAATTTTCATTTGCATGTGTTCTGTGATAATTTCTTAATCGAAGAACTAGGATATAACTTTAATTTTCTTGGCATGGAGCTACCCAGATTAACATTAAAAGTACAATTATTATTTAAACAATTTTTAAATAAATTATTATTCTTATTATTGTTTAAATTATAATTTTATTTTTAATGTAAATCGTCATATAAAAAAAGTTTGGTAAATTTGCATGATTATAAAAAACTGCATCTTTTAAGTGTACTATTCTGTAAATAGTTAGTAATTAACAATAATAATTTGTTTAAATCTTGCTTAAACAATAATAATTATGTTTAAAATTTGCACCAGTATTTATGTTAGGTAATGCATAGTATTCTTACAAATTTTATTATTTTATATAACCCTTAAAACGAAGAATGAAAAATATTCGTTTGCATGTGGGATCGAACTCACGTCCCCCCGCGCCCCTAACGCATACCGCAAGCCTATAAACGCACCTATTTAAGCTGCACGGCCGCTAAGACTTAACAAGTAAAAAGTAAATCTTAATTTAAGGTCGGCCTTTAATTCAGCGCTGTTTGTTATAATGTTAAAGGATACAAAATACGTGCTTAAATTCAGCATTGACTGCCTTAAAAATGTTGCATCTTAATTTAAGGCTGCTTTCCTGCCTTAAAATAAGACTTTCTTTTTACTGTGTTGGTGAGAACTCGGGTTAATCTACTATGTCAATGCCAGTGCCTTGTGGTCTGTATCTAAATAACACATTTATTTGTCGAAATATTTTTTATTTGAATTAAATAAATGAATATTATCAAGTAATTCATTATTTTCGTTTCAAATAATTATTTAATTATTAACAAAAAAATTTCAAAAATTATTAAAATTTTTTGAAATATTAAAATTATGGATTTTAAAAAAACAAAATAATATCACACTAAAATTTTTAATCCAAACAAAATAACAGCACAATATAATTATTTAATTGATTAAAATATTTTGTTATTTGTCTTGATAAAATAGTGTATTAGCTTTGAATAACGAGTTATTCAGATTAAATAATTAGGTTTATTAGAATCAATAAAATAAATTTATTGTGTCAAATAATTTTTATTTGCATCAAATATATGAAGTATTTGAGTGAAATAAATAAAAGAATAGTTTCAAGTAACTCATTATTTGTATTAAACAAATTCATTTATTCAATTCAATTAATTATTTAATTGAATCAAAAACGATTTATTTGGTTCCAATAAGTGTGATTCAAATAATTCACGTTATTTGAATCAAATACGTATTTTTTTGATCCAACTAAAAAGTATTTGAATCAATTAAATAGTTTTCAAATAATTTGAATTATTTTAATAAAATAATTTTTTTAGTGTAATACTCACTTTGAGTAACTTGAAGTTAGTGTTCAAAGTTCAGTTTTTTTCTGTGAACTAACCAAAACCCAAACTTAAGTTTTTTCATTAAACATGTTATTTTTAATACATATTTTGTTACTACCAGAAAGTTGAGAAATTTTTCTTCCAAAACCACTAATTCTAAATAAAGTTTGTCTTTAATAAATAGAAGAACTAATTATGTAAAAATTGTCTTACAATAACAATTGTTTATAAAAAAGGGTCGTTTTGAAATGGAATTCCCCAGCATATATAATAAGTTATTCATATATTTCTATTACTATTATTATTATCTCTATGAGAAAGAAAAGTGAATGGGGTACCATTTTTCCGAGCTAACGGCACTTAGCGGGACTTTAGAGAACTTATTGGGACGTCCCGATAATGCCACTATAGGATATAGTGGCAAGAAGGTCATTACCGGGACCTTCATTATCGGGACCTTCTAAAATACATAACCTAAAATATTATTTTTGTCCATCCTTTGTTTTTATAAAAATGATTTTTATAATGATTTAATCGCATTAATCTAATTTTCAACAATACTGTCACTGAAATAAGTAAAAAGATTTGCATTAACAACATATATATTCACTTATATTTTACACAGTTTTGGTAATAAAAAGAAAAATGAAAAAATACTTTAAAATAAAAACTTGATGAGTTCATTTAACGTTGCACGTTGTGTTCAAAGTCAAACTGTAGCAGAAATTATAAAGACGTACTGCGCTTGCTTCCGACTACTGAAATCTAACATAACTGCCTAGTTACTACAACTAGGCTTCATTTTTCTTTAACTTTTTACTAAAGTTGTAGAGACAGGTGTTTTTAGTTAAAGACAAATTTCACTACGGATCATGGTAGTCGCAACCAGGATTTTTTTTTGAAACCCTAACTAAATTTCTGGTTACTGTGATCAGAAAACATGTTACAGAGACAATTTTAATTTCGTCCAGTAGCTGCATTACATTAACCACCTTTTTCTGGTTGTATTAACTTGGGTCCATTTCTCTCAGTGTATGTATGTCTGTATGTTACAGAATCTTTGTTCGCGAATCACTTAAAAACGGTTAAACCGATTGAAACCAAATATGGCAGAGTGTTTAACCTTGGGCTAAGGAAAGGTTAATGAATTTACAGATTTGTAAAATATTAATTAGAACGAAAGATATTCACTTTTTCAAAAAATTTTCAAATTTTACATTTTTTAAAAAAATGCTTTCAAACTTTGTATAACTGAGTATAACATGTTATTTAGTCACATTCTATAATAGATTTGCCAAAAAATGTCCTATAACTAAGATGTAAGTATTAACATGATTTAAAAAAAATTTAAATCGCAAATATCCAAATTTTATATTTTCTAATGAACTGCTTTTAAACTATCTATAATTAAATATTACATGTTATTTAGACACATTTTAGCATAATAGTAGTAGAGCTATGAGAAATCTACCCCACGGTTTTAATCTCAGCTAAATCGGTCGGTAACTTATCGTATTACCATCAGTCGGTAAATTAATAATTACAGGTTCCTGCATTACCGCCAGTCGGTAAAACAGCTCCCTGATACAAATTTTTTATTCAGCCGATAATGTAGGGATCTGTTTTACAAGCTTAATAATTTGTATCAGGGATCTGTTTTACCGACTGAGTATGAGTAGTACTAATTGTTAGTTAATATTCCTAATTGACAATGTCTTAAAAATACTTGTTTTACCGGCCAAATATATTATTCTAATTGTTCATTATCATTTTCTAATTAACACTAATTTTTCAAATAGTTGCATTATTAATGGTAAGTATGTACTTTATTTTTATTGAATATTTCTTTAATTATTATAAAATACAAATTATTGATTTAAAAAGGTAAGTTTAATTTATTTTTTAATTATATTATATATTGTTATAAAACAATTCGTAAAATGTTAACCTAACTTTTAGTTATTATTTTATATTTACATGGTAATTTATTTAGAAAGGTTGTTAAATTAATATTTTAATAAATTTAATTATAATTAAGTCTAATTTAAATTTGAATAATCTTCGCGCCTTTCATGAAAACATAAAGTCAAGTCTTATTTCTTATATCAATGTTTTGAACTTAGCGCCTCCAATGGAAACAAACTTGTGATTTAAAAAAAACGTGTGTAAAGAAGACAGTGTGGTATGTGCTTCTTTTTTAAATTATTGTTTTTAAATTAATGTATTCTGTATAAATCAGAATGTTAATAATTTAATTTTATTTGAAACTAAAGGAATTATTAAAATTCCTTAAAAACAAGATATTTTTCATCCTATAGAAGCTTCACGATTTGGACATTAGGAATTCGGATGTTTTATGTTTATTGTTTTGCTTAAATATGATAGCGCTAAGTTAGATATCTCGATGGAAATTGGGTGCTCATCAGAGTTAACGAAAGTTAAAGAAATAGATTCAAATAATTTTTAGAATATTTTAATGAATTAATTTTTTAAGTATTATAAGTATTATTCATATAAATTGTTATTGGTTGTTAGTTAATAATTTTTAACATTATAAGTAAATAATTTTTAACATTAATTTATAAATTATTAATTTTTAAACAATTTGAAGTATTTCAATTTATTTAAATATTGTTATTAAATAATTGTGATTTTGTTAATTAATTGTCTTTTTTATTTTCAGATTTATAATAAATATAGAAAAAATTTTGAGGAAATTGATGAAATGGAATACAATTCTGTGAATGCAGGATTATTTAAAAAGAAAATTATAAGAAGAGTAGCAAATTTCACAGTGGATAATATAGTGGCAGAAGCCTGCATTTCAAAAAAGAGCGTACCAAAACAACAGAGCTCAGAATTTGATAGGTCCAAAAGGCCAAAAATGGATCAACCAAAGGAGAAAAATAAGCTTCCTAATTCTGCTCTCATAGAAAAAAATCAAACAACATAAAAAAAATTGATGAAGTTAAAAAAAACTAAATTAATAGCACCAAAACCTCTCACGAAATCATTAAAAAAAATGAACCAAGGGACAATCTGAAAACAGCAATGAAAAGAATGAAACTCAAAAAGTAGAGTCATTTTATTTTTACTGTCTCTAAAAGTATAGAATTTTTTATTAAAACTTTGCAATTTTTTAACATTTTCTTTAAATTTTTTGTTTTTTCAATATTTGTTTGAAATTTTGTAGTTTTTTCAATATTTTAAAATTTTTTTCAATATTTTCTGGAAATTTATAAATTTTTTCTATTTTTTAAATATTTTCTTTAAATTTATTCCATATTTTCGTAAAACCTTGTAATTTTTTTAGATTTTAAAAATATTTTTGTGAACTTTGTAATTTTTTAGATTTTTTCAATATTTTCTTAAATTTTGTAATTTTTCTAGAATTTTATAATTTTTAAAACATTTTGTTTAAATTTATTCCATATTTTCTTAAAAAGGTTGTAATTTTTTAGATATTTTCAATATTATCTTGAATTTTATAATTTTTTTCTATATTTTCTTGAAATTTTTTCTATATTTTTTAAAAACTTTCTAATTTTGTATAATTTTTAAATATTTTCTAATTTTTTCATTATTTTATAAAAATTTCCATACTTTTAGCATTTTTAGTGTTGTAATTACTGATGTTTAAGGTAAATTTTTTTTACATCGTTATTTGTAAGGAGCACTATGATTATTTTTTTACAATTAGGTTAATACTTTTTTTTATACTTTACACAGAGAGAAACTGAGAGTACGCACGTAATGCAAAGCATGCTTTCCTTTGAAAGTCTGCCCCCTCGCGGCAAAAAGTCCTAAGCTTAGGTGGTTAGCTATATATATTGCCTAAATAGGTGAGATCGCACACATATGTCAAATGTAATGGCTAAGCCGAATTATAATCGGAATCGCTCGTGATCACTCGTAAAATGCAACGAACGCGAGGAATAGAACTGAACGAACTGAACTAATCTGATAATAAGCCGAAAAATGATTTTGAGTTCCAAAAGTAAATCTATCGTAAAGTTGAGCTGTTGAGATTGAAAAAGAGGAGGATAGCGAAATTTGTGTTTCCTTCTTCTATTCATTTTTACACTATTGCGACATAATAATTAAAACAATAATAATAAAAATTAAAGTAATAGAAAAAATTAAAATTAATTGAACTAAAAACAAAAGTTAAAATAAAAAAAATTAATTTTTTTTAAATAATTATTATTATGAACATTCCAATTAAAAAAACTAATTAGGTACTGTTTGTTAAAATTGATTTTAAATAAAATTTAATTTTGTTTAGTTTTTCTCGAATAAATTTTGATACTGTAAAATTATTAGTAGTAAAAAATATAATTTTGTATCAGCAAAAATTATTTAATTATTATTAACTACACGTTGATAAACACCAAATAATTCTATACAATTAAATATGCAGTTTTCAGAAAAAATTACTGAGTGATATTTTGGTTTTTAGTTGGAAAATTTTACTTTTCCAATCTACAACCTTTAAAAAATGTTTCATTTTTTTGATTTTGTGAAAACAATTTTTTTCGATTCTCTACTTCGGCTCTAACTTTAGAAACCCTTGCAATTTAATTAATAAAATAATTATTTTACCAATAAATAGTAATTTTTACTAACTTATTAGTAAAATGTATCAATTTATTAATTAGTTATTATATTAACGTAAAATTTATTATTAAAAAGTCAGTCACTGATTCAAATTATAGTAAGCAGTACTAATAATTTGTATTTAATGCATTCTTGTTTTTTCCTGATTTTCAGATATAGAATTTTTATTTTTTAAGAATATTTCAAATTCTTGACTTATTCGAAACATTAATAATTTTTTGTTTCATTAACATTTAATGAAAAATCCGAAACTCAAAAGGAAAAAATTTTCCCTTTTTTTAACTGAACTAGTGATTATTATTTTTTTACATGACTTTGGATTTACAAAAATGATTATAAACATACAATTTTCTAAAACTCAATCATTTTTAAAAATTGCAATCACAAATCTTAAAAAATTCAATTATTTAATTATTTAAAATTAATTAATTTAACATGTTATAAAGTTCAATTATTTATTGAAAGAAATGAAAAAAGTCTAAAGCAGGGTGGCCACAAGTTTCAGGTTATCAATTTTCCTGACAATTTACTGACATTAAAATTATTTTCCTTAACAAAATTCTTTTTATAGAAAAAAATTAACTAAATAAACTAAAAATTGTTATATTTTGTTTTAATGTTTGGACAAAAGTTGAAAAATTCGTAATTTTTCAAAATTAGTCTCAATTCGCTTAATTTCCCCGCAAAAAATTTCACCTATAGGATTTAATCCTGTTATTTCCTTCAATTTACTGACAACAATTTGTTCTTCCTGACTTAACTAATAAAAAATTTTTTCCCTGACAAAGTTTTGTGTCCATTAAAATTTGTAATGATTGCTAAGTTTCGAAGGTAAATTGAAAATATAATTTTTTCAATTCACCTTCGAAACTTAGCATATTATGAAAGAAACAAGAATTTTGTTCTCAATTTTAGAAATTTAATATTTTTTCAGTACTTTTGATAAAATTCCCGAATGTTTCCCTAATTTATGCAATATTATGAGTTTATCGCTTAGTGTAAAAATACTAATATAAATGTTGGGAATTAAAAATATTAATACAATATTATATTTGCTAATTTTAATTCCTCTTTTTTTAAAGAGAATTTGTTGCTGTAAATATTTAAATACGCTCAAATCTCTAAAATATCACTATAAAAAAATGTTCTGCTTTACAATTTTTATAGAAATTGTAATATAACGTCTAAAAGTATAGAATTTACAATCTCCTTTTAGTCTCAATTTTACAATTTTCTGTAAATTCACTACTCTGAAAACAGGTAATAATCAGTAATAATTTTGACTATTTTTTACTACATGCAGACTATGTAGTAAATTTACAGAAAATTGCTATTTTACAAATTTCTGTAAAAAAAACCTGTAAATGTACAGAAAATTTATTTTGCAGTGCAATTTATGTATTTCTCTTTAGAAAAATGTATACCTAAATATGAACGTATGAACAATTAATGCATCTGAAATTTTGTTGTATTATAATTTGTATAGTTTTGAAACCAGAAATTTTAAATAAGCAAAAGTGCCGGATTTAACCTGGGAATTTATTAATATCACATTGAACTACTATTACAAATTTTGGTGTAAATACAAAATTTTATCAGCATCAAAACCACAAAAAAACGTTACAGTGTAAAAATGTCAAAACATTGACATAACCTCTTTTTTAGTTCTATTCTTCTATTCGGTATTCCTCGCGTTCCTTGCATTTTACGAGTGATCACGAGCGATTCCGATTATAATTCGGCTTAGCCATTACATTTGACATATGTGTGCGATCTCACCTACTTAGGCAATATATATATATATATGTGACGCGACATGAGAAAAGGGACCTATCGCCTCGAAAGAGAATTTTACAGGGGGAGCGTTTAAAGTGACGCCATGAGCAGAAACCCCGTGTATTTACGCGGACACGTTCAAATTTCGGGCTTTATATTATTAAAACTATTTCAGATTTTTAACTTCTCATTTTTTTACGTGAAAGAGCCAATAAAAATCTATCGAATAGCATCGTAATCTCAAAATGGAATTTTTTAACAATAGGTCCCTTTTCTCGTGTCGCGTCACATATAGCTAACCACTTAAGCTTAGGACTTTTGGCCGCGAGGGGGCAGACTTTCAAAGGAAAGCATGCTTTGCATTACGTGCGTACTCTCAGTTTCTCTCTGCTTTACAGTATTGTTAAGTTGTAGTTATTAATGTTATATTAGTTTATATTCAACCTTAATTTTATTTTTAGTATTATAATTCTTAATGCTCAAATTACATCTTCTGCTTCGTTTTTTGTAACTTCTATTGTTTATTTTTCATAATTAAGTTAATACTTTTCTTTTTTTATATATTTTATACTTTACAGTATTGTTAAGTTTTTAACATTATTCAAAGTTATAGTTATTAATGTTATATTAGTTTTTGTTCTACCTCTAATTTATTTTTAGTGTTATAATTAATAATGTTTAAATTACATTTTTTACATCGTAATTTGTAAGCTCAACTATGATTATTTTTTACAATTAGGTTAATACTTTTTTTATTTTTATAAATTTTTATAATTTACAGTATTGTTAAGTTTTTAGGATTATTCAGCGATATAGTTGTTACGTTATTCTTTTTTCTACCTCATTTTTAAATCAGTATTTTCTATCTCAGGTTTATTTTCAATGTTAATACTCTCTGTTTACAAATTTTTATACTTATTCAGCGATATAGTTGTTACGTTATTCTTTTTTCTACCTCATTTTTAAATCAGTATTTTCAATCTCAGGTTTATTTTCAAAACTTAATACTCTCTGTTTACAAATTTTTTATACTTTTTAGTATTGTTAAGTTTTTAGTAGATTTAGTCTTATAGAGAACATAGTTTTATAGTCTTATAAGAAAAATAGTTTTACTATAAAAAAAATTAAGAAATTGAGGGGCTGGATGCTATAATGTGTTACGCGCCATGTTAAGTAAATGGCGCGTAACACGTTATAGCGTCAAGCCCCTCAATTATAGAAATATTCTACATATTATTTATCCTAACCATACCTATTGTTTTAAATTAAAATTTTAAAATTAAATTAATAACTTTAAAATTGTATTATATTAAATTATTATACTTATTTTAGAAATAATGAGTATTGATGAAATTTTTAAATTAAATTAATAACTTTAAAATTGAATTATATTAAATTATTATACTAATTTTAACAATAATGAGTATTGATGAAATTTTAAAATTAAATTAATAACTTTAAAATTGAATTTTCATACTAATTTTCACAATAGTGAGTATTGATGAAATTTTTAAATTAAAATTAATTTTCACGCTATTCACAGTAGTTATAATTATTTCCAACAAGCAGCGCGCTTGTAGCACCCCTACCAATAACTACTTCGGCTTTAACTTTAGAAACCCTTGCAATTTAATTAATAAAATAATTATTTTACCAATAAATAGTAATTTTTACTAACTTATTAGTAAAATGTATCAATTTATTAATTAGTTATTATATTAACGTAAAATTTATTATTAAAAAGTCAGTCACTGATTCAAATTATAGTAAGCAGTACTAATAATTTGTATTTAATGCATTCTTGTTTTCACGCTATTCACAGTAGTTATAATTATTTCCAACAAGCAGCGCGCTTGTAGCACCCCTACCAAGTAACTGTCAGAGTATGGTGGGGGAAAAACTGACGAGGTTCAGTGAACAACCTAAAACGAGCAGAATCGTCTCCAACACGGTTGAGTGCGGACCACCATGGAGAACTGCTGCTGCTACAAGTGCATTGTGAGGATGATGTCTGCGTATAATGTAAGTATTAACAATTAGGTAATGAATAATTAATTCATTAAATATAGGTTAATAATTATTTTTCCTCCTTCACAGTTGCAGAATCCCGGGTTAGAGATTCCTCTACCACCTACACCACCTAGATCCTCATCACCAGAGTTTCTGCAGGCGACTACACCTCCGGGGACACCTCAGTGCCAACCTGAGTCTCCACTGCCTGCATACTCACAAATCGGTACACAAGAGGTCAGGGCGCAACCACCAGGATTAGTACGAAACAGCGACTTGGTATAGAGAGGCGTACACGACGTAGCACAAGGCGTATTATAATAGAAATTAAATTCAAGGCTTAATATTAATAAACGTTTTTTCTTCACGTAAAAAAGTATACATTTATTGCGCGCAATCGTTTAAATGTAAAAGAAAAATTAAAACAATAAATAATTTAATAATTGATAATTTATCGACTAATGGTAATGTAGTAATCTAATCGATAAGTTACTGACCTAGTAAAGTTACCGACTGATGGTAATGCAGGATTCTAATCGATAAGTTACTGACCTAGTAAAGTTACCGTCTTATGGTAATGTAGGAATATGTAATCGATAAGTTACTGATCTAGTAAAGTTGTCGATTGATAGTAATGTAGGAAACTCCAAATGAATTAAAAGTAATGTGTCACTTGCGAAGATAGAGTTTGTGAAAATAATATACTGCACATGAATTCAAAGTAATGTGTCTCTTACGCATGCGTATAGAGAGGGTATTGAATGATGGGAATAGAATCAAAAGTGGGGAGTAAATTATATATTGCGCATGCGTAAATTATGTAGTAGGGGTAGAAGTAGTGAGGGAAAGGTAGAAAAAGTGGGGATTTCAGACTATAAATTCAGGAACTGAAACTAATTTTTCATTCTATTCTGTTAGCTGATGATTATTTCATTTTCATCAGCTTGCATAATGGAACGTAAGAGAAAATCTGCTAGTATTAAGAGTCTTGTAAAACGTACTAATTATAAGACCATTCTTGATGAGTGTGCTGTTTCACTTGAACTTATCGAGAATGCTTTTCAATTACTTTCGAGCTTAAAAAAGACGTTGAAAAAAATATGTTTGTAAAGCGATGGATTGCAAAATGTTCTGAACATGAAAAAGTATTAACTAGTATTTTAAAATGTATGTATTTTTCTCATGAGAAAAGGAGATGTCAGAACATTTTACAATTTTTAATGAGATTTCGCCTATTGTTTGAATCTCATTCCATAGAAGGCGGTAGTGTATCAAACTCTAATATTAATAACCGTGTGCGTTGGACTATATGTGAGACTGCTTTCGAATGTCGATTATACACATACACAGTTTTAAATATTACACATATAGATATAGGTAAATTTTTAAATGATGCCGCCATCTTGTTTAAGGAGCATATTCCAGAAGCCTTAAGCCAAAATGGATCAATTGTCGTCTATGGGGTTCTTACTGCTAAATATAAAAGGGTTCAAAATGAAGAGGAAATTACCGAGCCAATACCGTTCACAGCAAAATCCAGCAGCATCTTCCGAACAACCCCGTTAAACGATTGGTTTGAAGTTAATATGAAGCAACCAATCCTGAGAAAAGTTGAGGAGTTTCATGCGAAAGGTTCTTCCTGGAATCTTCAATCTATAGTTAAGTTAGAGATTAATGTGAATAAATATAATCCGATGCGTGCGAGTTCGTATATTGATTTACCAACACAAATTAAACGGAAAAAGGCTTGCGTTGATGTACATAATGAATGTTTTAGATGGGCAATATTGTCAGCCTTGCATCCTGAAGTATTACATCCTGTGCGTGTTACTAGTTTCAAAAATTTTAAAAATGAACTAAATTTTAAAGATATTCAATTTCCTGTAACGTTAAAAAGTATAGTAAAGTTTGAAGCCCTAAACAGCATCTCCGTAAATGTATATGGCCTTACTAAAAGATTTGGAAACTTCTCAATTCACCCTTTACATCTAACTGCAAATAAGAGAGAAAAGCATGTAAACCTGCTGCATGTAGTTGATTATTATAAAGATGAAAGTGAAAACGATGATGTTGTAAGTCGTGCCGATGACGATTTTCTAAATTTTCATTATGTATGTATAAAAGATTTATCACGTCTTATATCGAAACAATTATCTCACAACAATGGAAAAAACATATCTGTGATCGTTGTCTACATTACTTTCATTCTGCAGAAAAAATCAATGATCACATTGAGAATTGTAATAAAGTTAATGCGTGTAAAATAATATTACCAAAGCCTGTAAATAGTATAATCACGTTTAAAAATTGTTTAAATAAAGAAAAGGTGCCATATATAATTTACGCAGATTGTGAAAGTCTACTGCTTCCCGAGGATAAAGATGTAGACAATTTGAGTAAAACTCAGATATTCCAACGTCATAAGCTTTTAAGTATAGGATATTATATAAAATGTAGTTATGATGAATCGTTATGTAAATATGTAGCAAGTCCGAGACATGTACTTGATCCTGCTGTATGGTTTGCTGAGGAACTAAGGGAATTATCTCAAAATATTGATAACGTTTTTAAAAATCCAATACCAATGGATACCCTGACTCCTCAACAAATTAATGACTTTAAGCAGGCGACAGTATGTCACATTTGCAATAAAAAATACCTGCAAGTGAAAAAAAAGTCCGCGACCATTGTCACCTTACCGGTAAATATAGGGGTGCAGCGCACGAATCATGTAATTTAAATTATCAAGATTGTCAAACGATCCCTGTAGTTTTCCATAACCTTAGTGGATATGATGCCCATTTTATAATACATGCGATATCTACGAGCTTTGAAGGTAAAATTGACCTCCTTGCCCTTAATAAGGAGAAGTACATTTCTTTCACAAAACATATTAAAGAAAGTGAGGTTAAATTTCGATTCATTGACTCTTTTAGATTTATGGCAGCATCTCTAGAAAAGCTAGCATCATACCTAGATGATTATAAAATTGTAAACTCAGTTTTTGCAAGTACAGTGTCAGATCATGATAAAATTAAATTATTAACACGAAAGGGAGTATTTCCCTATGAATATTTTGATTCGCGAAATAAATTAGATGAAACAGAATTACTTCAGATAGAGAAATTTTATAGTACTCTTTACGATGCTAGTATTTCTAATGATGATTATGAGCATGCAAAAAATGTATGGACTGAGTTTAATTGTCAGAATCTCTACGACTATGTGCATTTATACATGAAAACAGATGTACTATTGCTTGCGGATGTCTTTGAAAATTTCCGAGAACAATGTATCAAAGCATACTGGTTAGATCCTGCCCACTATTATACAACTCCCGGTTTAAGTTGGGATGCTATGCTCAAGTATACTAGCATAGAATTACAACTTATAACCGATATTGATATAATCATGTTTGTTGAATCCGGTATCAGAGGTGGTATTAGTCAATGTTGCAACCGTTATGCTAAAGCAAATAATTTCTATATGAAGACTTTCAACCCAACTGAAGATACAAGCTATATTATGTACTTCGATGCGAATAATTTGTATGGATGGGCCATGGCTCAACCACTTCCATATGGTGGATTTAAGTGGGTTGACAATGTCGATGACTCTTTTAAATTTAATGTATCTGATGATTCATCTGTTGGATACATATTAGATGTCGACTTGGAGTATCCAGAAAGTATTCATGATACTCATAGAGACATGCCATTTTGTGCTGAAAATACTAAACCACCAGGGTCAAAGCAGCGAAAATTGCTTACTACTTTGATGTCAAAAGAAAAATATGTAATCCACTATCGAACTTTAAAACTTTAAAACACGATGATGCGTACCAATGCGAAGAATGAGTTCGAAAAAAATTTGTTCAAGCTCGAAATTAAATGTAAATATATATATATGAAGATATGAAAAATGACATCCAAAAGTTCGACACGTCAGACTATCCCGCGAACAACGTGTACGGCATTCCACAAACCAACAAAAAGATCCTCGGCCTAATGAAAGATGAATGTAACGGTAAGATCGTTACCGAATTTGTTGGTTTACGGAGTAAGATGTACAGCGTACGTGTTGAAGGTCAAGACTTTATTAAAAAAGCCAAAGGTATTAAATCCGGCGTTGTGAAAAAATCAATTCACTTTGATGATTATGTAAAATGTTTGCGAGGTTTCGACATTCAAACTCGAACATAGTATAATATAAGATCGCGACTACACAACCTTGAGACTGTAAAACAGGTAAAAGTAGCTTTAAGTCCGCAAGACGATAAACGGTATTTGTTACCGGAGAGTACCAACACTCTACCGTGGGGACATTATGCGATCCCTAAAATCGATGAATGATTTTGTAAAATATGATTGTAAAAAACATAAAAAGTTTGTTAATAAATAATGCAATTATATTCAATTTCCATGTGTTTTTATTTAAAAAATCCTTCCATTATATACATAACAACATATGATTGAAACTTATATTGATGTAATATAATTTAAATGTGCAAATCGCCCCCAGTAACTTAACGCAAATTCCAATCAACCAGCAAAGCAATCAAAGATTAATGTTAGCGTAGAACCTCTTTATAAATCAAAACTACTTTCAACAGCAGACCTTTACAATGCCAGTGCCAACTGATTTAATATTGATTCATTATTGATTAATTGTTTATTTACTATTGATTCAATGTTGATTCAATGTTGATTCATTATTGACTCATTGTTGATTCATTATTGATTTAATGATAATTAAATTTGGCACTGGCAGTGTAAAGGTCTGTTGTTGGGAGCAGTTTTGATTTTTAGAGAGGTTCTACGCTAACATTAATCTTTGATTGATTTGCTGGTTGATTGACATTTGCGTTAAGTTACTGGGGCTGATTTGCGAATAATAGATTATACATTTGCTTTATCTTCCCACGTATTGTAAGAATTATCAAAGCCAAGCCATTTGACAAGAACTTTGTTTCCGCGTATCTTGAGAATTTTTTCCACAAGATAAATATCTGAATATTTTACTTTAAGAAGTTCCTCTTCATAGAATCCTCCACTGATTGGTTGATCCTGGTAATCCTTAAGCTTTTAAGTCACTGGTTGAGTTGATACAACTTGATCCACTGTGAATATTTCTATTGTCCAATTGGGTGTATATCCTTTCTCAAAAACATTTTTATATTTACTTATTCGAACTTTATCACCAATTTTATACTTTGGTCGTCTTAAAGGAACATCAATGCTTATTGTGGATATGAACTGCTTTTGGTGAAGCAAACTCTAATATATGATTTTAGCTTCACGAAGTTCTTCAATTATTGATATAATTTCATTATTGTGACTAGTATTTCCAGCTGCTTGGGATGCCATCAGTTGTCGAAGGCGGTCAACTATCTCATTTGGATCATCCCAATAGATGTATTCTCTTTCAAAATTTGTATTTGAAATCATTAGGTTAGGTAGTGAACTCCCACTTTTTGAGGCCGTTTTTTTAGTCGGAGACACCGCTCGAGGAAATAAATGAGATATATAGTCCAAATATTTAATGCTTTTATCTGTTCGAATAGATTCAGATGAAATATATTTTTTTATGTGCATTAGTAGCACTTAGAATATCTTTATAATTCCTCTCATCTTCTTCACTTATAAGTGATTTAGTAGGATTATTTTAAAATAAGAGTTCAAGCAATCCAGGAGTTTGAAAATATTGTTTATCTTTTATTTTAATAAATTTATCTTCAATAGTCATTAGTGAATCACCAATAATAAGTGAACCATTAGTAAGTTTGCAAACAATAGTTTTCCAAACACTGCTTTCTATTATGATTTAACAAATATATAAATTTATTGATTAATTTATTCACATCTTTAGTTGTTTCGTGAGTACTTTCATAATTACTTTCATGATTGCTTTCATAATTTAAATCATTTTCTGATTTTTCCTGCTTCTCAATTTTCACATTGTCATGTTCAAAATTAGTTAAGTCAATGATTTTCTGTAAAGGTTGAACGATGGGTTTGAAAGTTTCATTCAGTATATTTTCAGCATTTTCTTTCCCCAATTTTAACATGTTATGTTTTCTTCTAATTGCATCACTAGCTTTAGCAATTTGATGAAGATATTCTTTCTCTTTGCGAAACATGTTAGTATTTCAAGGTTTAATCTCATACTGATACTAACCTCAAACATTATATTATATTTATAGTATTATGAAACTGTCAAATCCTTTTCTGTATCTACCTTCATTTAAATTAGAATCTTTATCAATTACAACAAAACCATACTTGTCAGAATTCCAACATATTGAACATAGCTCTCGAAATTGATTAAATGTCATGTCAGTATTAACATGATCATCATACACATGTTTTAAATTTTTTTCATCTTGACGAAATAGAACTAATAAATTTACATTATCACGCACTAGGTGTTTGGGAATTCGGGCATATGTCTGACAAAGATAAAAGCAATCTACGTCAAAATGTCTACCCATGCAAAAAAATGCCCTTACATTGTCTTGTTTTTTACAAGCGATATCATCAAATATAAATATTGAATTTGGTTTTGCGTTTTTGGGAGAAATTACTTCTTCATTCTCTCTATACGGTAAATACTCCATTCCATTAACATTACTTACAACATGCTCTAAAAATTTATATTTAGGTTAATGAAGAGATTTTGAGTACAAGTATATGTTGTTAAATCTAAGACCATTAGGATGTAAAATTAAAGAAAATAATACATTTGTCTTTCTACAATTTAATGGACCACAGAAAATAGCTCGAATACTTCCAGACAATAAACTACTATGCCGCTTAATTTTAATATCTTATTGTTCAACAATCGAGTGATCCAGGTATTAACCCTTTAGACGCAGCTTGTAAAGCTCACGATATTGCATACTCAAAAAATAAGGAAGATCTTAAGGAAAGAAACGCTGCTGATAAAATACTTGCTGACAAAGCTTGGCAACGTGTGTTTGCTCCAGACGCAAGTTATGGTGAAAGAGCTGCAGCATACGCAATAACCAATACTATGAAAGCTAAATCAAAATTTGATATGGGAATGAAGAAGAAGAAGAAGTGTCGCACAAAGAAGAAGGTAAATCTTAAAAAGATTGTAGACGCTGCAAGAAAATCCATTTTACCCGGTACTGATACTCACTTAACAATTAAATCGGCTATTGCAACAGCTCGAAGGGCTGTCAAGAGAGTGGGAGGTAGAAAAAAAGTTTTAACACCACGTATTCTACCTATTCCTTCGAAAGTCGGTGGATTGTTACCATTAATTCCAATTTTTGCTGGGCTTAGTGCACTTGGTGCCTTTGCTGGGGATGCTGCAGGTGTAAAAAAAGCTATAAATGATGCTAGTGCAGCTAAAGAACAGTTAAAAGAATCTGTTCGTCATAATAAAGCAATGGAAGCTGTTGCTCTTGGTAAAGGTCTTCATCTAAAACCTTACCGACAGGGGCTGGGACTTCTTTTAAAACCATATATTAAAGGTGAAGGTAGTAAGAAATGTTTTTAAAAAAATTGTAAAGCTCCCATAACGTGCACTTACTAATTTTGATTTACTCAAGTATGCTAAGCAAATGAAAATTAATCATTTTCGAGGAGTTTTCATGCGAAATGAACTACCAGTAAGAGGTCCTAGAAAAAATGAATCAGCCATTCTTAATTTAGATGATAAATATGGCTCTGGAACTCATTGGGTTGCATATAAAAAACTTAATAATAAAGCAGTATATTTTGACAGTTTTAGTAATCTTCAACCACCTCATGAACTTATCAATTACTTAGGTAATAATACTTTAATACAATATAATCATAGGAATTACCAAGATTATGATAGTTTTAACTGTGATCATTTATGTCTTAAGTTTTTATGTGAACAACTTAAAACGACGCAAAAATATAATCTATATAAATAGTAGTGTATCAATAAGCCCATTCAGTTTATAAGGACATGTCATCATGGATGAATCATTTACATTATCTATCTCAGGCAATTCTTCTATTCTGGAGGCTGAATATTTTCCTCCAATAGAACTACTTCATAGTAAAAATTATGTACTTGGCTTAGTTGAATTATTAACTTTTAATTCAATTCCTAACATTAATGTAGGTAAAAATAAGTTTTATATAGGTAATCAAGTAATTACTATACCTCCAGGAAGTTATGAAATTCAAGATATTAAAAAATATATTCAAAATTTTATGGAAGATGGAGCTCATGTTATAAGTATAAAACCTAATCATAATACTCTACGTAGTGAAATCACTAGCAAATTTGAAGTGAGTTTAAAAAAAGATTCTATTGGTGAATTATTAGGCTTTGCTCCACGTTTACTGTCAGCTGATATGACTCACACTTCTGATTTACCAGTATCAATTTTAAAGGTAAACGCTATTAGAGTTGAGAGTAGCATTACTACTGGTGCATATATAAATAATAAAAAAGTGCACACAATCCATGAATTTTTTCCAATTGTTCCAGCAGGATATAAGATTGTGGAAGTACCTTCTCACGTCATTTACCTTCCAATCGCTGTAAAGACAATACATAATATTCAACTGCGAATAGTTGATCAAGACGGAGATTTAATTAATTTTCGAGGTGAAACTATAACAATCCGTTTACATGTTAAGACAAGATAATGAGAATTGTATTTCATAGAAAAATTGGTGGAAACTATATAAACCAATCATTATGTCAGAAAACATTCAGTGTTCAACCAATTCACAAGAGACTAACATCTCAGAACATACATTTTCTATAGAAAATGCTTTATAAAGCAGTTAGGACTGCGAATTCGTCAAGAAAAAAAAGAGAGGAAAATTATTAATTTATACATTTTTCATTTGCTGTTGTAATAAAAAACAAAATGGCTGAGACTTTAAATATTATAAGTCTAATTCAATATGATAATTCTCTTACCCACTATGAAATTCATACACATCAACCATATGTTTCATCATCATTCAATAACAGTGATGAGATTCGAATCGCAGTTCATCATCAAGACTTATTCATTCTTCCATCTAAAAGTACCTTACACGTCACCGGAAGATTAGTTAAGCCGAACAATACTGCTGTGACGAATACAAAGTTAATTAGCAATGGTATTTCATACATGTTTAATGAGATTCGTTATGAATTAAATGGCGTTGAAATTTATCGCTCTAAAAATGTTGGTATTACAACTACAATCAAAAATTTAATTTCTCAAACACCTAATCAAATGATTTACTTTGAAAATGATGGTTATCTACCTTATGATGCTGATAGTAGAGTTACAAATGATACTGGATACTTTAATGTAAATATTCCACTAAGTATGATTATTGGTTTTGCTGAAGACTATCGAAAGATTGTTGTCAATGCAAAACATGAACTCATTTTGTCAAGATCACGTACTGATCTAAATGCTGTAGTAAACATTGAAGCAGCTGAGCGTGAAGAATTTAAAATTATTATTAATAAAGTTAAATGGCTGATTCCATATTTAATGGTAAATGATCGACAAAAGATTGAACTATTGAAATTTATTGAAAAAGATTCACTAATATCTATGAGTTTTAGGTCATGGGACTTGTATGAGTATCCTTTAATTCCAGCCACTCAAAAACATGTGTGGACTGTAAAAACAACTACTCAAGTTGAAAAACCTCGATATGTTATCATTGGTTTTCAAACAAATAGAAAAGAAAATCAAGGAAGATATGCAAACTTGTTTGATACATGTAATCTAATCAATGTAAAACTTTTTTTAAATTCACAATACTATCCCTATGGAAATTTGAATTTAAATTTCAATCAAAACCAATTTTCTATTCTCTATGAAATGTATTGCAATTTTCAAATATCCTACTATGAAAAAGAACCTGAACCTTTGTTATCTATATCTAACTTTAAAGACTATGCGCCATTGGCTGTAATTGATTGCTCTAAATAAAATGAATTTCTAAAACAAGCATCTGTAGATGTGCGATTAGAGTTTGAAGGTAGTGAAAATTTTCCAGCTAATACAGCTGCATATTGTCTTAAAATTCATGACCGTATTATTCAGTATACACCAGTCAGCGGTGTTGTTAAAAAAGTATCATGATTGGTGGAAATAAAAGTCAGTAAAATTGTGGTAGGGGTAAAAGTCAGTAAAATGGTGGTGGGAGTAATTTTAAGTAGTGGGGATAAGAGTATAAATAAGCTTTCTCATCTGGATTAAGTAAATTCTTATTCTAAATATGATGGCGTACGTCGTAGATTTCCAGTGCTTCAAGAGGCCTTATAATGAGTTGGTAGTTAAAGAATTAGCAATTGTACCACTGCAAGCAGATGCACATCCATTCGTCTTCCTCTTCGAGCCACCATATGCTTGGAGTCGTTTACCAAGAAGGTATAAAAGTCAAAATCGATGGACTACAAATAACTACTATGGTATTGATTGGAATGTTGGTGATATACCTTATGAAGATTTGCAACCGATATTAAAAGAAATATTAATAGGTACACCTACTGTTTATGTTAAAGGATTAGAAAAACAAAAATGGTTGGAAAAATATACATTAAATGTAATTAATTTAGATGATTTACAATGCCCGTCGTTGAAAAAATTGTATTTAGATCAGTTTACTACGTGCACAAATCACACATACAACTGTAATAATTGTGCTGTACGAAATGTTTATAATCTTCGAAAATGGTTACTAAAACCATCAAATGTACAGATAAATACACCAACTAGTCACGATGAAGTTGACAATCCTACATTACAAGACTTTTACAACGATTGTGAAAATTTTTTACAAAGTGAATAAATTTATAAAAATGTAATAAAATTGCTTATATTTATTTACCTTTCTGATTTGTGAGCATGCGTGAGAATTTAAAGTATATAAAGGGTAGGGATAAAAATTTTGAGTGGGGGTATGACGCTTTCGAATTATTAAGAGTGGGGATTTCAAAAAGCATATTTAAAGGGTAGGGATAAAAATTAAAAGTGGGGGTATGCGCTTGCGTATTATTAAAATTGGGAATTTCAAAAAGTATAATTAAAGGGTAGGGATAAAAATTTTGAGTGGGGGTATGCGCTTGCGTATTATTAGGAGTGGGGATTTCAGACTATACATTCAGGAGCTGAAACTAATTTCCTCATTCTTCTTATACCACCTTATACAATACACTTCTCTTAAAATGGATCTAACGAAAATCAACGCTGTTGGTCGCCTTGAGGCTTTCCTACCAACGAAACCGCTTGCTGAGCTGACTCCTGGACATAAGTATCCAATAACAAAGATCCAGATTGTCAATACTCAATATGGCGGTAAAGTGCTTATTGAGGTAGATAAAAAATTCAACACCTTTCTACCTACAAGATTTCCACAACTGTTTTCCAATGATACTAAAGCCTTCACTGATATGGAAGAAGCAGTTGCTTGTGGACAACTACGATTAAAATTTATTGTAGGTCCATATAACAATGTAGAATTTAAAATTAAGTAAAAGACAACGTGTACAACTTTAGACAAAATAAATGTATAAAAAGAAATTTACCTATGTCTATTTACTTTAATTTTAAGGTTATACTAGATGTTTTTATTGTGAAACCTGCTTGGCCGGCAAAACAAGTATTTTTAAGACATTGTCAATTAGGAATACAAACTAACAATTAGTACTACTCATACTCAGTCGGTAAAACAGATCCCTGATACAAATTTTTAAGTCGGTAAAACAGATCCCTGCATTATCGGCTGAATAAAAATTTGTATCAGGGGTCTGTTTTACCGACTGGCTGTAATGCAGGAATCTGTAATTATTAATTTACCGACTGATGGTAATACGATAAGTTACCGACCGATTTAGCTGAGATCAAAACCGTGGGGTAAAACTCTCATAGCTCTACTACTCATAATTTTGCAAAAAATAGTGTCCTACAACTAAGATTTAAGTAAAAAAATGTTTTCAAAAAATTTTAAAAATTACAAATTTTCAAAGTTTACATTTTCTAATGAATTTCTTTCACACTGAGAGAAATGGACCCAAGTTAATACAAACAGAAATTAATTAAAATTGTCTCTGTAACATGTTTTCTGGTCACAGTAACCAGAAATTTTAGTTAGGATTTCAAAAAAAATCCTGGTTGCGACTACCATGATCCGTGGTGAAATTTGTTTTTAACTAAAAACACCTGTTACTAAAAATTTAGTGAAAAGTTAAAGAAAGATGAAGCCTGGTTGTAGTAACCTGGCAGTTATGTTAGATTTCAGTAGTCGGAAGCAAGCGCAGTACGTCTTTATAATTTCTGCTACAGTTTGACTTTGAACACAACGTGCAACGTTAAATGAACTCATCAAGTTTTTATTTTTAAGTATTTTTTTCATCTTTCTTTTTATTAACAAAACTGTGTAAAATAAAAGTGACTATATATGTTGTTAATGCAAATCTTTTTACTTATTTCAGTGTCAACCATGATACTGATTACTATAACCAGAAATTAAATTTATATTAACCAGGTTCTATCTTCAAGACAAGTATGCTCCGTCAGATTCGAATAACTTCAATCGTAATTAAAGACGTTTTTTACCATAAACATCTGGTTATATGAACCAGGAATTTCTCTTAGTGTAAATGTTGACTTTACTTGTTGTAATTTAGGAAGTAGTAAATGAAACACTTTAGATTCGGAAGATAATGTCGGATCTTTATTCGTAAATCGTCAAGTACGATTTATTTAAAACAAAATCATCTTCTAATAAATCGATTGATGGCAGTTCATCCAAATTCGTTATTTTTCTTTCTGTAAGTTTTGTATCAAAATCTGTAAAGGCATAATGATCACTCGTATTACTTTCTTTTACGCTCGTTTCACATTCAGTTATGCTTGATTTACACTCGTTATTAACAAGGTCGTTATTATCGAATTTAACAGTCTCTATATTGTTGTCGTTTTCTTTGTTCGTTTTAATTTCAACATTATTTTCAATCAAACTATTTTCGTCATCGTTATTTACTATCGTTTTGTTTAAGTCAGTCGTACAATTTTGGTCATTGTTTTGTTCTACTACGCTCGTATCAAAAACAAACACATCAGAAAGATTCGTTTGTTTTCTTTGTTCTTTCTTATCGATTTGAAATTTCATAACCCAGTAGGGTTTTTCGTACACACCTGAAGCATATACTTCATTTGTTTTTGGATCAAAAATATTAACACTCTTTTTGTCCAAATAAGTTGACAAACCCGCCTCCGCAAATTTTCTTAGTGAAAGCAAATTCTCGGATAGTGAATCTGTATAAACAGTGTTATCTAACACAAGCGATTTTTTGCTGTCTGAGTTCGAAACTATGTTTACTGTTCCTTTACCCTCAGCAAACAAATCAGCTTCGTCATTTTTGTTAGCACACTTAATTACACTCGTTTGCGTTTCTTCAAAAGCACTGAAGATTTCTTTTTTATTTGTCAAATGTTCAGTAGCTCCTGAATCGACAATGAAAGACACAAAGTTTTTATTATTCTCGTTAATTTTAAAATTATTTTGTTTTGAATTTTGTAAAAAATATGTCGACAATAACTGTTTTCGATTTTTAAAATTAGGTTTTAAATCAATACTGTGTGAAAAGGAATTTTCGTACATACCTTTAGTATTTTGCTGATTTTTTGGACCTTCGCTCGTTCCTGTGCGAGATTGATTATGCTTCGACTCATTTTTCTTGGACTGTCGTTGGTTATTGTCGCGAGTTGGTTTCGAACTAAAGCAATTTTTATTTCGCTGATCTTTTGACTTAAAAGATTGTTTATTATTCAATCGGAAACGATTTTCGTATTTATTATTATTTTTGTAGCGCTTTTCTCGACCAGAATTTTTATTAAAATTCTTCCCGTTTTTAGCCAAACGTTGGGGGCAATCTGCAGCCACATGATTTGTAAACTGACCACACTCGTAACATTTTCTAACGCCGAGTCCTTTACGAGGACACTCGTTTTTCATATGACCGCTGTCGTCACATTCGAAACATCGTTCGTTTGACCATTTGTGATTGGAATTCGTGAAAGAAGCAGATGCTACTGCAATCGTTTTAGAACCTGGGTGATTTGCGGTTGATGTTTGCAAACGATTTGCCTCAGCTTGCATAACAAAAGATTTTAGCAAATCGTAAGTCAGACTTTTACCCGTTTGGTTTTTCGTAATGAACTCTACTGACTGTACCTCCGGAATCTGGTTCATTATTGCATTGTACAGAGCATCTCTCTTTTCATCATCGGCTAGGGGAGTTGTGCCCGGAATTGTTTCATAGTTGTGAATTATTTCTTCGAAACGGTCTAAGAAACTATTAGCGGTTTCGCGATTTGCAATATATTGTATTGCATACAATTGCTTTCTGGCCGTTACACTCGTTACGTTAACCTCACAACGTTTAATTTCTCGTATTTTATTTATCATTTCAATTGGATCTTTAATTTGAAGAATTCTACTGTAATAAGTTTTATCGATTCGATTAATTATGATATCGCGAAACTTAAATTTGTGTTTTTCCCTTAGAGTATCGTTTAAACCCTCCGGTGCATTTATAGTTGTATCTATTACATATAGTAAATCTATAGTTCGAAGTTCTGAAGCTAGAAACTCGTAGAAGTATTCAAATTTTACCCGTGACTCTAATTTATAATCGCGTTTCGCGCCGTTGTCCTTGCCGATCAACTCTATTTTTATTGCTTCCTTTACCCGATTTGCAATATTGTCAGGTTCGCTTGTTTTATTAGTCGAGGATGACGAAATCATTTTAGTCGTAATAATTGGAGGACACTTCGTTTGTTCGTTGTTTTGATAAGACGGTTCTTTTTCCAAAGCTTTAATTACTCTCGTTATTGGGACTTGTTGGTCTGAGGAAAGCGCCACGTTCGAGAGAAGTTTAGGTTTATTGTTTGCTTTGTTCTCTTCCAACTCACGCTGCTTTAACCAAAATTTTAAATTGTCTTGCATTTTGGTATGTAGACCCATCGTTACAGTCATTATTTGTTCCATTTGGTTTATTTGATTAGCAAATTTTTCATGGAACAGATTTAGTAAAGCCCGCATTTGGAGAGAGTCATGACTTGAAGATTGCATTTGATTCCAATCCTTTTCGAAAGTTGACATCATATCATTATTCGCAAATGTCGACTGCACACGATCACTCGATAATCCTGGCTTATTGAAATCACTTGCTAATGTCAACTTCGGAACATCGTTAAGAGTTGTCTTCTGATCCTTTACTCTTTATCTCTGCGTTTAACGAGTCCCACTCGTTTTTAATGTATCTTTACCTTTAAATAAAACGTATTTAGATTACAAATACCATTCGTTAACTTCGTTTTGATTTAGAATAAAACAGAAACTTGCTCTTAAATCATTTGATTGAACTCAAATCAAAATGATTTAGAACTGATTTTCTCTCTTACACTTATTACTATTAAGTGTTGCAAGAGAAAAACTAGTTGTTACAGTCGTCTGAATATGCACACAATATTTCCGATCCGAACAACCCAAACGACGGATTCGTGTGTCTTATTTTGCAGAGAATTTTAATAATTCTTTTTTTTTAGTTCCTCGTGATTATGTAAAAACATTTCTTAAATCATTTATCAAAATTAAATTTTTTTTTTCGACGCTAATGTGAAATTAATTTCATGTTAATATTTACTAGATAGATTTTAATTTATTATTAATACGTATTAATTTAAATTTATTCTGCAGAAAATCTTGTGAGTAATAAAAAAACGTTAAACGCTCGTTAATAATAAAAAAAATCAAAAAGGCCATTTAATTACATACTTATAACAGCTGATTCTCCAGTGGAAAAGTGTATCTCAAATTGTTCACCATTAATATTCGCTCGTATTATCAAATTTCCAGTTATATTGATCATCAAGGCGTTCCGGCATCGTTCAACGAGTCTGGCAAGCACACTCGTTTTTTCCAACGTGATCATTATATCGAACTGCACTTTTAGTGTCAAAAGTAATAATCCCAACAAACTCAGTCACTAAATAGTATTTAAAGATTCTTTTTGAATAATAAAAAGGAACACTTAAATTCACTTTTTTTTATTTCCGCACGTTTTTGTACAACGTTTGTTCGAGAAACCACTCACGTCGCCATTTTTGTGAAAAAAAATTTTTCACATTACACTTTCGCGACTTCCACAAGGGCAAGTAAAACAATTTTGCGCGGTGGATGGGTACTGCGGACCATAACCTGTTGACTTTACTTGTTGTAATTTAGGAAGTAGTAAATGAAACACTTTAGATTCGGAAGATAATGTCGGATCTTTATTCGTAAATCGTCAAGTACGCTCGTTCTACGAGAGAGGTTTTTTACAAGAGAGAGAGGGCGGAAGTAACAAAAAAAGGGACGCTGATTAGCGACCGGATATAGCATATTAACCGGAGTCAAGCGAGTATTTAAAAGTAGTGGCGCTGAATTCAACTTAAACTCAATAGTAAACATAAAGAATAGTATGACTAAGGTGTAAGTATAAAAAATTTTCAATATCAAAAAATCGTAAAAATTATAATTGTTATTAATTTCTATCAAGCTTAATTCCGTAGTATGTTTTGGGTCTTTGATTAAGATTGTGACGTCAAAATAATGCAATTTATAATTATTTATCCAATTCATTCAATATTCTTTAATTGGATGAATTTCAGAAACTAAAAATGGGGATTTTTTATGATTTTATCTTATTTTCATCATAAACGGGCTCTAGACCCTTTTGTACAATTTTGTACTTAACAAATAACATGATACTAATTAAAACTAAATTAACAATAGAAAAAAAATCAAGAGGGTCAGACTTTAAATATTTTAATTTTCATTGTTATTTTCATCATTACTAACGTCAAAAATGTGCCTTCATAAATTTATAAATTGATTTTATGATGATAAATATTTTATGAAAAAAATGATATTGCTGGGTGTGTAGAATTGTAAGTCACCTGTGATACGATACTATCATTATGCTACTGGGTAAAGCTTACATGGTAAAAAGTTACGTTATTTTACTTTTTGATTAAACTTCTAAAATGTTTTGAGCAATGTAAAGACAAATCTTAAGCAGGGTGTCTATGTTCGTTTTAAGAAATTCTCGGCTTTGTCCCAATTTTACTCGGTTTATTTTTTTAAACAAATTTAAATATACTTGCTTTTTAGTTTTAGCCATAAATAAATCTGCAGATGGCTACAAAAATTGATTTATTTTATGAAAATACTCTTTTTTAAGAAAATATGTTATATACCAGTACCAGTCTTTGACGGGTTTTAGTTTCTACTATAATACATTTAACAAAGTGTCTACCAATTGCGCCTGGAAACTGATAAATAGCCGCGGAAATTTAATTTGCCTAGGAAAAATCAGTAATTTTCTTACCAAATTAAAAAAGTTTTATTATATTAATTTGTTTTTAAAAACTGCTTTATACTTTAATTTTTATTAATGTAATATTTATGAGAACAGACCTGAGTTAAATTTAAACCCTACTTTTAACTTAAACATATAGATTTTATTTAGGTTTTAGCAATCGTAACCTAGGGTCTAATTGCGACACAATTATTTATAATTTGACTCTACTTTGACTCCAAATGCTGGTGTAAATTTAGGATTAAATTTTAATTCATTAATTGCAGTACTACAATCACATAAAGTACTAAAAGTTGATAAATACTGTTTCTGAATAACAATTTTGATAGAAAAAAATCTGTCACCGATTCAAATTGTAATATTTTCCTAACGAAATAGTTAATGATTACTAATTATTAGTTTTTCCCAGTAAAATTTAATTTCTGGTGGGTAGACACCCTATTATATATATTAGCGGAAACTAAAACCCGTCGAAGACGGGTCCGACAGCTAGTATTATTATATTAATACTGGAGTAGTAATATTTAAGGAAACAAATTTTAATTGATAAATATTACATACCTATCACTTACCTTAAAAAGTATATGTATGACTAAATAGTCTTTTTCTACTTGAAATAATATGAAACTCTTTCTGAATGTACAAGAAGTTTTATACCTATTCTTATCAAAAAATTTTCAATTTTAGAGTAAAAAATGGATTTTTTGAGTGATGTATAGCAACCAATACCGAAGACCTTCCGTTTCCATAGCAAATCCCATTATATCCGGTATTGTTCACAGGAATAATAACAACGTCAAACAAAGACAGACAAGACTCGAGTTTGTGGAACAAGAAACAAGGGCGATCCAGTTGAACTAAATAATAATTCTCGCTTAACTAACTCGGTTAACTAGCGCGGTCCCGAGATATGGCTAATAATAAAGGCGTCATCGTTGAAAACGACGCTTGCTATGACGAGAATTGTTTCCACATTTTTTCACAGTGTGTGCGTGTGTGTGTTAATACACGATGTTTAGTTTACTTCTTCTTAATTTATTCCCTTCAGGATTTTTATTTATACTATTTACTTATCAATTTAAATAATTGTCAGTTTACATATATTTGCGAACTAGAAGAAAAAGAAATTGAATTTTTTAAATTTATACAAAGTATACAAAATTTCAATGAGAAAAATTAAAAAAAAAATTTTTTAGCACAGTATTGAAACTCTGTCTACATAAATTTTAAGGAATAAGCTTTCAAAATATGCAAGTGGACAGATAAAGTAATTCGTCTTCAAAAAATTATAAACTATTTAAAATTGCGAATTATTTTTAACGTGCAACAAAAAAATATTTAACAGGCTCTTGTTTTTAAATCGAAAACAGTTGAAAGTAATTAATTAAGAAGTTATAATTTATAATAATAAATATATTATTATTATTCTTAATATTCTTATTATTCTTTTTTGTTTGAATTACTAAAAAATTAAAATTGTTTTTATTTTAAAAATAGATTTTAATTAAACTGAATTGTAAAAATATGAAATTATAATGTATAAAGTTTACCTTGCAATTTCCAGACAGATTTTATTTATACTTAACACTCATAAACTTTCAAATTTCTATTAATTTTTTTCTATTTTTCTTTTTTCTTATATCTTATTTTTTCAGAATTATTTTTTTAAATAATTTATTCTGTGTAAAAAAATCAAAATAAACATTAAAACTTAACCTTCAGTTTTATTTATTAAAAATTTTTATAAAAAAAGTGAGAATCGACAACTTCATACTTAACAATTTCTTTTCTAAAAACTTTTGGTCTATTACGGTCGACCGTATATACGGTCGTTTTTCAATTTTGTACGCACGTGTTTTCTATTATTTAAATTACAACAGTTTTTTGAAGACACAAGGCACATCAATTTACTATGTCTCAAAATAATTCTAATAATTTGAACTCTTATTTCCCGTAAGTCATTTTGATGTGCCATTTGTCTTATGAATGAAAAATGATAAATATGGCAATTACAATCAAAAAGGTTAAAAGTGAGGGACAACTTTTAAAAGCTTATAATTTTTTTGACAATTGACAAATTTTTAACTTTCATACGGAAAACTGTTCACTGTTTAATTATCTTGAAAAAGATGCATCTTAGAATTAGTGATTCTTATTCATTACAAAGTTTTAACGTTTAACCCATCCAGAAGTATGGTTAGGGACAAGTAGATATTGTAAAAAATCGTACACTCAAATTGGAATAATTATTGATCAATTTAATAAATAAATGTAAAACCTTTTAAAACTGATTCATCTTATCAAGCTTTAATATTTCCAACAAAAATAAAGTAACAAGTTAATGAAATTATCGAAATATATGCGAGGGACATGAAAGTTAAAGGTTCCAGAGATATGCCCTTATATGTGGGCAATTGCTCGTGAGATTTCAGTCGACCTATTAAAATCGGCCAAAACTATTTTTTTCTATTCTGTATTACAGAAAAATATGTACGTATTTTTTTGTGGTCTTCTTGCTTTAATAAAAATTTCATCAAGTGGAAAACTTAGCCTAACATCTCAGCTTTCAATTAACAAAAAGTACGCCCTAAATATCACATAAATACTTTTTTTTCTAGAACAATGTTTTTGGAGAAATGCAAGGTTAGCTATTTCACCTCGGGCTGGGGCGCAATGGATCACTACCCGGGGCCTAATGAATCATCAATGAAATTATCATTTTTATCATGAAATATTATTTAATATTGACAATTTTGGTTTCTATTGTACATTTATAACAAAGAAAATTGAAAATGGAACATACTTAATTTAAACTTTAAACATTTTCATGCAATTAGCGAAATGCAAAATCCATTTATTTAAAAAATCTCTTCTCCAGATATTTTTTTTATAAAGGTTTATTATTGGTACTTATTAATATATAAATTTCAAGAAATTAAACTAGACAGGATTATTTAATTCATATTTTAAACATAATAGGTTTTTCTTATTAAAATAAGCGAGCCAATACGCCCCGGCCAAAGTGATCCATTACGCTCCGGAGGTGTTTGTTAAAAATTTTGTTATTATTTATCAATACCGTAAGTATTAAACAAAAATTGTCAATTGTTCTTTAAGAACAAATTTTTAAAGCTCAAAACCTGATATACAAAAAATTTTTACAAGTACGTTAAGTGCAGATAGATGACCCCTTTATCAAACGGAGAGAAATTTCTAATAAAAATTACCGTGCTGTCACCTTAAATCTGCATGTGAAGATTATAGAGGAGCATAGTAAAAACTGACGGAATGAACTTTGAAACAGCTTTAAGGTGTCAGCACGATAATTTTTAACAGAAATTTCTCTCCTTGGCAGATCTTCCATATGTAACAAACTATATTTATGTATTATCATAGTCCTTTATAAACCTTTTGTCAATAACAATTTTGCTACACGGAGAGAAAAGCGACAGTACAGTCAGTGACATTTACTGCACTGTTTAGTAAGATAGTAAGATATATAGAACAAACACTAGTATATTCTACTAAACAGAGATGTTAGGTAGTGTATTTTACTAAGCATTCAGTTGGCGCTACTATCGGCGTAGTAAATGTTTTACTAAGTGCGTTCTGTCAAATTGAGTGCACCTCTTCTCTCCGTGTATAAATCACCGAATCCTCTACCGCACCTATACCGATGACAGTAGAAAGATTGTACCGAAAGTCGGACTTTTCCGCCTAGGTTATAGAACTTCAGAAATTTCAGGAAAATAAATTTTAGAAATCATAACTTTTAGAGGTTTTTTTATTTTTTTAGAAATCTTATGAAATCCACGTATCATGAGGCCAAAAGGGATAGTCAGACCTCCAAAAATGTGATCCAAAAGGAATCAAAAACTCTGTAGAGAAAAAAAAAATGAGAGAATGACAGATGAAAGTGGAAGAAAGAGGGAATTTGTACTCGACGAACGCCCGTGAAGTGTGACGAGGCCTGAAGTCAATTTGTCGGGGAATGCGCGTGTGTTAAACAAAACACGTGGTGTCACAAAATCGGCATCCTTCTTTGCTCATATAATCACACACACATACACTCTACTCATTTGCAGAGAGATGAACCAAAAAAAAATCCTGACAATTAGAGAATGAAGAATTGGGAATTCTCTTTAAAGACTAGCAGTCTAGCTCTGTCCTCATATTTGTCTCGCGTAAATATATACATTTTCAAGATGTCTTCTTTTGATCAAAGGCCTCTTCTAATTTTGGACCGTCTCTCACTTTTGAAATTGGTAGCAATTTGCTGCGACTAATTGGAATCAGTGACTCTTGACATATTTCATGTGTGTTGAAAATTCACATGACAATTTTAAAAGCATCACAAAATTCTCAACTGTTATTAAGAGTGTATTTTTTGTGTTGTTTGGTTCATTTCCTTGTTTTGTTTGTAATTTTCATTTATTATTTATTAAATGCTGCATGATAATAATTAAAAGTTACGAAAATTAGAATTACAAAATGTAGATTAATTTAAGATCATTATATGGATAGAGAATTGTTAAATAAGTGTTTCATATTGATGAATTTATCACTCCGTCAAAAATTACAAACAAAACTCAAAAAGAATGATGTCTTCTTTAACTTGGATGCCGATTTTGACTTTTCATTTGGCTTTACTTTCACTTTGCCTTGACTTTAATCAAGGTAAAAAAGAAAAAAACCGGTAAAAGTGAAAATGGAAATGAATGTGAAAAATTAAATTACAATTAAAGCCAAAGCAGAAATTAAGTTGCATAATCGACCCCCTATTATAAATAACTTTCTTTTAATAAATATTTTGTAAATTTTTGTGTTTATTTTATTAAAAAGCAATTTTTATGGATCTAATTGAAACGAGAGTAGTGGAAATATACTTTTTAAAAATTTATAATTGAAAATAATGTGAAGAAAGAACTTCATGGTTCATAAACATGAAAAAAAGAACATGTTATAAAGAGTATAGAGTTCTAATTAAAATATGAGACTTCCTAGAATTTCTAAGACGAGTCCTGTAGTCTGGCAGAGAAATCATTCTCACATATAAATAAATGACATGAACGGAAGAAGAAATTTTTTCTTTTGACCCTTTCGCATGTAGAACATTTAGGATACTTCCGGAACGAACCGGAATTAGATTTATATTCTTGAACGTACTATATATATTGTTTTACTTGTGTGAGAAACAGCAGAGAAATTTATATTACTATTTTATTTAGCGATTAGGAAGAGGGAAAGTGTTTTTTTTAACAATTTAGGGAGATTGAAAATTTTAATTTTAAATATAATTTTTAATTATTTACATTTTTAAATATAAGTTTTGCCGATGGTATATCACAGTGGTGAGACTCCGTGGCTTACAATTGTCGAGGTTAAGCAGACCTGAGTACAGTGTTAGTACTTGGTGACCGCCTTTCGATAATGATGGGCACTGTTCAACCGCTCTATTTGAATTCACACATTCTGATATTCTACTTAGGCACTGACAAGGCGATCTAGTTAGAACCTTTCTATTTTTCCACATCATCACCTGATATTCCAAGCGTGACAAAAGTAGACAGGTCCTGACGAATTTTCCTAGTTTGTGCCTCAATTGCGAAAGGGCATCTATTCAGGTCCTTATTGAAGCCTATTTTCAATTTCTACACGGGTAGGTGCGATCATTGAAGTCTCATCTTTAATTTAAGACCAAAAGGGTTCAAAAATCTTAATTGGTTCGTGAGATATCATTATAAACGCCCGAGCATATTCAGTCAAAAACCATACAAATTCAACTAATTCAATATGCATTTGTCAAAAAACATGCTATATATCATTATAAATTTAAAAAACATCAACCCAAAAAAGGTTTTAATAAATAATTAGAACAAGAAATACAAACCCATCAAGTTTCCCATTTACCCACATAACGAATTATAATATCATGCGAATAATTGTCAGATAGAGGAGTAAACTAATTGCTTGACGCCCGGAAAACGATTGATTCCATCAACAACATCAAGTGCACTGATTAAACCATTGTATACAAAATCAATGCATTTCGCTTGAAGGAGAACGGAGATAATTTATCGTCATTGTCGTTTGTTCCAATTTTCGTTGTGTAAGTTCACTGATATATATTTTCCTGCGTTTAAAATTTCTTATGTATAAATACAAATAATATATATATATATATATATATATATATATATAGACATTTTGCGGATGTTAGGTAGTCAGATACTTATAGTAGACACGATCCTACTTACTCTTTTCTGTGTTATGCCCAGGGTACTCTCGCGTTGAGCGGTAAAAGGGTAGATAGATACACGTCACAGTATTAGTAGGTATTAGGTGTTGGCCTGGGAACAAGTGCACGTGCCATGGAGAATCCCATCCCTTCTGTGAGTTCGGATAATTCTTTAAGTGCTTCCTACGCCCCCTGACCCCCCTTACCCTGACTCAATCCTTGGTCTCAACCCCCCTCCCCTTCCTGCTTTTCTCCACTCATCCCGACCGATGCGATGCGCTCGCGGTGCCACTCTAGGCTCTCTTTCTCATCGTCTATCCTTTTTTTAAAGTATTTTTTCTGTCATTTTCTCTTTCTCTCTCTTTTTATTCTTTTTTCTCTTGTCTTTTTCCTCGCCTTCTCTGTTTAACCTCCTTTCTCTCTTTTTACTTCTCTCTCTTTCTTTCTCCCTTTTTACTTCTCTCTCTTTTTTCTTACTTTTTACTTATTACATTTCCCCCTCTTTTATTTTATTTCTTTTCTTTCCATTTCGTTTTTAATCTTCCTGTAATTTTTTCTTTTCTTTTTTATGTTTCTCTTTCTTCCTGTCAAAAAAGAGCAAGAAAGAGGAAGATCTCTTTCTCTCTCTCTCTTGTCATCCCTCTACTCTGTGAGCAGCGAAATAGGAGGATTTGGCCAGGCAGCTTTTACAAATTCTTCCTGCTCTCTTTCCATATATATTTTTTCGTCCATTTTTCCTCTCTCTTCGTTTCTTTCGCGAGAGCGTGCACCTACACCTGCCAAAGGCGTTACGCAAGGAACTCTTGTGTTCGTTCGTACGTCGTATTGCTCTCGGAAAAAGTTTCACTTCTCGCTGAAAGGTTTAGACACAGTTCAGTGGCAATTGGGTGTTTCACTTGATGGTATACGAATAATATATCATTGAAAGAGGGAATGGAGGTTTCAATTGAGAAGTTGAAAGCGGGAAAAAGTTAATTCAATGAGAGAAATTCTGAAAGATAATCGTCAAATCGAGGATTATTGGCATTTCTTGTCAATTAGAAAGGCGAAAATATTAATAAACAGAAATAACTTATAGAGAGCTTATATATATATAAACTGGAAAACCCAAATTCTAAATTTTAAAATATATACTTGGCTCCTATTTAAAAGCATTCCCAGCTTAAAACCCCCGTACAGGAACCTTTACAGGAACATTTGATAGCTAAGGTTCCTGCATCGGAACCTGCACAGGAACCCTGTCCCAAAATCCCGTACGGGATCCTGTATGGAATCCTGCACAGGACCTGTACAAGACTGGCAAAAACACCGAAATGGCGTTCCTAAAAAACTCTTTTTTTTAAAGAGTGTACACCACATTTAACTATTGTAAAGCAATATTTCTATAATTTAGACATCAGGGAACAAGATTATCACAACAAAAATTTTAGTTTTTGTGATTTTCAACGTTTTTCCGAACGTTCAAATCGGCTATTTTTAATAATTTTCAACAAATGGCGTTCCACTTTTTTTCAATTTTTACACTATAAAACATGTATTTTTATTAAAAAAAGATATTTATATTACAATTTTATAATATAATAATATAATTATTAATAATATATATAAATATAACATATATAAATAACTATTATTTATTATTATGAATGGTAATATTATACGTATATGTTTTTGCCAGTCTGGGCCTCGGCGCGTGGAACGCCATTTGGAACGCCCTGCCAGTGAAGTGGTTAAGGATCCTGTACGGGGATTTTAAGCTGGGTTATATATCTTCCATGCATTTCCATGATCGGGAATTATCAGTACGGCGGCATGTACACGACCCAAAAACATACCAATCTTTAAATCAAGATTTTTTTATATATACAAATGTTAGAAAATTAACAAATATAGGGGAGACTGGGGTAAACCCGCTCACTTTTTTCAGAACGGTAAAAACCTAGGAAATTATTCTCTAAATCCAAGTTAATTTATATAATTTGAAAGCTTATGATTTCTACTAACAAAATAAAACAATAATTTTTGATTTATCTCTCTTACTTTTACTCAGGGGAAATTTTTAATACACATATACCAAATTTCAAAATGACAATTTTCCAGGGTAAATCCGCTGACCCATCGGGGTGAACCCAATCAATTGATTTTTTAAAGAATTTAAAGTAATCCCAACAGTTTTATTTTGTTTATATTAAATTTCTCCTTATTTCCGTCTTCAGTATGATTTATTCATGATAAATTATGAGTTCTATAAACAATAAATATTGGTTTATTTAATAATAAGTGTAGTTTTCATGATTTGCAGCTGTGAATTTAAATATTATTTTATTAAGAGAAAATTAAAATGTAGATACAATTTTTGATGTAACAAGTTATAGATTTTATTATTGATGAAGAATAATAAATGAAATTCAAAATTTAAAAATATACAATGGTAAAACGTGAACTGAACGAAGACAACAAACTAGATTTATGTCTTTTTTTAGCCGTAAAATACAGCGACAAATTTTGATTATTTGTTTGCGTTGTTTGTTATAACCGTTATAACCTAATAATCACTAATAAAGACTGATATAGACATGAATCCGCTCAATGTTGCCAACAAATATTGATAGTTCGTCGCCATCTATTTAAAAAAATCGTCACAAATCGCGAAATGCGGGACATTCAAAATGTTCAATATTCAACTAATTACTCAATAATTCAATAACATTGTTAGAAAAAGAATATTATTTCTCTTTTAATAAATATTTTTAATATTAAAAATTTTAAGATCGCCAAAAAAATCGCAAATACTTTTAAGGGGAGGCACCACCCCCAACATTGACCTCTTTAAATTTGAGTTATTAAAGTAGGTTATATTTTTTTTCTTGCACCATTTTTAACCCTAAAATATATAGGATGGTCAAAAATTTAAAATTTTAATTTTTTGAAGACGTTAGAATTTTTATCTTTTAACTAATTGCATATTTTTGCAAATCCATGCGAGAGGTTGTTTCAAACTATAAAATAAGCTTAGAAAAAAATTTGCGTTAAAAAATATTGAAAATTGTAAGAGATGATTAATTTTGAATGTTCAAATTTTACAACTTTTGACATTTTTTCCAAAATCCTAGACCAATAATCTTCTTGAGAATATCAGTGTTTAGAAAAATTTATTCGCTAAATACAAAAACCATGTCGTATAACTTATTTACTAGATTAAAATTTTAACGTCTGTCAAAATTTTAACCTAGAAAATAAAATAATTTTGACAGACGTTAAAATTTTTACCTAGTAAATAAGTTATTCGACATGGTTTTTGCATTTAACGAATAAATTTTTGTAAGAACTGATATTCTCAAAAAGATTATTGGTCTAGGACTTTGGAAATATGTAAAAAGTTGTAAAATTTGAATATTCAAAATTAATCTTCTCTTACAATTTTCAATATTTTTTAACGCAAATTTTGTACTAAGCTTATTTTATAGTTTGAAACAACCTCTCGCATGGATTTGCAAAAATATGCAATTAGTTAAAAGATAAAAATTCTAACCTCTTCAAAAAATTAAAATTTTAAATTTTTGACCATCCTATATATTTTAGGGTTAAAAATGGTGCAAGAAAAAAAATATAACCTAGTTTAATAATTTAAATTTAAAGGGTTTAAAGTTGGGGGTGGTGCCTCCCCTTAATACTGATTCGGCTTCCTAAACTAATTTAATAAGTGAGCGGCTTTACCCCGAATGTATTTCTAACATTTCAGAATAAATTTAAATGAATTTTTTTGAAATCAAACAAAACTACATATATATTTCGAAAAAGGACATCCAATACCATAAAAAAATTTGTTTAATAAATTAAGTCTCAAAAATAATAATCGAAATACTTAAAAATCCGAAGATCATTTTTTCTGTTTTGCACTTCTAAAAACAATTGACCGTCTCTGATTTTATGACGAATTCATAAAACTAAACGAAAGCTCGTTAACATTAGTTGTATGTTAAGACATACAACATACATTAGTTGTACTATTCACAGTACAAATACCTCCATCTTAAGTTGAGTTTATAGCTAGTGTATTAGAAATAAAAAGCATTTGCAGACAAAAAAAAATCTCTAAATTAGAAGTAAATAACATTTTTATACGTAGTAACAGGTATTTTTAGTCAGACAATCCTCTTTAAAAATGTATTAACATATTTTAATTAGTATAGTAAACTATGTTTGAGAATAAAAAACTTTTTTTAGAAGTAGGGGAGACTGGGGCGTAATGTCTCAGGGGCGTAATGAATCATTTCAATTGATTCAAAAGTGGTAAATCATAGTAATTTCGGTTTCCGATAAAAAAATGATTATTTAAAATCAAAGTTCTTTAATATTTATTCAAAGTATTATCAAATGCTAACCCCAGCGTTCCCTCACTTGAAAAAGAAAGGTACTAATTTAGTACCAATTTTGGTACTAAATCTAAATTTAGTTCTATTTTAATAACGAAATCAGCTCAAATTTAGAACCTTTTTTTTACTGTGCTGATAATAATTTTAAAAATTTCTTGTGGCCATTTGAAGTGAAAATTATTATTTTTGAAAAAGAATTCCACCATTTTGTAAGTGGAAGACCCCCTTAATGTAAAGAGAAAAAATAAATCTCATCGTTGGGGTTAGGTATTTTATATGTAGAAAATGTGTATCAAGTTTGAGATAAATCGGTCTTGGAGTTATCAAATGTTAGTGAACACGGTCTTTGAAAAGTCGTTTTGAGAAAAAACACATTTAACCATTACCATTGAATTGAGTAGCCAATTTTGAAAAAAAACTACATCAGAAAATATTCAAATGTAACATTTCAAAAGCTAAAAATATTTTAGGAGATGTTTTACAAAAAGAAAGTAAAAAAAATTGGACAAGTGTGAGTTGAACTCGCACTGCAATGGCGGGTTCCGTACACAAATATTAAAACAATACTTGCAACATTCATCGGTAAATGGTGGAATTAAAATAAACAATTAAAAAAATATATTAAAATCATTTGATAAAAAAAATAATTGAAAAATTAAAGTATTGTATATCTAATATTGTAAACAATAATAAGTAGAGGAACTAATTGTGCGAATTTTGTTCATCTACTTATTATTGTTTACAATATTAGATATACAATACTTTAAATTTTCAATTATTTTTTTTATCAAATAATTTTAATATATTTTTTTAATTGTTTATTTTAATTCCACCATTTACCGATGAATGTTGCAAGTATTGTTTTAATATTTGTGTACGGAACCCGCCATTGCCGTGCGAGTTCAACTCGCACTTGTCCAATTTTTTTTTAGATTTTTTATATATTTTTTGTGATCAGACTGTAAAAATATACAAATAAACCCATTTCCAGTTAATTGCCCAATTTAAATAAAAACTAACTTAATTATTAAAGTGTGACTCATTTTGAGTAACTTGAAATTCGCCATTTACTCCTGTTGATACGGAACGCATAATAAGTTGGAATTCATTTTTAGAAGAGCTACAAGGAAAAAATTTTCTTGTATAATCTACAGGATTTCCTGCGCCATTTATGAACGGTGGTTACAGTATACACAAACAGGCTGAGTTTGGGAAATACACAAACCAGTAGCAGAGGAACTCTTGAATTTCTTCGTGATATTGTACTACGCCTAAACCAGCTTGTTGGAAACACTAAAATCGCCTGTTTATAGCACAACTTAACCTATAAACTTGTGGCTTCCACAAGAAATTTTTTTCCGTATACTCCTTTTTTAAGTAGTAAAATCTGTTTTAAGCTAGACATTTATATTTAGAACATATTATCTTTTTAATTAACCAGAATATCTTAAATTTTAGTAGTAATAGCTGTATTTAGTCAGACAATTCACTTATTGAAGTTCTTTAACTTTATAATTAGATAAAAAAACATCATTTTCAATCAGACAACTCTTAGCTAGAAAAATAATAACTTTTTTTAAGCTTTTTAAGCTGGGTATAATTTTAAAATATCAATAACTATATAATAAATTATAAATCAACGAATAATATGTACTAGAAAATATTGAATTTGGAAATTCAAACATTATTACAGGAAAATAAATAACAAAATTAAGTAAACAAAAAAATTTATTTAAATGAACCAAATACGTTAACTAAAACTATTTATTTGAATGAAACAAATATTTTCTTTTAAAATAAACAAATTTTTTTGTTATATAAAATAAAAATGTTTGGTTAAGTGTAATAACCAGTCGGTTAATACAAATAAATGTATTGGAAGAAATTTTTTGGTTGAATCAGACAAACGTTTGGTTGACTGTATAGCAATGCATTTATTTGGTTGATTCAACCCAAATTTGGTTGTTTGAACGATTTTTTTTCTGAGTGTAAGATGTTTTAGTCAGTCAACTTTTTATTAAATAAGTATTAATAATTTTTTAACATAATTAAACATATTTCCATACGGAATCTCTAGAGAAATTCCATGTAGAAATTGCATGGAATTTCCAGGGGGTATTGCCATGAAATTTTTTGACGTGGGATAGAGAAAAAAAATATTTTACGGTTCGAATTATTAAATATTAACGTAAAATAATTACACAAACCTTGTACACGGAGAAAAAAATGCTGTTGAATCAATGACATAAGTTTGATTCATTGAATAGTGTCATAACGGGCTGCCAAACGTATATGCTGTTGTTTTGAAAGCACCGATTCTAATGATTCGATAGTATCACTTTCATTGAAACAAAAGCATATTTCTTAAATTGACAGCATACTATGTTAATTTGAAGGTATTCCTTTTGAATCAACGATCAAAATTTTTTAATTTAACAGTATATGCTTTTGAGTCAATGACTATAGTTTTTCAATTTAAAAGCATCATTTTTATGATTCAAAAATTTGTACTTTTAATTTTTTTAGTTGTTGCTATCGATTGAATAACATTATACTGTTAAGTCAATTCTTTTATGTGGTTAAAGATATACGTACGATAAATTTAAAAAATGAAATTTTTGTTCACATATTTTTTATATACTATAATTAATTCTCACACCTTTAACACAACACTTCTTATGAGGCGTTATTTCTCAAACGTCCCAGTCCAAAATTATAAGTCTTTGGATTGTGTTGGTATTTTGGGAAATTGTTGCCCTATATGAAAGTAATAAATCTGTAAAATATTAGCTCTTTAAAAAAAAATTGTAACAATGACAAAATTGTAACAAAAACAAAATTAAAACAAATGACCTAAATTAATAAAAAAAATTGAATCTCATGACTATTTAACATTAAATTTTAAAAAATTAATCTTATTAAAATATTCAATTTCTATTCAACTTAAATTTCTGTTTCTCAAAATTAAATTTTCAAATTGCCAATAACAATAATTTTAACTTACGAAACATCAATATTTTTTTCAAAATTAATTATTTTAATTGATGATAATTATTGTTCCTTTAAAACTTTAATCTTTCTTTTTCAAAATTACTCATTTTAATTGATAATAATTATAATTTATAAAAGTTTAAACATTTGTTTTCAAAATTATATATTTAAATTTTTTCGGTAAAAGTAATGCAGGCATTATTTTATTGACAGTCTCAACCCTGTTAAATGCAGAGAGCTACTATTGAAAAAGATTCATAGGAAGTATCAACCCTGTTTAAATGCAGAGCTTTTACTGAAGCAGATGAAGATAAAAGAGTGATTTTTATGTCGTTTAACGGCGCAGCGTCGGCGTAACGTACAGTAACCCGGGCGTACCGCTTACTTTGCTTTCAAATATCTTCTAAACTTCTGGTCATCCCACTATGAAACTTATATGGGTTTTTCCGGAAAAATGTCAGCTTTCCAATAAAAATAAAAAAAATTTTTTTTTAAATACCCATCAAGGTCAAAATTAAAAAATAAACTTAATTTTTGAAAAAAATTGTTTAAGAATTTTTTTAAAAATTTGTTTGTAAAATTTTTAGAAAGTAGATGAAAAATGCTTTAAATCCATTATAAACAAATTAAAATCGATAAAGTTTTATAAAAGTTACATGGTTTTGAAAATGGCAGTGTTACTTAAAATGTCAAAACTTTAACCCCCACCACTTTCTACAATTTTTTTTTAAAGAGCTAATATTTTACAGATTTATTACTTTCATATAGGGCAACAATTTCCCAAAATACCAACACAATCCAAAGACTTATAATTTTGGACTGGGACGTTTGAGAAATAACGCCTCTTATATACATCTTTCTTTCAATTTTACACACTAACATACATATCTTTATTACTTTTTTCATTTTTTCCAACGACAAACACACATACATACACATTCAAACACACTTTATATTTTTTTGAGTCTGAAAAATACGCTGTTCCCAATCGGTCACCCATCCATGTAGTAACCGCGACCAAACGTGCTTAACTTTCGTGATAGACGAGAACTGCCGCGCTGCAATGTAATACATTCGTTTCTTACATTGAGCAGTTACTTTGCAGTTAAATACCGTGCGCGAGATTTTTCTCGTGAAAAATTTAGGTAAGACTCCGTCAGAAAATGTACGATTTGCATGGGGTCTTTGGATTAGGCTGTAATTTGGAGAAATTGTAGTAATGGATACTAGAAACTATTGTGCCAAAATTTTTTTGAAAATTTTGAAATTTGTTGAAGTATACTTATAAGTATACTTATAATAAATTACCTTATTTTATCTGCATTAAAATTTATTTCGATCATTTTATGTGAAAATGGAAGGTTAATTTTAATATACAAATTGTTTTATTTCTTTTCAATAAAAAACTAAAATTTTGTTAAAAAATTAAAATGATTGACAAATCGAAATTATTCAGATTTTGTTCTCTTTCTTTCTAAAGAAATATAGAAAATTGTGCAAATTTCAGTAAAAAAAGAAAATCATTTGCATCATTTCTATTTTCAAATAATAATTTTGTAAAAAATACTGAATTTTTTTGAAAAAGGAAAAAAAAAATTTTTTAATCAATTACAATTTTTCAACAAAATGTCAACTTATATTTATTTATTGTTTAGAATTAGAATATTATATCCGTAACTTCAGACTCAGAAAAAACATTTTTTTTAGTTTTGATCAGAATGTGGAACATTTTGGAACATTTCTTCAAATTCATTTTAATTAATTATTATTTATTTTCACTCAAACTGTTTCTTTTTCGTTGAAACTGACGTAAAATGAATTTTAAATAATTGAATGTGGCTTTTTCGAAGTAATCTGGAACTTGATAAGGTCCTGATCAGGGCCTGAAGAATGGCTGTGATAAGTATATCCTGATCAGGGCCAAATCACAAATAGAATTTACTTAAGGCAATTTCTACACGGGTAGTTTTCGAGATATTGCAATTTTTGTGGTAGCGCGAATACGTTTCGGTGCCAGCGTTGTGTTAGTGCCCGGGACGACTCGCACAGTAGGATTCTTTTCACTTTACTGTTCAAAATTGTCTAGAGCCTACAAATTTTTTCCGATTTTAATGTTTTTGGTCTTAAATGAAAGGAGATAAATTTTCTAAGAATTTCACTGTAATCCGTTGTTTCAATTTTTAATTGTTTATATGTTTTTTTGTTACTCAAAGTTAACAATTTACAAGAATGTTGAAATAAATCGTGTTTATTTTTCTTCCATTTTTCATGATCGAAAGCAATTTAAATTAGTCTAGTATTACCACCCGTGTAGAAATTGCCTTAAGTAAATTCTATTTGTGATTTGGACCTGATCAGGATATACTTATCACAGCCATTCTTCAGGCCCTGACCAGGGCCTGATCAGGACCTTATCAAGTTCCAGATTACTTCGAAAAAGCCACATTCAATTATTTAAAATTCATTTTACGTCAGTTTCAACGAAAAAGAAACAGTTTGAGTGAAAATAAATAATAATTAATTAAAATGAATTTGAAGAAATGTTCCAAAATGTTCCACATTCTGATCAAAACTAAAAAAAATGTTTTTTCTGAGTCTGAAGTTACGGATATAATATTCTAATTCTAAACAATAAATAAATATAAGTTGACATTTTGTTGAAAAATTGTAATTGATTAAAAAATTTTTTTTTTCCTTTTTCAAAAAAATTCAGTATTTTTTACAAAATTATTATTTGAAAATAGAAATGATGCAAATGATTTTCTTTTTTTACTGAAATTTGCACAATTTTCTATATTTCTTTAGAAAGAAAGAGAACAAAATCTGAATAATTTCGATTTGTCAATCATTTTAATTTTTTAACAAAATTTTAGTTTTTTATTGAAAAGAAATAAAACAATTTGTATATTAAAATTAACCTTCCATTTTCACATAAAATGATAGAAATAAATTTTACTGCAGATAAAATTAGCTAATCTAATATAAGTATACTTATAAAATACCAAATCAGGTTGTGATCAGGGCATTATAAGACCCTGATGTGGCCTTTTTTTAAAACACCACTTCAGGACCTGATCAGAAAAAGTGTTTCATTTCTAAATCAGGGCCTTATTTAACATGATCAGGGCCAGATGACTACCACGTTTCAATTTCTACACGGGTATTTGAGTCTCCATCGATTTCTGTTTTTAAATAAAAGGTGAAATTATAAGAAATGAATTATTAATTGACAAGAAAACTCAAAAATCAGTCCCGCTCGGGCAAAAATTCAAAAAAAATTTTTTGATTTTTTTTGGGCAAAAATTTTTTTTTTGTTCTGTGATAGTCAGAAGAAACATGATTTCAAGTATAAGCCTTCCAAATTTTATTAAATTTCATCAAAAACTTTCGGAAATATTAAGATTTAAAAAAATTATAACAAAAAAATTCAAGATGGCGTAACTTCAACAAATTTCAATATTTTCAAAAACTTTTTGGCACAATAGTTTCTACTATCCAATACTACAATTTCTCTAAATTACAGCCTAATTCAAAGACCCCAACAGCATAAATCAAACGTGAATTTCCCTGTTCATCTGCCTGCATCAACATTGCCCCTAATCCATTATTCGACGCATCTGTATGCAAATCCGTTCTTGTCGATTTTGGATTAAAAATTTCCAAAATAGGTTCTTTTTCAAACTTTGATTTCATTTTTCGAAAACTCGACTCCTGACTCGAAGACCAGGAAAATAATTTATTCGATTTTAGTAATTCAACCAAAGGTCCAACCATCTTTGCAAAACCCGGAATGAAACGCCTAAAGAAACTAGCCACAACAAGAAACATTCTTACTTCTCGAACATTCGTAAGAGTAGGAAAATCTAGTATCGCCGGAAGCTTCCTACGCCCAGGACGAACTTTTCCCGCGCTTACAATAAAGCCTAAATATTCAATTTTGGTCATATTGCATGAATCAATATATCGTCAAAATATGTCAAAGCAAGATCGTTACCATGAGGACCAAATATCTTTTTCATTAATTTAATGAAATAGAACGGAGCATTCATCAATCCAAACATGGCTAACTAATGTCTCTCGACCACAATCCCATGACAATCTGAATCTTAGTTTCTGTAACTCCAAAACCAAGTCCTTTACATAATCGAACTTTATCAAAGAAGTATTCTGTTGCATCTTCCCCACGTCTTTGACTTCTATTTTCCATGGCCTTCCATTTTTCCGTCAAAGACTTTTCTCGAATAAAAGTTCCCTTGAACGACTCTTGGAATGATCTCCAGTCACGAATAACATCAACAAAAGCCAAATACCAATTTTTTGCAGCATTTCTGAGATGTGCTCTTGCTGTTTCAAATGCAACGGCCTCCGTCCACCGGTGCAACATTGCTGTCGATTCCAATTTGTTTAGTGCTACAACTATTATACAGCAAGTAAATCTTTTAAATACACAAAAATTCACAAACATCTGTACAGTTGTAAAATTTATCTTTTTATTGCAAACACATTTTGAGTCTAAAAAAGACTTAGTTTACTGTATATTGGTTTATTACTATAAACCTCTTAAGACGAAGTGGCCTAAAACTCTCACGTACCGATTAGACCATACCATAAAACCCTAAAAACCAACCTCTTCATCTACTTGCAAAATTGTACCTGAAATCGAAAATTGTAAAACCATCGTTACCTACACACTTACCCATTCAATCACACACACATTACCACCACTTTATGTGTTTTATTTAATTAACAATTGCATCTCAATTAAATGTTCCCTATTCTGAACATTTTATGGTCCTTCGAGCCGGATTTTTCTTGCGCCGTGTTACAGATTCAAACGCAGGTGTAGGAATAGTGGTTGTTTATCACAATTGATAACAAGTGTTAAGCTTAAAGATCGGAAATAAAGTACAAACACAATCCACAGACTTTAAATTTCGAATTTAAAACAACGTTTTAAATGAGATATGTGTCAATTTCGGTTGTAACATTTATTGTTAAGTGCTTCGTACACAGTTTATTGTGAAAGAAAATTGTTGAACATTGAACAGTTGAAATTATTAACATTGAAAAGTGCAGTGCTAAACTACTTTCGCATTTATTAAGAAACTACACAAATTATTTGGTGAATGTGAAGTTCAATTCAACTTCAATCAATCAAGGAGTCCCAATCTGGTTTGGAATTTGGATGGAAGGTTCAAGTGCTCAACTTCAATCAAGTGATATACCAATTCTACGCTAATTTCAACCATAATCTAATCATCGAAAAGTAAGTCAAGGCACCAATCCTTAATTTGTCCTGTCATTATCATTATCTCAGTTTTTTCTAGAATTGCAATTGTTCATAGTCAATATGACAGATTCTGAAATTCGTGAATTAAAGGTGAAACGTGGTGCTTTAAAACGCTCACTCACCACGAACGAAACAGCGTTAGATAAAATTAACGAATCAACGATTTTAGCTTCTTTGGATCCAATCGGCCGATTGCAAAGAATTGAAGAAAATTGGAAGGAATTCCAAACAATTCAGTCGCGAATAGAAATTCTTTCTTGTGATAATGAGGAAGAATTAAACATAAATTATAATGAAAGGGATAATTTTGAAAGTAGACATTTTAAAATAACTGGTACACTGAAAGGCATTATTAGCGAATTGCCTACTGATAGCACCCGAGAAAATTCTCCGGCATTGTCTTCTTCTAATTCATCAAACGTTCGCGATCATGACATTAGCCCAAATATTAAATTGCCGACTATAAATCTGCCAACATTTTCTGGCAGCTACGATACGTGGATAGGTTTCTCAGACATTTTTAAATCCATTATTCATAAAAGTGAAAGAATTCCTGATATTCAAAAATTGCATTATCTAAAATCTTGTTTAAAGGATGAAGCAGCAACTGTAATTGCTTCCTTAGAAACATCCTCAAATAATTACCATGTTGCGTGGGAGTTGCTTGAAGAACGGTTTAATAATCACAGATTTATTGTTGAAAGTCACACCAAAGCTCTCATCGAATTTCCCTTTGTATCTAAAGAATTTTCAATTCGCTCGTTATTAGATCATGTGCAAAAACATTTTCGCGCGTTAGAAGCATTAAAGGTACCCGTTAATAAGTGGGATACAATATTAATTTTACTGATCAAGAGTAGGTTAAATCAATTTAATCGAGATAAATGGGAAGATTCGACTGTTGAATCAAAACTTCCGACTATGAAGGAAATGATAAGTTTTTTGCAACGTAGAGCACAATTAGAAGAAACGCGTCTTGAAGATAATCAAAATAAAGCAAACATTTCAAACAACAAAGTTGATAAATCAAATTCGAAATTTAATAAAAAACACAATGCTCAACATGCTCATGTTTCGACACAAGGAAAACCAATTTGCTTTCTTTGTAAAGGTGAACATCCAATTTATTCTTGTGAACAATTTCTAAAATTATCAGTAAATGAGCGGGTTGAAAAGGTTAAAGCTTTGTCTTTGTGTAATAATTGTTTACTGCAAAATTCTCAAAATCACAAATGTCGTTTAGGTCCTTGCAAAAAATGTAATGGAAAACATAATTCATTATTACATTCAGACCAAAGTCAGTCTCAAGTTACTGCCCTGACAACTGCAACTGAAACATCAGTAAACATGCACACTACTGACATGTTTCATTCATTAATTTCCACTGCTCTTGTTGAAATACAAGACGCAAAGAGGAATTTTCATCCTTGTAGAGTTCTATTGGACAGTGGTTCTCAATCCAATTATCTGACTGAAAAGAAAGCTCATTTGCTTCAGTTAAAAACCAATCAAGTTAATGTCAATGTCACAGGTTTGTCATTATCGCAAACTACAATTACAAAATCAGTTAATACAATAATTAAATCACGAGTTAACAATTATGATGAAAGATTAGAACTTTTTGTTGTTCCTCGTATTACAAGTAAATTGCCCTCAATTCAAATCAATCGAAATAAATTGCAAATTCCTCAAAACATTGTTCTGACTGACCCCGAATTTTACAAGCCTGCAGAAATCGACGCTTTAATAGGAGTTCAATTATTTTACAAACTTCTATCCATTCTTCAAATCAAAATACCGAATCATGATGCCATTTTGCAGAAAACCAGATTTGGTTGGGTTGTTGCTAGAAATGTGTATCAAGATTATCAAACATCAAAATCTGAAGTGTGTCATTTAACCATTAACTCTAGTTCAACAGAATTAGATCAAATTTGTCAATTTTGGGAACTTGAACAGGTTCCAAATAAAAAGTTTCTATCCCCCGAATAACAAGCGTGTGAATCCCATTTTTTAGAAAACACGAAACGTGACTCTACGGGAAAATATGTTGTTAAGTTACCATTTAATGACATGAAAAACAAATTAGGCCAATCTTTTAATATGGCGAAAAGACGATTCTTTCATCTAGAAAACAAGCTAGAAAGAAATAATTCCCTGAAGGAAAAATATTCAGATTTCTTAAATGAATATGAAAATTTAGGCCACATGTCTGAAGTTTCTGAAAACACAATTGATACAGGATATTTTATACCTCATCACGCAATTCTCAAGGAAGACAAATTGTCTTCAGCACTTCGTGTTGTATATGAAGGTTCAGCAAAGGATTCAAATGGAATTTCGTTGAATGACACTTTAATGGTCGGCCCTACTATTCAGGACGACTTATTTTCTATTTATGTTTGCTTTCGTTCATTTCCTTATGCATTAACAGCTGACATTGAAAAAATGTATCGTCAAATTCTTGTTGATGAAAAAGATTCATTTTAAAAAAATTCTTTGGAGAAACAATCCCAATGAAACAATTAAAATTTTCAAATTAAACACTGTAACATATGGTACAGCGTCAGCACCATATTTGGCTACTCGTGTACTATCTCAATTAGCATCCGATGAAGAAAATTCCTTTCCTCATGCTGCACAAGTTTTAAGGCGTGATTTTTACGTTGATGACGTATTAACAGGGGAAGAAACATTTGAAAAGGCCTTAGCTCTACGGGACGATTTAATGAGTCTGCTTAACAAAGGTGGCTTTTCTTTACGAAAATGGGCCTCTAATGATTCTCGTCTAGTTAACAACCTTGACAATAAATCAAATGATTCCCTCATTTCACTAAAATCAATTGAACTTATAAAAACTCTAGGAATTGCTTGGCTTCCAAGCAAGGATTTAATTATTTATTCAATTAAAAATTCAATTAGCAACAAGCAAATTACAAAACGACAAATTTTATCTGATCTAGCAAAGTTATTCGATCCGTTAGGTCTATTAAGTCCAACTATTGTTTGTGCAAAATTAATAATTCAGAATTTATGGAAATTAAAACTCGCTTGGGATGAGCCTTTGTCACCCGAAATACAATCCAATTGGTTAGAATTTAAAGATCAGTTATCATTTATTAAAGAATTTCATTTTAAACGTTGTATACGCTTACCTGAAGCCACAGAGCTTGAACTGCATGGGTTTTGCGATGCCAGCGAAAAGGCATACGCCGCTTGTATCTACCTGCGATCCGTTGACATAGCAGGTAAAATTTATTGTCAACTGATCTGTTCTAAATCTCGCTTAGCACCCATACATCCAGTTACACTACCTAGACTAGAATTGTGTGGAGCCTTATTATTGTCGCGTTTACTAACTGTTGTAAAAAGTGCATTAAGTCATCTCAAAATTACTAGACACTTTTTTTGGTCAGATTCAACAATCACTCTCTGTTGGATAAAAACTTCTCCTTGCAATTTAAAAACATTTGTTGCTAATCGAGTTGGTGAAATTCTTGAAGTTACAAAACCCGAAGAATGGAAGCATGTACCCAGTCAAGACAATCCTGCAGATTTACCCTCTCGCGGTAGGATGCCGAAAGAATTCATAACAGACACTATTTGGCACCAAGGCCCACAATGGCTAATGCAAGACAAAGGTACCTGGCCTGAACTAGAAGTAAAGTCTGTCGACCTTCCGGAATTACGTAAAAATAATAATTCAAAGGCATTTACAACCACAATTAATGACTCAAATTTCCTCACGCGTTTTTCATCATTCTCCAAACTCATTCGCGTAATTGCCTATTGTTTTCGATTTTGTCACAATGCAACAGGAAAAAACTCAAAGAAGCTAAGTGGTCAACTTTCAATTACGGAATACGAAAATGCTCATGATTCTATTATCAAAATTGCCCAGTTAAGCGAATTTTCTCAAGAAATTAAACAATTAACAGAGAATCGGCCTATCAATAACAAAAGTAAGCTCTTAAACTTGAACCCGTTTGTAGAGAAAGGTGTGCTAAAAGTTGGTGGAAGATTAGTAAACTCAAATCTGAAACTAAATCAAAAACATCCGATAGTACTTCCACGCAATCATTTTATTACCGCTTTAATTGTACGCGAACATCACAAAAAATTAAAACACGCAGGAATTCAATCAACACTTTATTCAGTGCGCGAAACCTATTGGCCTTTAGATGGCAGAAACATTACGAGAAAATTAATTCGTCAATGCATTACTTGTTTTCGTGCTAATCCTCGCAGTTTCGATTGCACAATGGGAAACCTACCTGCGGATCGAATTAATTATTCGCGACCATTTGCTGTTCTCGAAGTAGATTATTGTGGTCCCTTTTTTATCAAAGAAAAAAAGGTACCGCAATACAAAGAAATTAAAATCGTATGTAGCAGTTTTTGTTTGTTTTGTAACTCGCGCAGTGCATCTTGAATTAGTAAGTGACCTTACTACGGAGGCATTTATTGGGTGCTTGAAAAAAGTATTCGCACGTCGAGGCAAAGCCAGTAAAATTTACTCTGACAATGCAACAAATTTTGTAGGTGCAAATAGACACTTAAAAGAATTAGAAGAATTGTTTAACACAACAGCTCATAAACAAAGGGTAAATAAATTCTTAGAAAGCGAAAGAATTGTTTGGAAATTCAGTCCTCCAAGAGCACCTCACTTTGGTGGGTTATGGGAGGCTGCAGTCAAATCTTTCAAACATTACTTCACGCGTACTGTGGGAGAGGCTGTATTGACATTTGAACAATTGCAAGTTTATATCTATGAGATTGAGGCCATTCTGAACTCCCGCCCTATTTCTCCTCTTTCTTCCGATCCTAATGATCTACGCCCTTTAACACCTGGTCATTTCCTTATTGGTGGCCCTCTGACAGCGCTACCTGAAGAGGATTTTAGTGACGTCAAGTTAACTCGATTGTCTCTTTGGGAACACGCCCAGCAAATGAAACAACACTTCTGGTGTCGTTGGCAAAAAGAATATTTAAATGAACTAATTACTCGCAGCAAATGGAAATCTGGTTCATCAATCATCACTGTGGGAACACTAGTAGTTTTACGAGAAGAAAATCTTCCTCCTTTGCAATGGAGTTTAGGAAGAATAAGTGAAACACACCCAGGAACAGACGGAGCCGTAAGAGTGGTTACTGTGAAAACTCAAAAAGGAACTTATAAAAGATCAATTAGAAGTCTATATCCGCTTCCAATTGAATCGGAAATCAAAAAATCATATCAAACATAACACTCTTCATTCACACTAAATTTATTGTAAACACCTTTTAAGAGGAAAAGGAGGAACAACAAACAAAATTTTATTTTTTAAATTTATCACCGTTGTTATCTAATTAAAAACCAAAAATTGTCACTTGACATTTGAACAATGTTGGTTCAAGGTGGGCGGCATGTTTAGTGCTACAACTATTATACAGCAAGTAAATCTTTTAAATACACAAAAATTCACAAACATCTGTACAGTTGTAAAATTTATCTTTTTATTGCAAACACATTTTGAGTCTAAAAAAGACTTAGTTTACTGTATATTGGTTTATTACTATAAACCTCTTAAGACGAAGTGGCCTAAAACTCTCACGTACCGATTAGACCATACCATAAAACCCTAAAAACCAACCTCTTCATCTACTTGCAAAATTGTACCTGAAATCGAAAATTGTAAAACCATCGTTACCTACACACTTACCCATTCAATCACACACATATTACCACCACTTTTTCCAATTTTTAAACACTTCGTTTTAGTTACCTGTATAACCAGAATCAATCTTGTCTTCAACAGAGAAACACGTAAAATGTTTCTAACAAAAACTGTCAGTTACGCGTCGCACATTTGTTCACAACCAACAAAGTAAAACAACAACAGAATAAATTGTTATATTATTTAAACGGATCTATGTGTTTTATTTAATTAACAATTGCATCTCAATTAAATGTTCCCTATTCTGAACACAATTGATTCAACTAACTCCTTGCTTCAACTGGCCCTTGAAGTCTAGTGAAATTGTCAATATTCTGCGACAAATCAGGTAAAACATTATAGTGAAAAGTTTCTGCACGATTCGTCTCAGTCATATTCTGCATAACTTGAGCGTTCTGCTGTAACAAGGTACCCACTATATACAACAATTGTTGCATATCCGTTGCATTCTGCCCTGCATTTGGAGATGGTAGTAAATTTGGATCTATCTGCTGTGGATCTCCTCCTTGCTGTCCATTATTAATTTCATTATTCTGACTATTATTATTTCCATTATGTTGTTCATTTGAATCAATGACAGCGCAAATGATCCCCTCCTCCTGTTGACATGATGATGTAATCACTTCACGAGACACTCAGTTTCACAAAATGAACACTATTAGCGCTAGTGAATTGGTAATATTAAAATGATTTTTGGCGGTTCACTTTATAATAGACGCGACGCCATTTTGAATTTTATAGCGTCTTTTGTCACACACAAAAAAAAGTTATTTATATAGGATGAAAGCAAGCGAAAATTTAGGCACTCAAAGGATTTTTATGTATCCCACTTCTGAAAAATGTTATATTTAATTTTGATAAAGAGATGATTTAGGAAGGAAGACTAAATGAAACCACACCTTTAACGTTGAACAAAAAAAAGTAGCGTGCGTAATACGAGAAATTTTAATATTTTCATGAATAAAATGTCGTTATTGTTAAATAGAAATAATTCTTAAAATTTTTTACTTATTTTAACTCTACTACAACTTGTTAAAAGTAACAAAAGTAAACAGTAAACAATTATTTTTATTTTAAAAAAGTTTATTGTATAAAAATCGGATACAACTTTTTTATAAATTGTAACACAGACTTTAATTCAAAGAATTTAGTATCGGTCGGTTATTAGAATGCACATAAACCACAAATCGAAAAAACACAAACTCAGGTGAGGTCTAGTCAGAGACTAACGTCGGGTACCTTCGACGTTCGTGATGAGTCGACGGCGACATGAACAACGGTCTAATACTTACATTTCAATTCGCCGGTCTCAGGTCACGAACACTCAATTCAAACTTTACAATAAAGAATCAATCTAATCCAATTAATATTACAAATTTATTACAATAATCAAATGCTCATAAATCAATCAGCAAACGGTCAAGCTCTCGGAGTTCACTCAGGAGATCGGTCGCTGGTCCTCGTTTCTCGTCGGTCACACGGTCCTCATCGGTCAAATCTGCCACCTCAACAGACAATGGATCAATGGTCTTAACGGAAGATTGCGATGGAACCCGTACTGCAACTACATCATCCTTCGCTTTCCGGCCAACTGCTACCTTCCCACCAAATTTACTTCGCATAAATTCTTCATAACGTCGAGCACAACGAGGGCACTCATACACCTTCACATCTGCTCTTCCGCAATTCAGGCAAAACAACTCCATTGGCTTTAGGCAGCTCTTTTGGCGATGACCCTTCCTCCAGCAGTTAAAACATGCTCCTGGTGGGGGGTCCAAATCTCGGTCAGTCGGAATCCGGTCAAGATCTCCAAACATCGTACCAGTGGTCTTGATCGGCAAAGCTGGAAACTCGGGTTTGTGGACAACTCGTTGAACCACCGATTTCAGTGCCGGGGCTTCTTTAGGCAAGAGGTCAGAATCTACCCCCTCCCTAATAACATTGATGCCCAATTCCTGCGGCACCGCCAAAATATCCGGTAATAATGGATCTCTTACACCGACGTAATCCTCCAACTTGAGAACAGAAGGGCGCTGATAATCTAACGTTTCCTTCAGCAACATCTTCAGCTTGTCTCCCTTCCGAGTTGACTCCATTGTAGAATCATCCACCGCAACCAACAGATCCGCCACCGCCTTACGACTTTCCCATTCCTCGCGACTCTCCCCCTTTTTCCTAAAAAAGTCTCCTCCTTTGCTAATAATCCACTCTTTTTCTGTTTAATCCCCTTAGGAATTGTACCGAAGTTCCTCGAAGTGCTGGGCTGGTCTATCTGATCAAACTTGGTCTTATCACAACTCGTCACAGTCGCCGATGGTCTTATAAAAGAGGCCCGCAGAGTCTCACTCACTGCACCGATCTCCTCAGCTCTCTCTAAAGTGGTCTTATGGTCGTTTCTGACTCCAAATTTCTCATTCCACTGAGCCAGAATCTTCCTCATTCTATCCTCGTCTTTGGATTTAGCCATGTCCTTGGATCCTCCCTCAAACTCCGGCAACATCCGTTTCTGTACCTTTTTCCTACCAGACCAACCAGGTCTTCTCGCGAAGGTCTTTTGTGGCATCTCTTCGTCTGACAACCTGATCTTCTTTGTCGGAGGTGATGGGGACTGCTTATTAACTTTTTTGGACATCCACGAATTACTAAAAGAACAAAGACAATAAATTATAATTATTCAAACATTTTCCTTACTACTACGAGGAGGTATATAACGCATCAAATTAGAACTATGCACTTTTGCCACACGACGATTATTCTGATTTGCCAATTTATAAACGGAATCCGAAAGTTGTTTCACTATTTCAAATGGTCCTTCGAAACGAGGTGCTAACTTAGCCGAAAATCTCTGCGCTGCGTTTGACAACTTATGTGAACGACACAACACTTGATCTGCCTTTAGATCTATTTTCGAGATGTAGCGTGCTCTCCTTAATTTATCCAAAATGGCGTTGACACCTAGGTATCGGATAAGCGTCTTTCACGGTCACCTTGTTTCGACTTTAGAGACGTGAGTCTCTAAAGTCGAAACATAGTCTCAGTGTCCCGTCGCTCTTCTTTACTACAACAGGTGCTGTAAACCACTTGCTCTCTGCTCTCTCAATCATCCCTGCATCCAGTAACTTCTTGACTTCTTGGATTAACCAATTGAGCATAAAAGGCGACATTCTCCTTGGTCTATGTTTGATAGGTGTCCGGTCCGTCACTCTTATATTATGCTTGGTCATATTGGTCACGCCGTGTTCTTGTCCCGGTGGTATGACTAATTCATCTACTATCTCCTGAACGTCTCGTCGTTGGTCCCGATTCAACTAGCAAATACCCGCGCACTCCGCAGTAATAATTGCTTCCTTTCCCTGGTCTGTAAAATTATTAAACTCGTGCCAACCCTGATTACTCACTCTCCACAGTCCTTTGTCCAATTGGACATCCATGTCCTTTGGCGCTTTCTTCACACGCTAATGGTCTTCGAAATTCGTCTGTCGTTTCATTCATCGCACTCTCATTATGGCGGTGATATGGGTCAGACTTCTTACTATTCAATTTCTTCAGGTCGGTCTCTCAAACTATCTCTACTATTGTATGATCGCAATTCTTTGTTTCGGTCTCCATATCGGAATATTCCATGTCCTTCAGATGAATAAAACTCTCTTTTCCTACTCTCGACATGTTCATATTCCCATCCTGACTTAAGATTGGGGGGACGGTTGTTGCTTACTCCCCCCTTGCGCGTTTCCCAAAATTTGTCTAGCCATAACACAATTTGGACAGTGTGCTAATTCGGTCCCTGGGGGGACCTTGGCAAGTATAACAGATCCTATTCGGACACTGTGGTGCTCGATGGCCTACTAATTGACAAACATTACAAGTTCCAATAAACTGTCGTTGTTCAATACCAGGTCCCGTCTTTCGTGCGCCATAATTTCCTCATTCTAGTTGTCCAGAATTAATGACTGGTGCTTTTGGTACGACTTGCGCAGGCCACGTTGATTGTCCGAACTGTATTCCTTTGGTCTGTCCTCCTGACAGTAATATGGCATCGACGTTCTCAACCTCACACGTTGCGGTCTTTTTGGTCTTCTTCACACTTTTCTTGTTCTTTTTCAGCTTCATTTTACTAGTCTCTTTCTCCGAATCTGAAAATGACATTTCCAACAGCGCGTCCAATTTAAAGAGTTTGGTCGTTCCTCTAGGGTCCGCTGAAGGAAATCTCATCTTGTCTTTGGTCGGTGAAGGGTTGTATCTTCTATCGATATCTTTGATCCTCTCGTATCTTCTCAATACTCTCTCTACTTCGGCCACGTTCTCAACATCATGAGCCGACAGATAACGACGGTATTCCGGGGTCAATCCACGATATAAAATCCTTAAGAACTCGTCCTCGGTTGCTGGATATCGGAAATGTCCCGCAATCAGGCGTAAACTCATTACATAATCTGATATACTTTCGCCCTTGGCTTGAGTTCTATTCTTTAACTCGTCCCAAACGTCATCATCTTCAATAATCGGAGCAAATTCCCTCAAAAACAATTTTTAAAGGTCTTCCAGGTCTTAATTTCATATTTATTAACTCTAAACCATATACTCGCTGACTGTCGTAAAATACTAGGTACCGCCTTGAGAAGATCCCGGTCTGAAATATCATAACACTTTTTACAGTCGTCGAGCTTTTGGATAAATTCTTCTGGGTCCTCTTTCTCAGATGCTGCAAATTTCACATCCCAGTCCTTTAGTATACTTTCACGGTCTTGAAACTTAAAGTTGTATGTGCTCCGTGTCCGGCCCCTGTTTGAGCCCGATTTGAAAGGTCATCACTATCTGAATCGGTACCACTGTCCACTAACAATGGAGATCTAGGAATAGTTCTCGAATTGCTCTCACTTGGTCTTCTCGAGTGACATGCTTGCTCTCCCATATTCAAATCGAACACATTGCTCCGCTCTCCAGGATATACTAAGTTTTCCTCAGTATTGCTACGATGAGAAAACATTGCGCCCACATTTTGTCCGAAATGCATCCTTGTATCCCTATGACTCAGTCTCCATACACTCGGCGTTCGATTGGTCGACACAAGACTTCCAGAAGTCGTGCAGGTCACATTGGTCGAAGTATTGGTTGGAGATACCTACACTGGGGTGTCCACGGTCGGTACAGCTCCATCCATGGTAGTTACTGACCCATTATTAGCCGCTGATACCACTAAATTATTAGCCTCCGGTCGTTGGCTATCCCCACTACTCGAATTGCTGTCACTCGATAGACCATCATCGGTCTCGGCCACAGGTCGGTCATTACCCCCCCCCCGTTACCTTCTCCAATTCACGGTCATTCTCGGTCATGAATCCAGTTTCCGACTGGAGTTGAAGGGATTGGTCCGATAATGCTTCCAGAGGCCATGTCTCGATGGACTCGGCAAGGTCAAATTGCTCCATCCAAGGCACCGAAATTCTCTCCCCAAATAGTATTCTAGCGCGTAGTCGCAATAATCGCTCGCGTAACACCTGCGCTGTTCCCTTGAGACTACACTGCTGACAACGAAGTTCGGTAACAACTTCCTCAATAGGTGTCTCTAGAATACTGGACCAAATCATTCTCGCTTCCCGTATTTCCATCAATCGGGAGCAAAGTCGATGATACGACTCCATGTTTGTCGCCGTTAACAATTTAATCTCCCTTAATAGGGAATATAACTCGTCCCGATTTGACAGGATTAATAAAATTATTAAAAGTACACTTCACGAAATTAAAATAGCACTTATTAATTTGTGCTTTTTATTTTTAATTTGTTTGATTTAAAACAATAAATGTCTTCTTCGCGTCAACTTCTGTTAAACACACGAACAGACACCGCCTAATTCTATTCGGTTATATTTTCTGGTCAAAATCTCCGTAAAAAATTAAATTCGCTCAATAATACACAAAACAGAAGTTTCTGTCTATGCCTGGTCATTGGTTATAGGTAAAAAAAATAAAAATTAAATAAAAATTGAGCGGAAAGACGAAAGAAATAACAAGAACGGTTTAATATAACCACAATAAAATTTCCACTTAATTTACGAAAATAATAATTTCATTCGCAAAATCAATATTATTAAAATTCTCCTGTAAATTATTTCACTACACACAATTAAAATTTGTTTTAATTCTGATCGGTGGTCTATCGGTCCAATAAAACAAAATTACGCATCGCGACTGATTCCGAAAGCATAATTGTGTTAAATACAAACGGAAACGAACGCCATTTTGCTCCACCACGCACGCCCGTGTGAGCAACGTAACCTCTCAAGTCACGCCGCGACGTCACTTCCGCCTCAGCACGTGTTGCCTCGAATTCTTATATTTTCCCTAATAATTCGCGATACTTTTATACTCAACTCTATACACTCTCTCACATTACCATGGTCTCAAAAGATAAAATAAACGCGTCGGTCGTTATATATATCCTCTTCAAACCATAAAATAGCAAATATTAAACATTCGTCTTCAACTCATCACGGCGTCTCACACAAAAACGTGGCCCCACGTTGGGCGCCAAATTGTAACGCAAACTTTAATTCAAAGAATTTAGTATTAGTCGGTTATTAGAATACACAGAAACCACAAATCGAAAAAAACACAAACTCACGTGAAGTCCAGTCAGAGACTAACGTCGGATACCTTCGACGTTCGTGATGAGTCGATGGCGACATGAACAACGGTCTAATACTTACATTTTAATTCGCCGGTCTCAGGTCACGAACACTCAATTCAAACTTTACAATAAAGAATCAATCTAATCCAATTAATATTACAAATTTATTACAATAATCAAATGCTCATAACAAATCCTTAAACTCGTTCACAATTCGCGATTAACGACTCATAAAGACCGGCAATATTTAAATTCGACTATTAACTTAACCTCAAAAACGAAATACTAAACAGTCTAAAATAAGCGGCTTATTGACGAACACTTCGTCACAAAATGTGCAACAGTGACTCAAGTAATCAAGCTATTGCTATCATATTGCACTAAAAAGTACCTCAAATACTATACCTGCGAACGATTAAGTTACAAATTTAAAAATCTACAGTTGATTTTTGGCCGCTTTTGCTTATCTTCTGTCCCACAGTATACTGTGAGATACACAGTGAAGGAGTTTTTATCACTCTGTCTTTGTGTTATATTGGCTGCCAATAAAATATCAAGCTTTTAAAAATCGATTTTCTTTCCTTGGCAACTAATATTGGCCACATGTTTGGCTACCTATCATTGGCAGTAGCGTGGCCATCTCAAGCAAAAAACAATGATGGTCCATTGTTTGTTGCCAATCATTGTTTCAATAATAACACGGAATTTGCGAAGCATGGCGCATCATTGGACCTTGCGTTTTTTCCTATTCGGTTAGAAACACAATTCCTTTATTTCGCTCTCAACGAATTTTTAAACAAATTAACTAAACTCCAATATTTATCATGTTCCTGTGATTACAAGCCTCTAACAATCTGACTTTTTAATTGAACTCGTGACAGTAAAACTGTGCAATAACAAAACACAGAGTGTACGCGATCTCTATAAATGACTGAGAGCTATGAATAAATGCGTGAGTTTTCATCCACATACACAGGGACCGCAAAAGCAAAAAAAAACATTGTCTCTCGAGTGTCGAGCTATACAGAAAAAAAATTTATTGCTAATTATTTTTCCGCGCATAGACATTTCACATCCGCAAAAAATGGATTTTCGACGAACGAGAAATATATAAAGAGAAGGAGAGAGAGAGAGAGAGAGAGCGATGGAAAAATAAGACAATTCACCTATAGGAATGAAGAAGAATAGCATTTTTTGTGTTAGTTCTCTTTTTTGAGTTGTTATTATTGCGGTATGGAATCAGGCGACAATTGCGTGATTCGCGTGAATTGAGTGTCGGAGATCCTTAGAGTAGGTGTTAGGTGTGTGTATTGTATGGATGCGTCCTTGTGGCTGGTGGTTTGTAATATTATGATAACCCACCATCCTCTGTTGAGCTAACTCTCTCCTCTCCACTCGCTTTCGCTACCCTTACTCCCCCTCACCTCATTTTACCGCCATTGGCACACGGTGGCGTCGCCTCATCCACCGCCTGGCAGCCCAGCCATCCTCTTTCAGCGGCCATGTTGCCAGGAAATATGATTATTGTTATTATTTGCCACCCTCTTTTGCCTCCTATATCCTCCTGACTCCTCACTTTGCAGTTATGGTAGCTCGCATGCCCTTCGCTCCGTTTTCACCTACAACCCCCTTGAAAAACCTTCGTCAGAACGATATTCTGCAATGCCAATTCCCCTCCTTCCTCACGTTCTCCTTTTCAAGTGGAGGGAGAGAGAGAGACTTAACCTCCCCCCCCCTCCTCCTCGTCGACCAAGTACTTTACCAACGAATTGGGAGGAAACGAACAAGAACAGGGATGAAGCAACCACCCGTCAACCATTCCAACTGTCTTTCTCTCTCTTTCTCTATCTGCCACATTCACTTCCTTTGGCATATTCTACAGATTCGGAACGCAAAAGTTTACATTTGCGAGTGCCATCTACTATATACTTGAACCTTCTTTTTGTGACGCGTCCACGAATCCAGTTCACCCTCTCTCCTACCTTCAAGCTGTTGTATTCAAGCCCACCCACTTTTGAGAAGGTTTCCTTTCCACTGGAAGCATTTTATCGACCGTAGTTACTTCTAGGGAGGTGTTTTTCTTTATTTTCATCAGTAAAAAGTAAAAAGAGATACACACTCTGATGTATAGAAAGCAATGAATCGAGGAAGATTATCATCTTGTGTATATTTATTTTCTTGAATTTTGTATGTACACTTTGAGAATTGTCTTGACGAAAAAAAGGCTTTCTCTTATTTAAGAACGTAGATTTGTTCGTTAAAAGAATTATTAGCTTTTTTTATTACTTTGTAATAGAGAAAAAAATTTTGTTAAACTTGTGGAAAAATAATAATTTGTTTTGGTAAGATTAATATTTTCAAAGATAAATTTTCTTTAATAATAATTAGTAGATTTCTACTACTACGCTATTATATGTTCTGTCTGTGAATTAGTTTTTTATACGAATTAATAGTTTTCTACTGCAATTTTCTATAGAAATTAGTAGGTAGTTTTTATCTATTCTCTAAATCTGAATACGTGAAAATTCACTTATTTCTAAGTTAGAGGGGAGAGTGAGTCAATACGGGGTACCGGCCTTATTTATTATTAATTAATCAATCGCGATTATTTTTTACATAATACTGCATCGAGACGATAGTTTCTCGTTTACAAAATTGAAAAAAAATGAGAACAAATCTTTTACCTTTTTTACTAAAAAACTGTTTTCGACGATTTTCTTGTCATTTTTTCACTTCTTTTAATAGGTGTTTATTATTTAATAATAATTGTTAAGAGTGACCAAAAAGAAGAAAGTTTATAAGGTTAAATCATAAATTAGCGATGGTAAAGTGGTTCATACAACTTGTCTCTATTGTAATGGTTATTATTTAGACAAACACATTTTCTGTTTTAGTTAAAATTTGTTTTTAAATATAAGGATAAAAATGACCGGTACAACTAATATTTTCAAAGTGATTTATAATAATTAATTTTTTAATTATTAAAAATAATGTATTAAAGTGCCTTTCTTCAATGTGTTTTAGAGTTATTCACAAAAAATAGCTTAAGTTATTAAATATTTTAAGAGAAAAGTGGTGAAAAAATGAACATTGAACTCTATAAATAGTTTTTTATATGAAATTATTAGTAATTTATGATTAAAATTAGAAATTTTCGTATAAAAAACAATAGTTTTTTTTAAAATCTTTTTGTAAATATAATTATTAATCATTAAATACGTTTTTACAATAATGAACAGAAAATAATTTTATTGGATTAATTATTATTTTAATTAAATATTATCATTTTTCTGTTCATCTAATAAATTAAAAATAATTGTAAAATAGTCCTTAACGTATACTGAAATACTCTTTAAAATTCTAAAATATGTTAAAGGGAAATATTTGAGATTTTTAATTTTCAAAATATTGCACTTTTTCTCGCAAGCGGTAAAGAAAGGTTCCATTTAGTATATAAGGACGATGAAAAAGTAGATTCATATAGCGTGCGAAACAACGAAAGTGTAGGGTAATATGCGTATTGGTGTTAGCTATTTAGTTTTAGGTTGGTGATTAGTGATTAAATAGTGTCAAATTACATGTGATGAATGTCGTGATTATGTATAAATGTAGGATTGTAATTAAATATAAGGAATAAAAGGAATAAAATAAATAAGAACTGAAAGAATTCTTTTTACTGGTCCGCAGAATTTTTCATTTTCCGCGACTATCGTTGAAAGTTTAGAATACTGTAGAAGAAAATTCAGACACGTCTTTTTTCCTCGACTGTCGCTGAATCGATCGCGCTAGCTGTGTTTTCATTTTCCTCGACTATCGCTGAAAGTTTCAAATCCTTTTTCTAAATTCTCTTCGAATGTAGTACATTTTTTCTTCTATTTCAATATGATTTTTAAAACAGAGTGATTTTAAAAATTTAAATACTTTCGACTATATCCGAGAGTCTTCTACAAAGTAGAGGAAAATTTCAGCAACTAATTTTTTCCGTGTGGTCGAATTTTAACTAAATTTTATAAATTATATTATATAAATTAAATTAAAGTTAGAATATATAATTACTTTTAAAACTTCCCTATCCAATTATGTTGTAAATTTCCTTGTTTGTAAATAGTGGAGGTAAGTATCGTATTGTAATTACAAAACATAACCTAAAAAAACAAATAATTGACAAAATGAAAAAGTAAAATTATCCGTGTGGAAAAATATTGTGGCAGTCTAGAGTCCAATGATTTCCCAAATAGCAATCAGTGACGTAACAGATAGGTTTATTAAAAGAAACCTGAGTCAAATATGTCCGTCTAGTACGGTGTTATTGAGACCGTCTAGATTTAGTCTAGGATGTTATATGCGCATGCGTCGATGTGTGCCCAGCTGTTAAGTAACATGACGCCTAATGGCGTCGCGTCGTTTGGCGTCGTTAGATCAGTCAGCGTATGGTACATTTTCTTTGTGATTTTTAGTATTCGTAGGTGGTTTCTGTTTTATGTGAATAATAATGTGCTATGTTGTTGTTGTTGTTTTCTGTATTAATTAATTTTAAATGTGCACTAAAAAATAGATTTTAATGTGTTTCTATGTGTTTTGATTACTCGGCTTAAGCTAGCAGTCGTACTCAGCATCAATGTTTAGGCGTCATCTATCAATATGCCTCTCCTTCAAATTTAGTGATACTTAATAATTTAAAAAACTGTAAAGTAATGTTGTTTGAGAATCAATATCCACTAAATAGCAAATATAGTAAGTTTCTATTTATTAATTTCATTAATTAGTGATTGACACCTAAAGATTGGTGCTGAAAGCAACTGCTAGTTTCATCCAGCTGTTTTGATTTGCAGTAAATTTTATTTTACAAAAAGACTACTATCTCCAATGCCGCAAAGATTGGAAGGGGCACAAAAGCCTTACGCTTAAAGAAAGTTGAAGTGAAAAATACAGAAAATTAAAATATTTTTTTACACTTTTAATGTAAAAAAAAGTCATTAAAATTATTTCAAATATACAATTAAGTCTTATCATTCTAAGAATAGTTGTCATAACATACAATGAGAAATTTTGAATAGACGTAGATTAGAATTTACTAGCACTGCTGATCAGACCAGAAACGCTGGTCTATTCTAGACGATAGCGTGGAAGTTTCGTTTCAATTCTGAACAGCCGCTCGACAAGACCGTCTGTCCATGGTCTAGAAAGACGTTAGGCGGTCTCTTAAGCGCTTGGTCAGCGCCCTAAAATTTTTCCACACGGGATACGGTCATATAATGTCGCAGTTCAGAATGACATAATGTCAAACGCCATATAAAATGGAGACACATAAGAGTCTCATTATTAGAACATATTTTTTGAGTGAAGTAGTAAAAATTGTTTTTAATTACATTCCTCTTTTAAAAATATAAAAAAATTATTAAAGGAAAACTTTATTTATTTATTTATTTATTTTTTGTCGTTTATACTCCTGCCCTATTGGCCTTACGCTCTCGACAAGAGTCCCTGCTGATACTTTTTAAGGATTAAGCATAACCATTCTACAAATATTAGCAACTTTATTTAACCTACTGCGCCTACAGTACGGCTTTCGAAGATAGGAGATATATTTAAAGTTTAATATTTCAAACAGGAATTTCACTACGAAAATGAGCTCAATTTTAAAAAATAGAAATAGAAAGTGATTGAAATTCTCATTCGAATCAATACATAATATATTATAAATATTTAAATCTTTATATAATAAAAATTATTAGAAAATCGCGCTCCTTGCGATTGTTTTTTGTCAGTGAAACGATTTAAAATGGAATGCCCCATATTTAAATTAAGTCCTTTTTTTAAAAAGGTTAGTTTAGTAAATGCTACTGCTTTTACAATGACTTTTAACACTGGCTAGGAAACTTCATTAAAGAAGAGCAGTAAAAAGAAAAGTTAGAAATAGAAAATTGCAGGAGAAGAGGAAAAGTTAGGATAATAGAGAGATTCTAACTGCATTTGAAAGCGAGATTACAGAAATCCTTTTTTTAAGAAATGGCTTTCATTTAGAGCGAACAACTAATGAAAATTCCGTAAAGTGTAACAATAAATGGTCTTCTGTAATAGTTGAATTAACCCAGCTGAAAAAGTTCTATAGAATTTTACTAGAATCATTCTATAGAATCGTTCTAAATGAATTCTAGTGAATATTCTATAGAATTTCACTAGAATGATTCTATAGAATTTCTACATAAATACTATTAAATTTTAGTGATTTTTAATTAGAAAAACTTTAAATTTGTAAAATAATATTTTTCAACAAATTTTAGGCCAAAATAATTGTTTATATCCTTTAAATATATAAAATTCATTGAACTTCGTAACCATACATAACTATAATGTTAAAAAAATTATTTTACGAAATTTATATTCCTTTTAATTCAAAACCACTAAAATTTAGTAGAATTCACGTAGAAATTCTATAGAATATTCTCTAGAATTTATATAGAATGATTCTATAGAATGATTCTAGTGAAATTCTATAGAACTTTTTCAGCTGGGAATCTCTATTATTATATTAAGTTAGAGAACGACCGACCGTCTGACTCACACCAAGTATATATATATATATATATATATATATATATATATATCTCTAACAACATATTTTAGAATACTCATACATATGCACAAGACACATACACATGTATACTCACAAATACACAACATATACACTTCCCGTGTAGAAATTGCACTGCTACGGCCGTATTAGGGATGAAACACACGGCCCGACCTGGGCCAGATAGGGGCGACACTCAAATGTGGATTTCCTGATCAGGGCCATATCGGGCCGTGTGTTTTATTCCCTAATAGGGAAGGCCCGATCTGTCCCTGATCTGGGCCATAGCGAAATTTCTACACGAGACGCACTCCAAAATCAAGTGTCTCATTTTTAGACATTTTGCTCCCATATTTGAAACATATAGATGTCTTGTGTCGATATATTTGAAACAGATATGTGTCTCATTTTAAGACGTTACAAAATGTCTCACACATTTAACACTGCATTTTTAGACACGTTATGTGTTTCGAGTAGCCGTCTCACGGTAAGAAGACTTTTTATGTGTCTTATACGCACTGAGTCATTTTTAATGCCTCAAAATGAGACAGGAGATGAAGTTAGGTGTCTCAAAATATGACAGATTTTGTATATCAATGGTTTAAACACTTAAAGCAACTCATTTTAAGACACGAGTGAGATACCAGATTTTGCAGTGTGTATACTCACACATAATGTCGTAAGTTGAAATTTCAACTTCTTAAAAAAATTAAAACTCGGGGAATTTATGGTTCTGTAGCAATGTGCCATAAAATATACAGTCAAATGGAATACTTTTGTTTTGAGAAGAAAACTTGAGAGAATATTGGAAGAGGATTTTTCCTCTAACTATGAGATTACTTTTTTCTGGGTGCATGGCCCATTAATGGGCCAATCGTTTACTTCCTATTAGGAAGTTGACATTTTCAATTAGCAAAGATTTTTGTTTAGACGTAAACAGAGGATATTAAAAAATTTTATTTACACATAAACAGAGGTAACCGAAAAAATTGTTTTGTAGTAAACATAGGTAAATGAATTGGGAGTTTAAGTGTATAGAAAGTTTTAAAGTGTTCTTATAATCTTTCGTGAGAAAATGAGACTCCATTAACAGAGTTTTAGCTTTGTAGAGCAATTGACTAGCGCACGTTGTAGAAAATTGGTCACTGTTGGTTGGTGTTAATACGCAAAGTCTGTTACGTACCTGCACGTAATTTGAACATTTCTGCGACTTACACTTACTAAAGTAAATTTACACACATACTGGCGAGTATAAATGACAGTGTGTGCATGTATGTAGGCGCGCGCACGGTTTAGTATCATCAAGGAGAAACATCTATTACTTGGTACATAGACCATAGTGGAGGTGGAATATCGTTGAGGGTGTGTGCGGGTAAGAGTAGTCGAGCGGCAAATTGTCCGCCATCTTACCCACCTTATACCTTACCTCACACTAAAGTCGTAACCCCTATCCCCTTCGTTCTCTTTCCCACCCCTTCTTTAAACTCAATGGCAGAGAGAGAGAGAGAGAGAGAGAGAGAGAGAGAGAGAGAGAGAGAGAGAGAGAGAGAGAGCTTTCTCTTTCTCGATCTCTCTACCGTTGAGTTTAACTCTCTTTTTCCGTCTCACTTCAACTCTGCCGCCTCACTGCCCCCGCCTGAGAAGCTTTAGATTACCTACCCCTTATAAGCGCTCGTGTTGCCCATTTATTACCACGACTGCTGCAACTACCACGAACCAGACCGCCTTCCATCCTTTCTTCCTTTTCCATCTCTTAATTTCCTTGTCGTAAGTTTCTTGTGTGAGTATATATGTATGGAGAGAGAGAAGTTCATATACCCTTTAAACTCGGCTACTGTGTAAGGATCAGAGAAAAGTGACTTTGAAGGAGCTCTAGTTATATATATATATATATATATATATATATATATATATATTCGATAGATCGACATTACCGAAGGAGATTAGTTGACATTGAAGTAATTGCGCCTTGTACCGAGAGCGTGAATATCGAACCTCGTCAATTGGGAGAGAAGTACAAGGAAACGATCTTCCTAATCGATTATATTTGATAGAGAGCATCAAACACGATTATGCCATTAAGGAGTTCAACAGAGGAAATGTATATAGATCAAAATTCTTCAACTGCCCAGGCCAAAAATGAATTTTTTCGAGACTTTGACAAAATGTTACTATTATTAGAAGAAGTGTGAATATGAATTATTATTGAATTTACTATATGCTGATGATAAAAACAATTTTTTTTGTCCAACGCCTTCGTGGAAATAGAACTATTGTACGCGAGGTACCTGTGGAGGAATGTAGTACACTTCCCCACTGGTGGTTTGGCTAGTGGTGGAATGAGAAATTGATTGATTTTTTGTTTTATATTAGAATTAGAACATTCTAGTAACATAATTTTGAAGACACTCTGGGGACACTTTAAAGACACTACTATTCATCACCAGCTTGTAGATCATGAAATACCTTTTAAAAATCGCTATTCACATTTTTAATTTGATTAATTTTACTTCTTAATATATTAAATAAATATACAAAATATAAATTGTTTAAGTTAAATGTACATATATTTGACTCAGAGCCAAGTAGATTATTCATTTGTTTTAAACACAAATTTTATTAGTTACGAAAAAAACTTTTATTTAACTTAAAACAATTTTCACTAATAACACTAGTTTACAACATTTTTTTCCATTTTGGGTACCTTTTTGTATAGATGCTTTTACGTTAATTTGGGGTCACTGAAAACGAATAAAACCACAACTAATTTCTTTAAAGAAGTATTTTTAATATTACATACTTAATATTACATATTGGAAAATATACGTTTTCCGATTTATTTCTGAATTTTTTATAATAAATATTTCTCTGATTCAAAGATCAGACAATGATATTCTTATAGGATTTTCATCGCTGAACACGAATATGACCTACAAAAGTGCCCATCACGTCGAGATTTTGAGAAAACTGGACTCAAAGTTTCAAAAATCCTGTTTTGGCCTTTTTTTCACGTGTACTAAATGATGCCGACGTGCTAGAAGTCTCTAATTAGGCTTAAATTAAAGCTTGAACTGCCAACTACAAGAATCAAGTCGAAAAATTCTGAATCAGTCAAAAATTTGCATATAGTCCAACCCAATGACCGGTAGGGGACAAGCCTTTCGACAAGTCCCCGCGGGCTTGGACCGGTCCCCGTGGTACCGTTTAGTACTCTGGTATGAGTACCGATTAAGAGTCTTACCACCCTTGTTTTGGTAAGTTAGGTTGTCGGTCTATATTAGACCTTCCGGACCGATACTGCACTGCCCGTCATCATCGTAAAGCTACTACTCTGCGAGAAAGCCTGGGACGAACCGAGTACTAACCGCAAGCAATGACACCATTCCGAGTCTCATTTAGTCGCCTCTTACGTCATGCAGCCGATAGTAGGGTGCCTATTCTGCGTCCGGGCCTTCACGGGAGAAGCGGTACACTATGTCACTCTTACTTATTAATTTTATTTGCACTATTCATTATTATTTATTATTTTTGGGCTCGCTAATTAATACTAATTTTAAAAACGCCTTATTGAATTTTGACATAAGATTTGTAATCAGCGACCTCGAAATCCCACAAACACCAAGTTTCAGTAAAATCCATCAATTCTCAAAATTTTTATTTCCACCATTTTGAATTTTTTAATACCGTCCTTACATTCAATCAGCAAAATACAGCGAGCCCAAATTAATAAATAACAATGAATAGCGCAAATAAAATTAATAAGTAAGAGTGCCATAGAGAACCGCTGTATGAGTACAAGTAGAGCGCACACACACATAGAGAAGTTATGCTATATGAATATTTTTGACTGATTCAGAACTTTTCGATTTGATTCTTATAGTTGGCAGTACAAGCTTTGATTTAAGTCTAATTAGAGACTTCTAGCACGTCGGCATCATTCTTTGCTCCTGATCAAAATAGGCCAAAAACAGGATTCATCTTGCCTTTATTCCAAAACCTTCTGTAAAGCTTTTTAAAGTTTTTCGATTTTTTGGAGAAATTTTTCACCCTGTTCATCGCTTTAATATCTTAAGTTTAAAAAAAAGGTATCTTCACGACTATTAAGGAGGTGTTTTTTAATTATATGGGTGCACCTGAACCTGATAAAATTATTTTTGTTTTTAAATACAAACATAAAAGTAATTTTTAATGTATTTAAATACTTTTAAAGTTTAAATCACGTCATGTTTTTACTTTTACTAATTTTGATTTAATAGTTGAAAAATATTTTTATTGTACTGTATATTTTTTTGAGATTTACAGAACAGGGTGAATGATATGACAGGAAATCGAATCACTTTAAAAAGATATACAAAAGGTTTTGGAATTAAGGCAAGATCACTGATAATGATTAATAATGAACTATTTTGAAATTATTTTTGACACGCAATTATAGAATTAGGTAAAAAATATTTCTATGTAACTTATTAGAAGTAATAAATATCACTTTTTTCCACTTTCGGCGATGATAAACAAAAAAATTCCAATAATATTCATGTAAGTAATATATCATCTTGAAGAAACTACTGATGAAAAAGTCAGTGGCATTTAAAGAGTGCATTGTCTAACCAAAGCTATCTTTTAGTAATATTGCTTCAATATTGTAGGAAATTATTGGCAATATTGATATGTACAACAATATAAAATTTTATTCTATTTAGGTCAAAAAAGTTACTATTTTTACATATTATCATATTTGCTCTTATCCTAATTATTAATTTTTCTAAAATTAGTAGAGGAGAGTAGGGCCAAATTGGGAACCTTTTGTAATTGGCTTCTTCTTTGTACACTTCGGTTTGAGAAAATTATGATAATAGCGAAGAAAAATATTTTTGAATGAACTTATGTATCGTATTTTCTGAGAGAGTGCTAAAACACCAAAAAAGTGTATAGTTATCAAGTAACTATACAAAACATGGAATATTTTTTCAAGATTTATTAAATGCGTGTTGTATGAGATTATAAATACAAGCAAGAAGTAATATTCTTTATTATTATGAAAAAACAAGACATATTTAATACAATTTTGAGAAAACTTCGATAATGCATAATATAGATATATTGATACTAAAACATCGATAGTATAAATCGACGCCTCCCGTTCATATAATGCTTATTGAAAAACGAATGCAAGATGATTCTTATTCACATTTTGGTGCAAGACAATGCTTATTCGATTTTCCGTGCAATAAAATGCTTATTCAAAATTCTATGCGAAAATGTACATTCTGAAGTTAGCTTATTCTATGAATTTTATAAAATTTTCAAATCAGTTAAATTTATAATTGCAATTGCTTAAAAAATATTTTTTAATACGTGTGATAGGATCCGTGTTTAAAGTTTCTTATAACAATAGACACGTACTGAAATTCTCAGATATTTATTTGCAATTTAATATTAATAGGAAGATTTAGGGTTACATTTATTGTTCTGTCAGTGGCAATTGTTTTGCACACAATTTTGAATAAGCATTTTATTGCACGGAAAATCGAATAAGCATTGTCTTGCACCAAAATGTGAATAAGAATCATCTTGCATTCGTTTTTCAATAAGCATTATATGAACGGGAGGCGTCGAAATTATTCGAAATAGAAATATCGATTCTTTCGTGGAAAATTCGTAAATATACATACTATATTATTTTTAAATAGTTGAATGAATCGGCGTATCATCCGGTATGCCCCACACTTGGACCTAAGCCCCATTCAGCCTAACCCGTGTGGAAAAATTTTAGGGCGCTGATCAAGCGCTTAAGAGACCGCACAGTGGGTCTGAATTCACTTCAACCCAAAAGTGCTTGCACATCTCGGTTTTTTTATATTGTTTCTGGAATGCCTCCTGATGATTTTAAAGGAAAAATGAAAGAAATCGGTTGGGCCCTTTTTGAAAAAACTAATTTTTTGATTTTTTTAAAGAGGTTAATCAACATATTTTAAGAAAAATACATTTAAATAGAAGGTATATCGATTTGAGCAATTAGCAATGACATAACAAAGAAGGCCCTAGGTGTTGAATATTTTGCGGTAACTTTATCACATCTAAATTCACGAAATTTCGTGAAAAAGCGGCACAAAATTTAGTTTTCTGAAGATTACTCTTTTCTCGTGCATATCAGGTCTTAAATGTCTGTAGAGAAATAAAAGCTTATAAAATTTGCAAGAAAATAAAAAAAGTACTGTATCTTCAAAATTGTCAGATATATGACCTTTTAAAATCAGATTTTAACAGGAAATTCCATTAAAAAAAATTTTATTTTAGTTTTTGCAAAATAAATAGTTTTGTGTTCATCTGAGGCAAATATGTTATCAGAGATAAATTATAGCAGACTTAATTTCGACTAAATCTGTCATTATGTCAGCTTTCTATCTTTAATAGAATCAAAGTTATGATATTTTAAAAATTACTCTTTTTTATAAGCTTTTATTAAAATTCACTTTTCTTAATTTTCTCGTTTCTGGAGAGTATTAATTTTAAAAATATCCTAATTTTTTTATTTTATTATGTAATTGAAAGAAATAAAAGTACAATTAAATTTCCTCAGAACAAAAACATTTTATTGAACATAATGAAACAATTATTACTTTTAAAATGAGTGAAGACTATTGTATCCACATAAGGCGCGATGCAATCTGTTTGCATATTCTGGATTATTGTTAGCAACCTTATATTTTGTCCAGGTTGTTTGAAAATCTGAATAAACAGACTCCAATAAAAGCTTATAAAAAAGAGTAATTTTTAAAATATCATAACTTTGATTCTATTAAAGATAGAAAGCTGACATAATGACAGATTTAGTCGAAATTAAGTCTGCTATAATTTATCTCTGATAACATATTTGCCTCAGATGAAGACAAAACTATTTATTTTGCAAAAACTAAAATAAAATTTTTTTTAATGGAATTTCCTGTTAAAATCTGATTTTAAAAGGTCATATATCTGACAATTTTGAAGATACAGTACTTTTTTTATTTTCTTGCAAATTTTATAAGCTTTTATTTCTCTACAGACATTTAAGACCTGATATGCACGAGAAAAGAGTAATCTTCAGAAAACTAAATTTTGTGCCGATTTTTCACGAAATTTCGTGAATTTAGATGTGATAAAGTTACCGCAAAATATTCAGCACCTAGGGCCTTCTTTGTTATGTCATTGCTAATTGCTCAAATCGATATACCTTCTATTTAAATGTATTTTTCTTAAAATATGTTGATTAACCTCTTTAAAAAAATCAAAAAATTAGTTTTTTCAAAAAGGGCCCAACCGATTTCTTTCATTTTTCCTTTAAAATCATCAGGAGGCATTCCAGAAACAATATAAAAAAACCGAGATGTGCAAGCACTTTTGAGTTGAAGTGAACTCAGACCCACTCTGACCGCCTAACGTCTTTCTAGTCCAAGGACAGACGGTCTTGTCGATGACAACTATTCTTAGAATGATAAGACTTAATTGTATATTTGAAATAATTTTAATGACTTTTTTTACATTAAAAGTATAAAAAAATATGTTAATTTTCTGCATTTTTCACTTCAACTTTCTTTAAGCGTAAGGCTTTTGTGCCCCTCCCAATCTTTGGCATTGGAGATAGTAGTCTTTTTAAAAATAAAATTTACTGCAAATTAAAACAGCCCGATGAAACTAGCAGTTGCTTTCAGCACCAATCATTAGGCGTCAGCACTAATTAATAAAATTAATAAATAGAAAGTTACTATATTTGCTATTTAGTGGATATTGATTTTCAATATCTAAATTGTATTACTAAATTTGAAGGAGAGGCAAATCTATTTTTTTCAGTGCACATTTAAAATGAATTTATACACGGAGAGACTCACATTCATAAAAATTACTAAAAATGGTTGCAATGACCGGAAATAAGGGGACTTTTAGCATAATGTACTACAGCATTAGATAATTTTACAAAAGAAATAGATAAATTTGCTACATTGCAATAGCAAGTTTTAATACTTTGTGTAAGAATTGTAAATGTAGCAAAAATTGATTATAGTTTTCTCTAATTTAATTACACAAAATCTGACAAATGAAAACATTTTCTACTAAAATCTACGATCCACTGTAGTAATTTTTGGTGAGCAAGTGTGGCTAGCGAGTGCAGTCATATGGCGCCTGCATTTCTATTGGTTGCTAACTTCGTCAATCTCCGTAAATGATCCGATGCCATCCGATCATTGACAGTGACTATGTTTCGCGTATGTAAAATAAATTTGAATATTATCTACAATAATTAAATATAAATTGAAACGTAGGTCGTTCGTTATCTCAGAAATTGACCATTATGAATTAATAAATTTTGCATTTATTCCTGTCCCAAGATCTATGTCTTATAATAAGTTGTTAAGAGTAAACTGCTTTCTCGTAAGTGCTGTAAATTTTCATTATTCAATATATAAGGAAACAAAGATGTATACTTTCAGTGAAATTCGTTGTCGTGCGTGCAGTTGTGTATTAGTGTATTAATTAACCGCGTCTATACATATAAGAGGGATTCCGCGTCAAGTGATCAAGGGGTCTTTTGGTGTAATGTTTATTTCAATAATTTTTTACTCTTAAACAATTAAACATACAAATTTGACAAAGTACATTTTGGAAAGGTTTTTTCATGCTCTTTCGATTGGAAATAAGCATTTTGAAAAAAAAAAATTTTTTGACCCAAAAAAATCAAAATTAAAAATAAATTTCAATTTTTGGGGGAGAAAGACCCAATTTTTTTTATTTATTTTTTTTTTAAACGAAAGCTGAGGTTTTTTCCTAAAAGGACATATAAATGCTAAAGTGGGACTAGAATGTTTAAACATTAAAAAAAAGAGTTTTCTACTCGCCGGAGCGCTCAAAACCCGGTTTTTAGCTCCGTTTAGGAGAAAATTCTTTTTTTCAATGTTTAAACATTCTAGTCCCACTTTACCATTTATATGTCCTTTTAGGAAAAAACCTCAGCTTTCGTTTAAAAAAAAATGAATAAAAAAAATTGGGTCTTTCTCCCCCAAAAATTGAAATTTATTTTTAATTTTGATTTTTTTGGGTCAAAAAATTTTTTTTTTTCAAAATGCTTATTTCCAATCGAAAGAGCATGAAAAAACCTTTCCAAAATGTACTTTGTCAAATTTGTATGTTTAATTGTTTAAGAGTAAAAAATTATTGATATAAACATTATACTGAAAAACACAAAAATTTAACCCCTTCCCCCTCGTAAAATATTGGACTTGGTAAAAAAATATTTTTACGAAAAATTACTATCTATGAGTACTACAAAAGCCCCAAGTTTTGCTACGATTAGTGAAAAATTTTTCTCCACCTTGATCACTTGACATGAAATGCCCCATAAGTGAAATAAACATTTGTGTGTCTTCAAATATTTATCCAACAAATATATAAGTGGGTGTGTCTGTGTATGTAAAAATCCTTCCAGTTTACCTCCATTAGTCAAAAATTGACGGGAAACCGGCGACAAAAATCCGTATTTTTTCTTTTTGCATTTACAAACGACTGTAGTAATTTTACGTACACAATACTTCTGAGTTTACTACAGTTGTTTGGACCTATTGGACGAAATAGTAAGAAACTTTGCTAATTTGGTGAACATTTGTCGGGATTAGTGACTTAGTGTAGAAAATAGTAAAAAATACAAAAAGTCCCCTTATTTCCGGTGGTTGCAATGTGAAAATAGTAAATTCTAGTGTGATTTTATACAAAAATTAGTAATCTCGGTCTCTCCGTGTACAGAAAACAACAACAACATATCACATTATTATTCACATAAAACAAAAACCACAACGAATACTAAAAATCACCAAGAAAATGTACCATACGCTGACTGATCTAACGACGTCAAACGACGCGACGCCATTAGACGCCATGTTACTTAACAGCTGGGCACACATCGACGCATGCGCATATAACATCCTAGACCAAATCTAGACGGTCTTAATAACACCGTACTAGACGGACATATTTAACTTAGGTTACTTATTCTTTATTTTTCCACACGAGTAATTTTACTTTTTCATTTTGTCAATTATTTTTTAGGTTATGTTTTGTAATTACAATACGATACTTACCTCCACTATTTAAAAACAAGGAAATTTACAACATAATGAAATTGTGAAGTTTAAAAAAAATTATGTATTCTAACTTTGATTTAATTTATATAATTACAAAATTTGTTTAAAATTCGACCATGTGTAATAGCAACTGAATGTTATGCACGCCAACTGTAAACTGTTATAACTTATTGCGCCTTGCAAGTCACTGCTCTGAGCTTGAAAAGACCGTCTAGATAGACGGACTCAACAAGGTCTATTAAGCTGCTCCTTAGCCGATAGCAAGACAGGCTGGATTAGACGGGCTATACACTATAACTGTCTAGTCTCTTTGTAGACACTAGACTTTTATAAAATTTTTCTACACGGGAACTGCATATTAAAACAAAATGTAATGTTTCTAAGTTATTTTAAACAATTTAACAATTTATTCTATTGGAAATTACTGTAGAATAAGTACCAAAAAAGATCCCATACTTGCCAAATTAAATACATTGTCCCAAAAAGTTTTGTAAGCGCTTTAATTTCGATAAATTTTTACATTTTTTTGCTTAAAACTTTAAAGTTGTATAACTGCCAACAAAATTGTCATAGTGCCCTCATATTTAATAACATTTTGTCATTAATATGAATGATTTATATCGAGGATAAAAAGATTTAAAGTATGTACTTATCATCATAAAACAAGAGTACCCTATTTGACCCGCCTACCCTATTTTGCCCTACTCTCCCCTATTATTTCTACTAATTTTATTATTATTATTACTAGCGATATATTCCTTATTCGCTAACGCTCGCTGGGATGACAGTTTACTTCTTTCTACTTACATATATATATATTTATTATTTCATATTATTATATTTTAATTTTTATTATTTATTTAATACCATCTTTATTGTTAATATGTAATATAAGTAGTAAATGCACCTTAATATGAATTTTCTACAAAATGCGTATATTAAATTAATAATTTTAAATAAATAATGAAAATGATTAATTATTAAATAAAAAAATATTTATATTTGACTAATAATTAATACAAATTTATTATAATAATTAATTATTCTTAAAATTTACATTTTAAAAAATCTTTTTTGGTCATCTCAATATAATCAATTAGGGAAGAGTGGGTCAATACAGGGTACCGGCTTTATTTAACAAACGAATTAATCAATCGCGATTATTTTTTACATAATACTGCAACGAGACGATAGTTTCTTGTTTACAAAATTTAAAAGAAATGAATACAAATCTTTTCCCTTTTTTACTAAAACAAACTGCTTTCGACGATTTTCTTGTCATTTTTTCACTTTTTTAATATGTGTTTATTACTTAATAATAACGGTTAATGAGCTGCATAATCTCAAATTAAGCAAAAGAAAAGAGAAATAAGAGATTAATATGTATGATCCTCTAAAGTGAAGTATATTATTTTTGATACCATATATAAGAGGAAAATATGCATTTAGATAAGAGGAATCCGCATCAAATCAAGATTACTTTTTTTAGGGTGTGCTTGGAATCAAAATCGATTTTCAAAAGCTTGATTTTTTATTGGCAGCTAACAAATAACCAAGATTTTGTAAATTATTAATTAATACTTATTTTTAAAAAATATATTTTTAAAATTAATTTAATGTATTGATTTAATTTTTTATCACTTGCAAATACAAAGGTGATAGAGTGATCAAAATTCCCTCATTGTGTACACTACCGTCCGAAATTGTGCGAACGCTAACATCTCGAGCTATTAAAAAACACACCCGCACAGCAACAGTGATAACTCGGTTAAAAATGAAGCTAGATGCTTTTTTTAAATTGCATTGGAAAGCTTATTAAATTTGCAATGAAATGCTACTGTGTTAAGTTGTATTGCATAAATAGGAAGCGAGATATCATGTTATAAAGACAAAAAAATAATTATATTTTTTTCGGAATTTCTTACTCTGACTTTGACTCCCGGCACAGTTTAGCAAAGTTTATGAAAAAAATTGTTACTTTTACAGACAATTCCTTGTAACCTAAGCTTTAAATAGAGACCAAGAACAGCAAAAAATATTTACGGGTTCGCGAGATGTTAAAAAAAGAGTCGGACCGTGCAAAGCAGAATTTTCAATCATCGATTTCTCTAATTCGCTGTTGAGTCAATTACTTGTCTATGAAAAAAGTGTCGAAAATTAATTTTACCAAGTACATTCTTACTGAGATCTATTTTTTAATTTAATTTATTATATATCGATATTTAAAAAGTGGATCCCAGTAAGAATGTACTTGGTAAAATTAATTTTCGACACTTTTTTCATAGACAAGTAATTGACTCAACAGCGAATTAGAGAAATCGATGATTGAAAATTCTGCTTTGCACGGTCCGACTCTTTTTTTAACATCTCGCGAACCCGTAAATATTTTTTGCTGTTCTTGGTCTCTATTTAAAGCTTAGGTTACAAGGAATTGTCTGTAAAAGTAACAATTTTTTTCATAAACTTTGCTAAACTGTGCCGGGAGTCAAAGTCAGAGTAAGAAATTCCGAAAAAAATATAATTATTTTTTTGTCTTTATAACATGATATCTCGCTTCCTATTTATGCAATACAACTTAACACAGTAGCATTTCATTGCAAATTTAATAAGCTTTCCAATGCAATTTAAAAAAAGCATCTAGCTTCATTTTTAACCGAGTTATCACTGTTGCTGTGCGGGTGTGTTTTTTAATAGCTCGAGATGTTAGCGTTCGCACAATTTCGGACGGTAGTGTATACCACAGTGGAGGGATGCCTGTGAGCGTCTTTGCGGGAGAGGAGCAGGTATTTATAGTCATTGAAACAGCTCACAACCTAGAAGAAATCACTAGTATGCCCTCTGGTGGCGCTTGTCGGAAGTGGTGTAACGTTGGTTACCAATCGTTGTTCCAAAAACGTCATGATATACATGCGCACAAGAAAACAGATCCGAAAAGCGCCGCCAGAGTGCATGCTAGTGATTTCTTCTCGCTGGTGAGCTGTTTTAATGACTCTATACGTACCCGCTCCTCTCCCGCAAAGACACCCACAGGCATCCCTCCACTGTGAGATACACAGGGTGGAAATTTTGATCACTCTATCACCTTTGTTTTTGCAAGTGATGAAAAATTAAATCAATACATTAAATTAATTTAAAAAATATATTTTTTAAAAATAAGTATTAATTAATTTAAAAAATATATTTTTTAAAAATAAGTATTAATTAATTTAAAAAATATATTTTTTAAAAATAAGTATTAATTAATTTAAAAAATATATTTTCAAAATCTTGGTTTTTGTTGGCTGCCAATAAAAAATCAAACTTTTGAAAATCGTTTTTGTTTCCTTGGCCTTGGTCAGGAAATCCACAATTCTTCGTACTAAACTGTTAATTTATCCCGAGTCGAAATTTAAACCCTACTTTGAGGATTTAAACACTGAATAGAGTCTCCTCTACTGCTATTAACGCCTTTAGCATCTATTTTACTGACATTAGAACCTACAGGTCTATCATGTTCCAAGAAACTTATAATCCAGAACCTACTTTGACTCTCTTTTAACCTATTAGACCCTCTTTTTAATATGTTCACCCTACATTTATTAAACCTCTAAAACCCTACTTTCAATCCGTTCACCCTACATTTATTTATTCAACCTGTAAAACCCTACTTTCAATCCTCTCAGCCTACATTTATTTATTTAGTCTATAAGGCCCTACTTTTAATCTGCTCACCCTACATTTATAAATTACTATAATTGAAAAAATATTTCGTTCACTCCAAGTACAATGTACGTATGTTTAAAAACCATTTTGGAAGTTACCTAATATCTTCCACGTTTGTTTTAGAAATCACGTAAGTTAGCGGATTGTTTTGGAAACTACGTATCTTTCTGTTCCGTACAGAAACAACGTAACTCTGACTGTGGCTTTAGAACGTCTACTATTGTACTAAATAATATAATAATTTTATTTGAAAAATTACATTATTATTAAACATATACATTTCAATGCATCAACTTTAAAAAAATTCACTTAACAACAAAATATTAACTTTAAAATAATAGTAACAATAATACAAAGTAGAGCCTCTAAAGCGACTGTCAGAGTTACGTAGTTTCTACACGAAACAGAAGGATACGCAGTTTCCAAAACAATCCGCTAACTTACGTGATTTCTAAAACAAACGTGGAAGATTGGTAACTTCCAAAATGGTTTTCAAACATAAGTACATTATACTTGGAGTAAACGATTTAATAAATTATAATTCACTTAGTGAATATTTTTAGTAATTATTTAATTATGTAAAAAAGTATTTTCGAATATTTTTCAGAAACTTTATTCAAGCTCTTTGTCATTAATAGGAATAGAAATAATAATAATCAGGGTTGATGCATAAAATTCTATCTAATTTAATTTTAACCAATTTTTTAATAAACGAATACCTTTTTAGGAAAGGGTAATTTCATGTTTTAATTTTTATATACTTTATAAACAAGATTTAAATAATAATGATTCTATCACTGGGTTCCCAAATTAATTAAGTATTGAAGTTTACTATCACTCAGAGTCAATACAATTTAAGAAATTAAAACAATTCTTTTAACGTTTTCAAAAGTAAAGCTGTACTTTTCGGAAACTATAATTTTAATATTGCAATGAACATATTGTCTAAATTCATTTAATAAAATTATAGTTCCTGAAGAGGACAGCTTAGCTGTTGAAAACGTTAAAGAAGTTGATTTAATTTTTCCATTGACTTCACTCGGAGTGATCGTTAACTTCAACATTTAATTAAGATTATTATTATCATTACGGCTTTGTAGGGTCTAGGAGTGTGAAAGTAGGTTATAAAAGGTTTTACAATGTAGGGTGTAGGAGAATGAATGTAGGGTTTACTGAATTCGAAATAGGCCCTCCTTTACTTCTCCAAATGGAAGATTTGGAACAAAAGAAGTAAAAATTATTATTGTTGTTGTTGTTACTAAAAATGATGCCAAATGTTATAACATTTAAATTATTCTTTTACTATTAAATTAATAATAGGGTCAGTCCATTTTATTTCACCCAAAGTCGTTGCGACCTATTTTTAGAAAATTATGATATTCAGGAATAATGATTTTTAATATTTGAACAACACATTTTTAGGAATTATTTTTAGGAATTTAATCCATTTAATTTAGAATTTAAATTTTTAAATTGAGTTGCACGAAAAAAGGTTATTTTTACAGCTCTGCAATGTACAAAAAAATCACATAAATAATTTAAATGACATAAATATTTTTATTGATATTTGTTAGAAATAGCCAATTTCTCATTTTATAACTAATATATATTTATATTTATTATATTTGAAAAATCTATCAGCGAGAACGAATTTAAAGGTTAACATGCAAGTAGTTTTATAAAACTGAAGTTGGCTGTCTTAATATCTATTTTTTTAATTCTAAAGTTTAAAATGAAATAAACTAAAAAATTAGCTCGTTCTCCAACGCCTTTTGATAGAGTGGAAAAGAAGATCTAACTTAAATTTTTCAAAAAGAATTGGATTTTATCATTAACCGCCAAAGGAGATATAATACACTGAAAAAAAAGTGCTGTTGAATCAAATAGCTCCATGCTATTGAATTTCCCGTTATTGATTCAATGACACATTTATTAATCGAACAGCATATTGCTTAAAACGAAAAAATTAAACTGTTTAAATTAAAAGTACGGTACTGTAAAATTAATGATATTCTACAAATTGTTTCTATAGTTCATCTATATATAGCAACAGAATAATTTATTGCTTCTTTGACATTATTCATTTGAAGCATCTAATAGATAAATTTGAAGAAAATGCGTGTAAATTTGAATCAAATGAAAAGTTGTTTGCTCCAAAGAAGCGCGCTTTTGAAAATGAAAGCATATGCTTTCGTTTCAATGAGTGGTGCTATAGCGGACTGCCTATAGCATATGCTATAAAAATAAGGACACTATGTATTTGAGACATTGACAGGTGCTAAATTTATTGAAATACTTATCCACACTTATTTATATGTTTATTAAACATGTCGTTTTTGAGATTCTTATATAAAAAACTATTATTTAAATTGTTTTAAAGAATTAAGGACTAGTTAAATATTAATTCCCTACATAAATTCCCTTATTCACGAGAAAAATCTCGCGCACGGTATTTAACTACAAAGTAACTGCTCAATGTAAGAAGCGAATGTATTACATTGCAGCGCGGCAGTTCTCGTCCATCACGAAAGTTAAGCACGTTTGGTCGCGGTTACTACATGGATGGGTGACCGATTGGGAACAGCGTATTTTTCAGACTCAAAAAATATAAAGTGTGTTTGAATGTGTATGTATGTGTGTTTGTCGTTGGAAAAAATGAAAAAAATAATAAAGATATGTATGTTAGTGTGTAAAATTGAAAAAAAGATGTATATAAGAAGTGTTGTGTTAAAGGTGTGAGAATTAATTATAGTATATAAACAATATGTGAACAAAAATTTCATTTTTTCAATTTATCGTTCGTATATCTTTAACCACATAAAAGAATTGACTTAACAGTATGGTGTTATTTAATCGATAGCAACAACTAAAAAAATTAAGAGTACAAATTTTTGAATCATAAAAATGATGCTTTTAAATTGAAAAACTATAGTCATTGACTCAAAAGCATATACTGTTAAATTAAAAAATGTTGATCGTTGATTCAAAAGGAATACCTTCAAATTAACATAGTATGCTGTCAATTTGAGAAATGTGCTTTTGTTTCAATGAAAGTGATACTATCGAATCATTAGAATCGGTGCTTTCAAAACAACAGCATATACGTTTGGCAGCCCGTTATGACACTATTCAATGAATCAAACTCATATGTCATTGATTCAACAGCATTTTTTTTTCCGTGTAGTTTAAAATTGACGAAAATCTTCAAAAATGCAATATTTAAGGTGCATTTTTTCCTATTTATACCATATAGAATGTAAATGTCAGCATACCGAATAAAAGTACATTAAAATTACTCAATATTAAGTAATTACTATTTTCAAAATATTTAAAAACTTTTGAAAAAATTGTAATTGAAATATGACAAATTTCTCCACTTGACATGAGTCTTTAAAAATCAGTTGTAACATAATATTTTTGACTTTTTTACAAAAAAATCAATTAATATAAGTTAAATAGGCTAATTCTCACAAATATCAATAAAAATATTTATGTTATTTAAATTATTTATGTGATTTTTTTGTACATTGCAGAGCTGTCAAAATAACCTTTTTCCCTTGCAACTCAACTTAAAAATTTAAATTCTAGATTAAATGGATTAAATTCCTAAAAATAATTCCCAAAAATGTGTTGTTCAAATATTAAAAAGCATTATTCCTGAATATCATAATTTTCTAAAAATAGGTCGCAACGACTTTGTGTGAAATAAAATGGACTGACCTAATAATGTAATAAATAACATGTAATTTTAAATTAATAGAAAATTTTATACCTAAGAAAACAAATTTTAAAAAATAATGGAATTTTATTTAAAGAAACATAAATTGAAAAATTTAACATTAGAAAATTTAAAAATTGAACAAAAATGAACATAGAACAGAAGCAACTAGTAATTAAACTAGTAACTCAATAATATGGATTTATTTTCGAGAAAAGTACAAGCTTCAGAAATTAAACCACTGTTACTCGCTGTTGTATCAAACGACATTCGTATTACACGGTCTGCGATATTCCATTCCAATAATAACTTATATACTGTTTGGGGCCGTTCATAAACTACGTCACACTATTTTGCATAATTTTTCCAACCCCCCTCCCCACCACCCACGTCACAAATTTTACATGCTTTAGCGCCATTTTTTCTACAGAACGTCACAAAAAATAAATTCCACCCCCCCCTCTAAGGCGTGACGTAGTTTATGGACGGCCCCTTTGAGCTTGAGCTTTACCGGTTCCAGTAATGACTGTTGGAATACCCAAAAGTTTAACGTTGTGTTCGCCTGAAACAAAAACGGACAAACGATCGACTATTTGTTTAGATATTAAGGATTACAATTTTTTCCTGTCCCAGTGTACAACAAGTAACTTAGTAGGATGAAATGATTTTTTTTAATCCAAAGCTTTTTTTGTCTATAACCATGGTTTCTGTTACTATTTAAGTAATACGTTCTATTTTTTTACTTCGGTAAGCTCTTAATTTTCATTAGTTTAAATGTTGTGAATTGTCACAATGTATGAAATATCCCTTAGGTTTAAAAAAATTGTTTCAAACCCAACCTACCGTTTGGTAATCTCTTTTCAATTCCCTAGAAAAATCAAAAATGTGACCAGATTAACCAGAGTATACTCTCACCTTGAATAAAAATTACACTCTGGTTAATTTGGTACTGTAAATTGGGGCTATTAGGAACATATTTCAACTTTAAAGTCTTGTAACTTTTTTGTGTATTGAAATATTGCTTTAATTTTTTTATTCTTTTCTTGATCTTGGCGAGCACATTGAAGGGTTAATTAATTGTATTGATCAAAGCTGGAATTTTAAGAAAAAAAGACGCATTTTTTCAAAATTACAACATGGGGCTATTAGGAACAAGGTGGTAAAAGCCATTGGAAAACGTATGCAAAGTTAAAGAAGTTATTTTTTATTGCTCCAAAGTAAACACGGAATATAAAACAAATGTAAAAACAAAACTAAAAGATCGAATGTGTGTTTTCATCGTTGCTGGTATCATCAGTTGAGGTCGACGATGGAACCAGTAGCCGTTTTTTGCGACTTGTCGGTCCCAACACTCTTTTACAATTTCGAACCATCTTTGAACATACTAAAAACCAAATTAGATGGTAAAAAACAAAATAAATTACGAGACTCTACCCGAAAACAGAATTTTGTTCCTAATAGCCCCAGTTTACAGTAACATTTTTCTAGGGAATTGAAAAGAGATTACCAAACGGTAGGTTGGAATTGAAACAATTTTTTTAGAACCTAAGGGATATTTCATACATTGTGACAATTCACAACCCCCACAGCACCGAAACTTCCCTAAAAATGTATTAAATATTTACTTGCAATATTCGGAATATCTAATTGCAATGTTTAATAAAAATTTTGTAAAGATTTATATGTCCCGATTAAATAAGTGTTTAGTGTAAACATTTCCTGAAGATTTTCGCCTAATTATAATTATAATTAGGCGAAGATTTCATTGAAATGTTCAGGAAAGTTTCGCGCTAAACACTTATTTAATCGGGGCATATAAATCTTTACACAATTTTCACTAAACTTTTCAGTTAAATATGCCAAATATTGCAAGTAAATATTTAGGAAAATTTCGGTGCTGTGGGGGAACATTTGAACCAATGAAAATTAAGAGCTTACCGAAGTTAAAAATAGAACGTGTTACTTAAATAGTAACAAAAACCATGTTCAAAAAATTAAGATGAGCCCCGACTGAAGTAATCTGAAGTATAATCCGAGCATTTGACGAAAACACCCAGAATGTCTTAAAATTAGAAGTACTTGAATTTGCCTGGACAACCCGTCTAATGAGTTTTCTCATCAGAGGAGAGGGAAACTGTAAAAAACTTCTCCAAAATTATCGGCAGCAGAGTTCTAATGGTGTATACTGGACAATTATCGACAGTGCATATCTACTCATGCCCGTTTACACTGTTAGAAATATCTATATGAATTTTCAATAACATGTAAGTGAAGTCCATATCAATACGTGCTACTGAATTTTCAATAACATTGAGTTTAATATTTAATAATAGCTGTAATTGAAAATTCAATAACACAGTATTGAAAATTTAATAACACGTAATGGAAAATTCAAGAACACAGTATTGAAAATTCAATAACACGGAATGGAAAATTCAATAACACAGTATTGAAAATTCAATAGCACGGAATTGATAATTCAACATCACGGAATTGAAAGTTTAATAAAACAGTATTGACAATTCAACAACACGGAATTGACAATTTAATACAACAGTATTGAAAATTCAATAGCACGGAATTGACAATTCAACATCACGGAATTGAAAATTTAATAAAACAGTATTGACAATTTAACAACACGGAATTGACAATTCAACATCACGGAATTGAAAATTTAATAAAACAGTATTGACAATTCAACAACACGAAATTGAAAATTTAATAACATGTAATGGAAAATTCAACAACATGTAATAGAAAATTCAATAACACGGAATGGAAAATTCAATAACATAAAATTCAGAATTCAAGAACACGGAATAAAAAATTCAATAACACAGTATTGAAAATTCAAAAACATAAAATTGAGAATTTAAGAACATATAATTTAAAATTCAAAAGCACGGAATTGATAATACAGTATCAACTGTAATTGAAAATTGAACAGCACGGAATTGAGAATTCAATAACATAAAATTGAGAATTCAAGAACATAGAATTCAAAATTCAAAAACACGGAATTGATAATTCAGTATCATAAAATTGAAAATTTAATGATATAATATTGGAAATCCAATAACATAGAATTGAAAATTGAAGAATATTAATATGAAAATTATAAATTTATAATTGAAAATTCAATAATATATATGAAAATTGTGATTGGAAATTGAATTACAAAATGTTAAAAATTTAATAACAACCCAGATTTAAAAATTTATTAAAATTTACCGGAAAAAGAAATAGTTAATTGAAAATTCAGATATAAATAGTTTAAAAGTAAAGTGCATATATAACTTATAATGAATATATAGTTTATTATTGTATTTTGAACTACATTCAATAAGGTGACCGAGTTAAAAAAATGTTTTTATCTTTGCATTTATTTAAATTACACCATAAACTTATTTGTAAAATTGTTTAGTTCTTCTCCTAATTTTCTGACTGACATATTTAAGTTTGTCAATCTTCATTTATCTCCAGCAGCCCTTTTGTCTTCTTCTTCCTTCGGATTTATTTTTAATATGATTCTGAAACCAAATTTAAATTTTTAATATGTTTTAAAATATTTATTTGATGATTGTAAACAGAATTATGAAAAATTTAATTACCTTTGAATAAATTCGCAGGTCTTTGCCAAATCAATAGGATCTTAGTAAATAAAAAGTATTCAGAATAGAAAAAAAGTATTGGTGGTGACGTTCGGTGAATGCGTTTTCGCGACAAAACCGTATTGGTGGGTTACGGTGAATACATTTTGCTCACCGTGAATACTTTTTGTTTTAAACTCTCGATTTAAAGATTCCTAAGCAAAGTTGAGAATATATATGAAGAGCGTGAGTAACGTGATGTATAAAAATGGCTATTGCGAGAAGGAAATAAGAAATTTTGAGTAAAAACGAAACATTAAATGTGAAAAAAATGTCAAATGTTGATCGATTACCATATGCTTTACTATACCTACAATGCATGACAGATTAAAGGGAGCATGACGTTACCGGCAGAAAGTTATTAGGAAAGGCGAAAATTTTGAATTTTTAATGATTTTTTCTTTATTATTTATATTTAATAATTATAATTAATTAATTAATTAATTATAATTAATTAATAACTAAATATTATTTGCGTTCACTTGGATTTCTTTTCAATTTCAAAATTTTCCGCCTTTCCTAATACCTTTCTGCCGGTAACGTCATGCTCCCTTTAATCATATATATTCTCAACTTTGCTTAGGAATCTTTAAATCGAGAGTTTAAAACAAAAAGTATTCACGGTGAGCAAAATGTATTCACCGTAACCCACCAATACGGTTTTGTCGCGAAAACGCATTCACCGAATGTCACCACCAATACTTTTTTTCTATTCTGAATACTTTTTTTTTACTGGGATACGAATATCCAAAGCAGTAATAACAGATAAACACAATGAAGATTCCTTCTAAAACATCGTTTGTTTTGATCAAGTTTTGATTTTCGATGTATACATAACATTGACTTCTTTCATCATACAAATTTGTTCCTTTTACAACTAAAGTAAGTGTTGGTCCTATTTTACTTTTAATTACGGAATCCTCTTCTGAAACCTAATAGAACAGAAATATTTCAGTCCAGTACATCAATCAAAACTATATTACCATTAAAATAAAATATTCTTTTGTATAACAATAATAAGTTTTAGTCAAATTTTCCTTCAATAAGCATTACACTTTCTTTTTAAATAGTTAAATTTTTAACTTACATCAAAAACTTGAAACAATAGATTCTGCATTCTTTTGGCCGCATTTGACAAACTTTGTTTCCGGTTGATTGTGAAATTCTCGCTAATTAATTTGAAATATTTTCTGATTTCATCTGCCATTTCTCAAACAAAATTATTCTAAATTGGAAACATTTTATCTCCCATTAAAATATCAACATGAACATTTAAAAAGAAAGGCTCACTAAAAAATGGCCATTTTTGAAAAATTCTTTGCAAAGCTCTTTCTCTTATATTTATTTCTGTTCTCTGAGCTGCGAATGTTTCTTTTATTAGCATTAAAATTTGAATGTTGTCTGTGGCATCCTTTTTTCCACTCCTCACACAAATCCTCTCTCATCTTTTCCAAAGTTTCAACTTCAGGTAATATTGGTGAGTATGAGACACAACCATATTCATCTCTTCTTCTGCAGATCTCAGTTTCCGTATTTTCTTGACTATTAATACCTTCTGATCGAACTCTTTTTCGCTTAACACTCCTGTCTCTATTTAAAGACAATCTGTATTGGATCGCGTTCAACGCTCTTGCTGTCAGGGTAGCGACTCCAGAACCTAAAACAACATCACCAACTTTGTCTTTAAAAGCATTGTTTGTCCGGTCATTCAAAAATGAAAATATTTTAACAGCTAATCCTCTTGATGTGTCCTTTAACATAATATGAATCATATGATCTGCGATATTCGCAATAAGCTTTTTACTATCAAGAGGATTCACAGGTTGTTTCTTGTCGATGCTGTTAAGTAATCCTGCAGGACATAAATTCATTATATCCTGTCCTAAAAAAAGGTTGTTCAAACGTATACATATGTAATTATTTATTAATATATACCTCGAAGATGATCGTAATTAATAACTCCAAGATCTTCGTCTAGTATAATTTCAACTTCATTATCCTCCTTAATGTGAACTATACGTAGATTAAGCGCTGTTTTTTATATCTCAGATAACTCCAAAAGAATATCATTCTCTTCTATCCGACCACCACCCATTTCGCAAATAATCTGTAAAAATATGTAATATGTTATGATTTTATTTTTATATATACTCATATCTTGGCAATTTAATATATATATATATATAAAGAAGACATACCTTGTAATTTAGATCAGGAAGTTTAAACTTAATTTTTAATTCTTCGAGAATCTCTTCTATTGTTGAACCTCTGATATACATCGAATCACCTTTACCATCATTTGAAACATTAAAAAGCGGCATGCTGGTTCTACAAAAAGATAAACTTATTACGCTTTTTTTAAAAGACAAAAGTAATTTTCTAATGTTTAGACATAAAACTTACTAATAATGTGTAAAAGATTATAATAGGTAGTTTGCAAACGAAACCGTATTTCGGTTTTACAAACAATTTGTCTCCAGTATTATAAATGTGCATAGGTTCATATGATATTAATTGTCTTAAGCAAAGACATTCATATCCTTTAATTATTCCTATTTCATGAGCACGTAGTTCAGGATGAAACATGCTCTCCATTATTTCCAATAAAACGTAAATTTTTTTATTTTCATCATGTAGGAAAATACAAATTTTGCCTAATACAGTATCAGTTTTATAAGCAGACTGAATTGTAATTAAGGGGAGGCACCACCCCCAACATTGACCCCTTTAAATTTGAGTTATTAAAGTAGGTTATATTTTTTTTCTTGCACCATTTTTAACCCTAAAATATATAGGATGGTCAAAAATTTAAAATTTAACATTTTTGAAGAGGTTAGAATTTTTATCTTTTCACTAATTGCATATTTTTGCAAATCCATGCGAGAGGTTGTTTAAAACTATAAAATAAGCTTAGAAAAAAATTTGCGTTAAAAAATATTGAAAATTGTAAGAGATGATTAATTTTGAATGTTCAAATTTTACAACTTTTGACATTTTTTCCAAAATCCTAGACCAATAATCTTCTTGAGAATATCAGTGTTTAGAAAAATTTATTCGCTAAATGCAAAAACCATGTCGTATAACTTATTTACTAGATTAAAATTTTAACGTCTGTCAAAATTTTAACCTAGAAAATAAAATTATTTTGACAGACGTTAAAATTTTTACCTAGCAAATAAGTTATTCGACATGGTTTTTGCATTTAACGAATAAATTTTTGTAAGAACTGATATTCTCAAAAAGATTATTGGTCTAGGACTTTGGAAATATGTAAAAAGTTGTAAAATTTGAATATTCAAAATTAATCTTCTCTTACAATTTTCAATATTTTTTAACGCAAATTTTTTTCTAAGCTTATTTTATAGTTTTAAACAACCTCTCGCATGGATTTGCAAAAATATGCAATTAGTGAAAAGATAAAAATTCTAACCTCTTCAAAAATGTTAAATTTTAAATTTTTGACCATCCTATATATTTTAGGGTTAAAAATGGTGCAAGAAAAAAAATATAACCTAGTTTAATAATTTAAATTTAAAGGGTTTAAAGTTGGGGGTGGTGCCTCCCCTTAAAACATTTCCCTTTTTATATTCTGTTCCTTTTATAGTAACAGAGTTACATTCTTGTAGATTACTTTGATTACATATTGCTTTTTTCACTGCTATTTGTAATTTCTTAGCATAAAGATGCATTTCAAAAAAATAGCTATTATTTATTAGTACATGAAATCTTATATCACCTCTTAATCTGATGAAACTTTGAAAAAGTTCGTGTTTTTCTGATAATGACTTGGTGATATTTATGAAATTGTGAAGAAATCTAATACTTCGTTTAAAAAAAGTGTGTTTACTTTCAAAACGCATGGACCACACTTTCATTAGGGGTCTAAATTTTAAAATTAATTCAGGATAGTGCGAAAGGTAATGATGTTTTGGTCTTAATTTTACATTTGGAAAGAGTTTTGCTCTGAGGCATAAATATTCTTTAATTATTTGTTGCAAATAACCTAAATGTCTCTTCTTTTGAATATACCAGCTGTCTTGTGAAAATTTTTTCTTGTAATTAAGCAATATCTACAAAAATATTGAGAGGTACTAAAATTTTCAAGAAAGCCACCTATAGAATAATGACCTAAATTATCTCCAGAAATAAATATGAGAGATCCTTTAATAATTTTACCAGGTTCAATTTCTATACCTGACTCTATAATTTTCAAGTCTTCAACAATTTTTCCATAAAATTTATTGTGATCAATATCTTTGTCTTAAACTAAAGCAACTAATTTAATAGTGTTGATATGTGATCTAACATGACTAGGTAAATTACCAATACTAAGATACACGCCAACATGTTTGTGTATTTTTTTAGCAGAACCGAGTGGATTAACTGTTTCAAAAGCATCTTGATACAATATTAATTGAATCATTATTTAATCATGTAAAAAAGTATTTTCGAATATTTTTCAGAAACTTTATTCAAGCTTTTTGTCATTAATAGGAATAGAAGTAATAATAATCAGGGTTGATGCATAAAATTTTATCTCATTTAGTTTTTACCAATTTTTAAATAAACGAATACCTTTTTAGAAAAGGGTAATTTTATGTTTCAATTATTATATACTTTATAAACAAGATTTTAATAATAATAATAATAATAAAAAAAATAATGATTCCATCACTGGGTTTCCAAATTAATTTAGTGTTAAAGTTTTACGATCACTCCGAGTCAATACAATTTAAGAAATTAAAACAATTCTTTTAACGTTTTCATAAGCAAAGCTGTACTTTTCAGAAACTATAATTTTAATATTACAATGAACATATTGTCTAAATTTATTAAATAAAATTATAGTTCCTGACTTAAAAACTCAAAATTTCGATATTTTAAAAACACTATCTTAAAGAAAATTAAAAAGCACAACTTTTTTTTTACTGTCATTTTTTTATAGAACGATTATTTTTTACAATAAAAAGTAAAAACTGCAAAAATTTTTTTCTAAAATTTAATTAAATTTTAAAACATAAATCGTATTAATTAGTTCAAGTTTAAATGAATTTGATTGCAATTTGGTATGTATACTCATTTGGGTCTCCTGAAACTGACAAAATCTTAAAAAGTTTTAAAATTAATAATTTCAAATAAATCCTTAAAAAAATAAAAAAGTTATATGACTTTTAAAGAACTGCGCGCTGCGTGTAGACTTTAACGTAAGCTGTAAAGACGTAAAAATTGTCTCATTTCAGGTTTCTATCAAATTTTGATGAAAAACATAAATTAGTTAAACAAAAAAAATTGTTAAGTTCTAATGTTTGTAAATAAATAAAATTGTTATTATTAAAATAAGAAAAGCATTGAAATGAATTAACTGCATAAAATCTGATTGATAGAAACCTGAAATGAGACAATTTTCACGTCTTTACAGCTTACGTTGAAGTCTACACGCAGCGCGCAATTCTTTAAAAATCATATAACTTTTTTATTTTTTAAAGGATTTATTTGAAATTTTCCAAAAAAACTTCCTTAAATAGTAAGGAAAAACTTTCTTACTGCAACTTTTCTAAACTCAAAACTTCCTGCATACTTTTTCTCATTGAAAGTAACAAAGCTTCATCGGTGACAATAAAAAAATTGGTGGTAATAAAAAAAATTATAAACAATTAATAATTTTTAAACTTTTTAAAACTTTGTCAGTTTCAGGAGACCCAAATGAGTATATATACCAAATTGCATTCAAATTCATTTAAATTTGTACTAACTAATACGATTTATGTTTTATAATTTAATTAAATTTCAAAAAAAAAAAATTTACAGTTTTTATTCTTTATTGTAAAAATTAATCGTTCCTTTTTAAAAAAAGACATGGAGTGGAAAGATCGAATGTATCGAAAAGTATCGAAGTAAAGAATGGGCAATGAGAATGTAAAATCTTAATAGAAGGGTGTTTTTAAAATTATTTGGACATGTGAAGGTGGCACTGCAGTCGTATGTTATTTAAAAAGAGCGCGAATATATAAATTTTATTTTTGTTAAGACTCATAATAAATCTTATTTTGCATTGTCAAAAAAACCGTCAACATTTTAAATATTTAAATATAAGCAAATTATTAACTGAAAAAATTTTAATATTATAATGCCTGTATTATAATTAATATTATTATTATTATTAATTAAATAATGGACATATAAAAACTAGCACCGTAGACGCCCACTTGCGGCCGTCGGAGGAGCTAGTATATGAAAAAATGACAGTGATAAGAAAGTTATGCTTTTTCATTTCCTTTAAGATAGCGTTTTTAAAATATCGAAATTTTGAGTTTTTATTTTTTCCTATATTTGATACTATTGACTGGCTTCTCAGCGGTCAAGCCGAGCGAAGATCGAGTTATTGGTAATATTACCTTAATATCCCAGTAAGATCACTGTAACTGTTTAGCTATTTTTCTATAAGCGTGTAATATTAATGTAATGTTACGTTTATATATATATATATGGGAAAGGGATGTATGCTTGTAACTGAAATTTTGTTTCATAGCGATTGCTTTTTCGAGTAAAAACTAAAAATCTATACAAAGTAGTAATAATTGCTCTGATATATAATAAAACTTGCTTCGCTCAAAATATTAATTGCTCGAGACATTTTTAATATTACTCGGCTTTTACTAAAATTTATTAATTTTATTAATAACATTTTAATTTAACATTAAATTTTAACCTTTAATTAATAACATTTATTATTTTTAATAACATAAATTCAAGAATCAGTCGGACACTCGGACGACACGCGCAACTACCAGTCAGTGAGCAGTGAGCTCCTCTGGGCCACTCACTGCAACTCGACTGGTACTAGCGCGTGTCGTCCGAGCGTCCGACCGGTTCTTAAATTGGAAGCTTCAATTTGTAGACCTATATTCAGTAGCTGATAAGTCCGAAAATATTGAGTTTAGGAAAAAGTTTTCAAAGAATGAAAGTTTTAGATTTATTTCGACTTTTAAGAAATGTAAAAAAATTTTTTATAAACAAATTAAGTTTTCCTTTTAAAATAAACGTTTATTTTTAGATTCCGGTACTACACATGTTCTAAATCAGTTTATATTAATATAATATAACGTACAGTTAAAAAAAATTAATTTGTTTATTAAAAAAAAAATTTTATTACATTTCTTAAAAGTAAAATATTTATTTTATTAAATTATTTATGATTATTATTTATTATTAATTATTTCTTAAATAAAACTAAAACTTTCATTCATTGACAACTTTTTCCTAAACTCAATATTTTCAGACTTACAAAATATAGGGAATATATATATATTTATATATGTAAGTAGAAATATTTTTAGTTTATAATTAGAAAATTAATACTTTTAAATTAACTACAAATAGGTAAAAATAAAATATCAATATTTAAAATAATTTTGAATCTTAATTTATGAACAAATATAAATGTTGAATAACCAATATTTCAAAACAAACATAAATGATTTTTAAAAATAAAATAAAAGAAAATTTATTATTTACATACACATGTATATTCACACATAAATACACAACACATACATATAAAACATATGTACATTAATATATACATGGAGAAAATTTATTCCTGAAAATTTACCGACCTTTGTTCGGTAAAACTGGGATGAAGTGTCAAAACTGTAATTTTTAAGGAACAGGACTGTAAAAGCAATTGCATTGAAAAATAATGTAAAAAGCATAAATCTTACGCTACATGTATTAGCCCTTCACTTACAGTTCGGTAAAACGTAAGGTAAATGTACACTATACTTACACAGAAAAAAACCCGACTCATTTTTGTTGCAACTCATTTGGAAGTCGGTCTCGAAATGAGTAATCAACAACTTCAAGTGACTCGAAATGAGTAATCGGCAACTTCAAGTGAGTCAAAATAAGTAAAATAACAATATTCTAGTTACTTTCTTTTGTGTTTCGCATGTTTCGTGTTCCATGGTTGCCCATCCCTGTCTGTCAATTGACAAATGTCTAACCTAAAAAATTTTTCCATTTCTCATAAAAACAATAAATCGACTGCAAGTATTAATGTTTTGACAAGTGCAACGTGTTTATTAGTTATAAACAATTATTTTAATTCATATTTTTATAAATTATTCTTAGCTTTTCAAATGTGATTGTAATTTTATCGAAAAGAAAAAATGATACCCCTTAAGATTCATTTTGAGTCTTTTCCCTAGAAACTCAAAATGAGTCGAAGGGGTATCATTTTTGTTGCAGTTCAAAATGAGTCTCATATGCGACTCATTTTGAGTCCGGTTTTTTTCTGTGTAGTATTATTGAAAGTTCGGTAAAACTTATATTTTTTGTATAGTTCAGTAAAACGTAGGGTAAGTGTTCACTATACTTATTTTTATTGAAAGTTCAGTAAAACGTAAGGTACAATGTTCGGTAAAATTTATTTTCATTGAATTACTGAATGGTTCGGTAAAACTTGAAGAAAAAAAAATGATGTCATCCCTCTCGGCACAGAACATTAGGAACGTTTTTAGAACGTTTCTAAAACGTTTTATGTCTGGTAAGGGACATGAAACGTTCTAAAAACGTTTTAGGAACGTTCTTAAAACGTAAGGCGATTTTTGTGTCCACTGGGATTGCAGTAGTTCTATAGTAATACTGCCGTAAATCTCATTTTACCTACTTTAATCACTACCTAAACCCCCTACAATTATTCACGAACAAATACTTATTCATTACACCTGCCTACAGTACATTCTAAACGCATACATTAATACATACATCGCACGCTTTACATTATTGCTTCAGAAAGTTTCAACTGTCCTTATATATGAATCTCAATTTTATTTCATCGCTTGTGAGAAAGATTCAAATTGATTATTTACGTAAGTTACGTAAACTTGATAATTTACGTAAGTTATTGTAGTTACGCAACTTACGTAAGTTGTACCCTTTACGTAAGTTACTGTAGTTACGTAAGTTGGATCCTTGACGTAAGTTACTGTAGTTACGTTATTTACTCTGGTTACGTAACATACGTAACTTACTGTAATTATGTAAATTACTATAGCTACACGGAAAAAAAAGTTCGTGAATCATTCCTTGAAAGTGCTTGACTTTTTGGATAGGACACAAAATACAAGGCGGTATCATATACTTTTTATTAGAAAATATAAGAAAGTCCTAGAATTATTCTAGTACTAGTATGGACCACAGTGTTTTTCAAATTTTAACAAAAAGTCATTTGTTCAGTTTTATAAAGTACGTGAAAGATTAGTTGACTGCGCTTGAAAATTCGGTAGAGCATGCGCAGTGTGTGTTGCGCGTTTCTATCCAAGGTAAATGACAGCTGATCGTCTGTTTCCATTTGTGGTTATTTCAGATGTGAATATACTATTATTTTATGAAAATCAAATAGTGTTAATATATATTTGTCTTCATGAATTGACTATCAAAAAAATATTTTTTATGTTTTGCTTCTAACAAAACAGAATGTTATGAAATTCTCATTTTTTAGTGAAATAGCATGTCTCTCAAGTCGTGAAAAATTTCACCATGTAGTATATAAGAACAATTCGATACGTACTTTTAATAGTCCAGTCGCCCTGTGAAAAAAGTGGTCATTTTTTGCCAAAATTGATACCTGAAGTCTGATTGTGGATTCATATAGTGTGGGGTGGTAGTATAAAGATGTATGTTTCTCACTCGAGATTTTTATGCTGCGCGTTATAAACAATTTTGAAGGTGCCAAAAAACAGTTTTTTGATGACCGTTCTTTCCCATCAAATTATAGGGGAAAAAGTTGTAAATGAAAGTTATAGAGCTCGAAAATGCCTTTAAAATGATGGGTCACATGTTCAAATTGGTCCATTTGTTTACTTGCAAATTTTCAATGAAACTTATATCGTTAGAAAGATTAGAAAATGTACTATCCAGAAAAAAATATAATATGAATAAAAAGTTTAATTTGTTTAAACAAATTATATTTTTAATTTTTATTGTTATAAATAAACAATGTTCGCAATCGATTTTGGCTTAGGCTGGAGTCGCATGGTAGCGTTTTGCGTTGCGTTTTGTAAGTAGGCCATGAGTGTGAGAGAGATACAGATATATGTTTGGTCTATTTGCACTCATAGCCTAGTTACAAAACGCTACCATGGGACTCCACCCTTATACTACTTCATGCATATTAGTAGGGGAGAGTGGGGCAAAATGGGGTACCTTTTTGTAATTGGCTGTTTACGGAGAACCAAACGAATAAATCGATTCAACTAATCATCAGAATTCTTCTTTGTACTCTTAGGTTTGAGGAAATTATGATAATAGCGGAGAAAAATTTTTTTGAAAGAACTTATATCCCATTTTCTGAGAAGGTGCAAAAATGGGGTGGTATCAAATTACCATACAAAACATGGAATATTTTTTTTTAATTTGTTAAATTCTTGTTTTAAGAGATTATAAATACAAACAAAAAGTAAGATTCTTTATTATTATGAAAAAAACAAGCAATATTTACTAGAAATTACAGAAAAACATCGATAATAAAAAATATTGATATATCGATAGTGAAACATCGATAGCATAATACCCCGAAACAAAAATATTGACTTTCCTGCGGAAAGTTGTTAAATATGCATAATATAACGTTTTTAAGTAGTTCAATGAATATTAAATACCACCCGGCATGGCCCAACACATAGGTACCCCATTTTGCCCCACACTGCATATTACAACAAAATGTAATGTTTACAAATTGTTGTAAACAATTTAACAATCTATCCTATTAGAAATAACTCTAGAATAAGTGCCAAAAAAGATCCCACAATTTTCAAATTACATAAATTATCCCAAAAAGTTTTATAAGCACTTTAATTTCGAAAAAAATCGATATTTTTTTCGCTCAAAACTTTAAAGTTGTATAACTTTAAAAAAAATTCATATTGCCCTCATAATTAATAACATTTTCTTATCAAAATGAATGATATATATATCGAGGATAAAAAAATTAAATGTACCCTCCATGGAGAAACAGAGGTACCCCATTTGACCCGCCTACCCCATTTTGCCCCACTCTCCCCTATACATACACAACATAACCTTTGAATCTTGAAAATTTATTACGCGTCACAGAATATTGTGAATGATTTTAAAAAATCAGGGAAAGAATGAAAATAAGTTTTAGAATTATTCTAGTACTAGTATGGCAACAGTTTTTTTTAAAGTTTAACCAAAAGTCATTTATTCAGTTTTGCAAAGGACGTGAAAAATTAATTGACTGCTCTCGAAAATTCTGTAGAGTATGCGCACTGTATGTTTCTTCTCAAGGTAAATGCCAGCTGATCATTTGTTTCCACTTTTATATTAGTTTCAAGTGAGAATTGCTGTTCTTTTAAGAAAACAAATAGTGTTAATATCGATACCTCCGTGCAAAACAAACCTCTCTCACGTTGGTTCTCTAAAGTAACCACTCTGCATTTTTTCTCATAACCTGGTAATATTTTGTTTTATACATTTTTTATTTAAAGGTTATAATTTGTAAGAAAATCTAAACACAATTTATAATCAGTCACTATTGATAGAGTATAAATGTTTATTATATTTCATTGTAAATATTTTATATTTTTAATGAAAAATAAATGAAAGAGAATATGATGAGGTTATGAGAAAAATGCAGAGAGGTTACTTTAGAGAACCAACGTGAGAGAGGTTTGTTTTGCACGGAGGAATCGATATATACTTGTATTCAAGAACTGACTTCCAAAAAAATATTTTTGATTTTGTATTTCTCACATAGCAGAATGATACATATGAATGAGTTTTCAATGAAATATCATTTCTCACAGGTTGTGTTAGTTCGCGAGTGTAAGTGTTTAAGTGTGTGTTTATATTTAAGTTATACGCGAATACATGTGAATTATAGATTAGTTCGCGAGTGTTGAAAAATGTCGAAAAGTCATACAATAATTGTTCATTGTTCTGTGTGATTAATTATCCAAAAATGTTAACGAATGAGTGAATTTCAGAAAAACTGTGGGAACAAGTGAAAATTATTTTTTTCATTTTACAGATTTTTTTGACAGTCAGCAATGAAATTCTCAAGCAAGGTGCTAGAAATTTTCATTAACTGCTTTTAGAACTCTCCTGCAAAAGTCCTAGAACTTTTCTAGTACTTTGTGTCCTATCCAAAAGTCAAGCGCTGAGTAAATGAAAATTTCACGTATTTTTTTCCGTGTGGAAAAAAATTGGAGAGAAAAATTGTATAGCGGTTATGTCGGTAACATATTTTTAAAATTCAGAGGTGCGAATATTTCAAGGGCGCTAATAGGGCCCTAATGGGGGCTATTGTAATTAGCAGGGCATTAATAGGGGTTCCTGCTTCGGGCCACATTAGTTTTCCACTAACGGACCCTACAATATTCTGCGTAACGAAACTGGTAGGGTCCCTATCAATTTTACCCATTTGGACCATAATATTAAAAGGGTAAACTTCTACGGCCCCTAACAGTACCACATTGAAATTTCTACACGGGTTAAGATACATTAGCCAGTCAACTAGTTGATTTTTCTATACATCTACGAAGAACTTTTTTCAGTTTTTCCATCCCTTAAAACAGTAGTATACTTGAAATAACTTGTTTCATAAACATCGCTTAACTACAGTGGTGTTTACATTTACCCCGAATTTTATAAAAATTTCAAATAATCGGGGTAAATGTAAACAGTCAGTTTACGGCGATTCAGGTGCATCAATATTTTTTTGTACTCCATAAAACTTTTCTAGGGAAGTAAAGTAACAAGTTCATCCAAAAAAAATCGTCCATTTTACGTTTTAACCAAAAAAACTAATGTTTTTAGTGAAACATAGATATTCCGTTTACATTTACCCCAAATGACCCTAATTTCAATAAAATAATATAAAATTGTGAATATACAAAGAATTTAGAATTGTATGTTGTAACCAATAATTTGCAAAAATCTACACTCAGAGAAAAAGTTTATTTCACTTAACCAAAATGTTTAGTTAACCTATTTTATTTGTTACGATAAAACAATTTTGTTGATTTAAATAAAAATTTGGTTCATTCTAATAAATACGTAAAATTTGTTTGGTTATCCAAAAGAAATTTTTTATTTGAAGGTGTTTGTTTCATTAAAAAAAATTAGTGTTTTGAATAGAGAATATTATTTAGTTGAATACAATTTGTTTGACACAACACACAAATTTGTTTGATTCAACCAAATCATTTTATTGGAGTCAAACAAAAGTATTTGCTTGTTTCAAAAAGTACATATGTGAATTTAAAAATGGCGATCTCACTTGTCTATACAGTCCGCGTTCGCGTCAAATTCATTAATTAAATCGGTAAATCGAAGAAACAAAATTATAAGTGTCGGTTAAATAATTGCAATTTGTTCATTGTAAGACTTAGTGTATATTTAATTTGTACTAGTGAGAAGAAAATATCCAATAAGTTTTTGTGAAGTTTTCAGTTGGTTGTTTCGAATAAACTTTTTTCAGAGTGCAAGTATCAAAATCATGTATAATATGTTGAATGTAATATTTAAATGTTTTTTATTATTAAGTAATTTTGTGTACATGAAGAAACAATTATATAATATTTTATTTAATTGTTACTTATTTTCCTCTAATAATGTTTGAATTTCCTAATTTAATATTTTCTAGCATACATATTATTGGTTAATTTATGATTTATTGTATACATATAATTTTAAAATATCAATAACTATATAATAAATTATAAATCAACGAATAATATGTACTAGAAAATATTGAATTTGGAAATTCAAGCATTATTACAGGAAAATAAATAACAAAATTAAGTAAACAAAAAAATTTATTTAAATGAACCAAATACGTTAACTAAAACTATTTATTTGAATCAAACAAATCTTTTCTTTTAAAATAAACAAATTTGTTGGTTATATGAAATAAAAATGTTTGGTTAAGTGTAATAACCATTCGGTTAATACAAATAAACGTATTGGAAAAAATTTTTTGGTTGAATCAAACAAACGTTTGGTTGTCTGTATAGCAATGCATTTATTTGGTTGATTCAACCAAAATTTGGTTGTTTCAAACGAATTTTTTTCTGAGTGTAGTCATATCATTTCTATTTAAGAAAATTTCACAAAACAATTCAATTTTTTAAAAACATTTGTTTAAAATTTGTCTTAAGAATTTAATTATTTTCAAAAGTAATATAAATTCTTAGCAACAATCCATAATTGAACCCCTTGATGCAAGATAATAATTTAATAATTTTTAATATCTACTATTTTAATATGATTGTCCAAAAAAATTAATTTTTTTTTAATTTTATAAAATTCTATGCAAACATTTAATTATTTTTATAAAATAAAATTTGCAAAGGAACATCAATTATTTACAAATTTTTGATAAATTTCTTAGCAATCCTTCAATTTCTTTCATAAATAATAAAATTCTTTTCAGGAATTCAATTTTTTTCATATGCATTGATTTGGGAAAATCTGATTTTAGGAAGAATGTCCTTTGGAAACCACTATTGTTTGGGAAAAATATCTTCTGGGAAAACGTATTTTGGGAAAAATGTACTACAATCATGTAGACATTTTTAAACAGTAAATTGTAAAAAAATCCAACTGTGGCATCGTACCGTGAGCCTTAGATACCTAGAAAGCTCGCGCACGGGGAAACTAAAAATGATAGAACTTCTAAACTTTTCAAGAGTTCCAGTTTTTTATTTTTGCTATGGAATCATGAAAAGTCCCTTTTTATGATGCTATAAAAAAGTGACCAAAATCGATTGCGAACATTGTTTATTTATAACAATAAAAATTAAAAATATAATTTGTTGAAACAAATTAAACTTTTTATTCATATTATATTTTTTTCTGGACAGTACATTTTCTTATCTTTCTAACGCTACAAGTTTCATTGAAATCGGTTTAGTCAATTTCGAGAAATTGAATTTTTTCTAAAACGGTGCAAAAAAGTTTAATTGTTTATAAAAATTACAAAAAACTGTGAACAAGTGGAAATTGAAATTATATTTTTTATTTTACAGAAATATACAATTTTTTTGAAAGTCAATGAAATTCTCTAGCAAGGTACTAGAAATTTTCATTGACTGCTTTTGAAACTCTCATGCAAAAGTACTAGACAGTTTCTAGTATTTTGTGTCGTATCCAAAAGTCAAGTACCGAGTCAATGAAAATTTCACGTACTTTTTGTTTCCGTGTACGTAATTTACTCTGGTTACGTAAGTTTCATTAATTACTTATGTTGCTCTTGTTAGATACGTATGCGGAAACAATTTTTCTGTGATTGTCACTCAATTATTATGTTTTTCAATCTTTTGTTTCGAGTTGAAATGAAACTTAATAGTTTCAAATACTTTTGTTTTTGGATTATTTAAGAACTAAAACAAAAGTAATTTTCTATTTAATTTCGTTTCAGAAGCGGTTTCTACTATAAATGAAATTATTAATTATTAGTTAATGAGTACAAATAGGTTAGAAACAACTAACTATTAACGCCAAAGTTTTTTTACTACGGGGCATTTAAAAAAATATTTCAATCCTGAAAACTAACAATTCAGGCAAGTCAAGGAAGTTTTACTGAACTATTCCTGAAAACTAACACTCGAGTCAAGTCAAGAAAGTTTTACCGAACTGTTCCTGAAATGTTAGTGACCATCAAGGAGGTATTCAAAAGAAACGTTAAAATTTTATTTAATTTTTATTAAATCTTCAGTTTCAATTTTGTTTTAACTTTTACAATACTAGTTTGTAAGAAATAAAGATATGACATTAAATTTTGAAAATTATTCCTGAAAAAATAATTTAAAAATTATTAAAAATTACTGTTATGCCACTATATCCCAACTTTACTGAAGAATTCGGTAAAATATAAGGAACAAATTTTATCCGTGTATTAAATGTGTACTTCTTACACATTTGAACTAATAACTACAAATTAATTAAAATAATTTATTCTTTTTCATTGTCTTTCTAAGAGAGCATTTTCGAAGAGCTGCCAGACGCGATTTGCCCCACCCCACGACTGCCAGACGTACATTTTTATACTTGTTTAGATTTAGATGTAAACTTTCGATTTATGAAAGTTTTAATGGGTATGAAATGAGATTAAATTTAAAGATTTTTTTACTTGTTTAACCCTTTGCCAGACGTGCTTTGCCCCACCCCACGATTGCCAGACGTACATTTTCACACTTGTTTGGATGTAAAGTTTCGATTTACGAAGGTTTTAATCGGTATGAAATAAGAAAAATGTAGGTTATTTTCACAGGAAATAAGAAGTGTTGTTTTAACCCGAATTTGATGTGAAAATCACACGCAACAAATTTTACCCTCGTAGGTGGCTCCACGTTCTATGTCTTTTAACATTGGTTAATTTTACACGCAACAAAAATCACACCAAGTTCTTTCTGTGAATTTAACTATTGACTTATTTGCCGCAACTTCGAAGGGCTGCCAGACATACTTTGCCCCACCCCAGAACTGCCAGATGCGCATTTTTAAACTTGTTTAAATGTTGACTTTCGATTTCTAAAGGTTTTAATCAGTATAAAATAAGAAAATTTTTCATTACTTTTCATCTATTCGCCCCCCTGTCCCAGCACCGGCCTGCCAGACGTGGTTTCTGTTATTTACATGTCTTCAGTAATCTATACTCAAATTTTCAGCCGGTATGAAATGAGATAGTTGTTTTGGTCGCTAGCTCTCGGACTATAACATTAGCTAATGTTATTAATATTAGACTAACTTTCACTAACATTGTAATCTGATATTATTGACCAAAAATGTCGTTAGCATAACGTTAGTTAACTTTAGTCTAATGTTAGTAGCATTAGCTAACGTTAATTAATGTTAACTTTTAATATTGTGAATAATTCTTGCAATAAAGAATATTGAAAAATGTATGAAATATAGTCATTTGTGTATTTAATCATTTTTTGAGTGAATTGAAATTTTCTTTGGGAAAAGAGTCAAAATTCTGTCTAGAAATCAGGAAAAGAAGAAAATTTTCGTCCGAAAATCCCTAATTCTGTAATATAAGTATGGTAAGTCCGGGGGAGATGGCCATATGGGAAAGATGGCTAGTTCAAATACCGTCAACAGGGGGTAATTATGGAACATCAGAGGTAAATATGGAACGCGTTATTCTTTTTTATGTAAAATGTTTGTGGTAAATTATTTTAATTTGGTTCTTGTTGTAAATAATAGTTTAATATATTGCCTACAAAGTTACTCAGATTTTTATATTTTTATTGTTATTGGCAACGAGAAGATAATTATTAAACATCGAAAAAGTGGAAAGGTTATTTCAAGAAAGTGTAAAAATCTACTAATTTCTTGGAAATAAATTCTCGTTTAATTTACTATTATTATCTATTATTATTTTACTCTGCAGTACTAAATAAAGTTTTCTTAATATACACACAAATAAAATTTGTTATACTTGCTTTTATAATGAATTATAATAATAATAATATGATGAAAAATAATGAAACTCGAAGTGTAATCCTTGTTTATTTTTTTGCATGGGTCCAAAATAATTGGAAAATTTCAGATTTCTTGATACTATACTGTTATTTGATAACATAATTTTTAATTTTAAGTGTTATTGAATAGTGTATAACCCAAGCTTCGATATAAACGAAAAATGTAAGGAAAAATATTTCATTTATTTAATATTTTGATGTTTACTTTTATAATGAATTTTTGGGTAAGATGGCCAGATTTTTATTTAAAATGTTTTATGTTTATGTTCAATATTTAAGAAATGTTAATGAAAAACAAATTAAAAATGCCTGAAAACAAAATAATTGATCTTATTGACACCAGAAATGGAGATTTATTTGTAGGTTGTGCCAAAAGTTACAACCAAACGATATTGATTGAAGATTGAATTCAATGCAGAATTTGACACTTGTGGCTACATGAAAACTGCTCTGAACCCCATGAAAAGTGTTCAAAATGTGACCAGAAAAAGAGGAAAGTAATGTGAACGATTGAAAATTCAATTTAAGCTAAAAGCCAAAAAAGTATAGGTACTGGCCATCTCTCCCGCACACATGTGGCTATCTCACTCGGACATTCCAGGAGAGATGGCCAAATGCACTTTTTCGAAAATGTAAATTTTAAGATTGTTGCTAGGGAAATATTGTATTTTATGTTTCGTTATTTTAAAGTTAAGTGTTTAATGTTTAATTATCAATAAAAGTTTATACAAAAAACTCTTTTTAATAAATTTTACAGTACTTTAAAAAAATTATGGCCATCTCCCCCGGACTTACCCTATAGATAAACGGAAATAAATATTTTTAATTTAAAAAAGGTTTTCAATGTATTAATTCCCCTCTAAATTCGGGTCACTTAATTACAAATACACGACTGAAATGGTACGGTTTGTGAGCAAATGTTGAGTACCTCACCTATTGCAACAGTTTCAGTGTATACTGGAATTCAAAATGCGTGAGTATTTAAGCGTTTCTATCTCCCCATAGCGACGAGACCACATTGCGATATCGTCTTCTCTGGTTTTGCAAGTCCTTGCCTCTCTCTCTCTCTCTCTCTCTCTTAGCATTTCAAACGCCATCTTCTCACTTAATAAAATAATTACCCTGAACCAATTAAAACAACCCCTTTCTCCGCACGAACAAAATTCACTGCCACTCGCTTCATGGTTGGTGCGACGACAAAATACAATCGGATATGATCTTCTGTGTAATAGGGTTGTCCTCTTAAATATAGTAATAAATATATATATATATATATATATATATATATATATATATATATATATAGGAACAAAAGAGAATTTTCTCACAACACTTGATAAACTAAAATAAATTGTGTAGAATTTGTCTAATTAGACAAAATTTACCTTATAAATGTATATAATAAGATATGTAACTTTTGACATTATATGTATCAGTGATAAAATGTATTTTTAAACAGATAATTCCAATTTCAGCAGCTTTCTTTTAAATTTTAAATCAGTAGTAACTCACATTTTTAGTCATACTAGGATATCTTTTAAATATTTCTAAATCGTTCATCAGTAATAAAAGTAATTGAGGGGCTGGATGCTATAAACGGTCGCGCATAGTTTTCGTTGTCCCCTGGCGCAGCCGCTGTCTCGCTGTACGCGGAGACTTCTACTTTTATGCTTATCCCCTTATAACATCCAACCCCTCAATTTTTAATTAGACACTTTCGGTTTTCAGGCAGAAAAGTCTGAGTTCTGCCGATTAATAACGACCGGCACGGTAAACGGTGTTTTTCGACAGATAAATGTTTTTTAGATAATATTAATTATTATATTAGTAGTAATTGTACATTTAATCAGACAATATTAATTAATTAATATATATTATAACTAGGGGGCTCCGCCACCCTGCGCGCTTTGCGCGCCAACCCCCTAATTTTATATTTACTTCTATTTATGGATAAAATAAAGATTGTAAAATGCGATCTTATGACATTAGCCATTCTCAAATTTTTAATTTTTTTTCATCAATTTTGAAGTAACATACCAGTCTGCAAGTAACAAAATTTTCTTTTGCATAGGCTTTGACGTCCTATTTCACGCTTCTATTTGAGGGGGCAAGCTCTGACCTGTTAGTAAAACACAGATCAAATTTTGACGTAATGTGAAGGCCCACATAAAGGCTTCTTTTAAAACCCGTAGCTCAAAAAAATAGGTAAAATTAAACATGTATTTTTATTCGTTATTTATCCTCTTTTTGACCTAGGTCAAAAAATAGGTCAATTTTGACATATGTTTTGATTTATGTTTTTGACCTATAGGTAAAAAAATATGTCAAATTAGACATAGGTTTTGAGGTAATTTCAATCCGTTATTTATCCTCTTTTTGACCTATAGGTTAAAAAATAGGTCAAATTAGACATAGATTTTGACGTAATGTGAGGTGACGTAATGTGAAACGTGGCCGCACTTATAATGACCGTAATTCCTCTAGGCTCACTAACATCGATTGAAGCTCCTCTCGTGGAGGAAAATATCACTATATTTGAATACAAAATAAGTTGATGTCCTATTCGCATATGTACCTTAACAAAAAAGTACTTATATAGAAACAGTAATAAAAATGTCATATTTATTTAACTCTTATTATAAATTTAATTAAAAATATTAAATTTATATTAAAATTATATTGCATTTATATGTAATGTATTTTATGTGTCCATTATATTATATGCATAATATGCTATGTATATATTTTATAGTTATTTTAAAAATATATTAATAAATTTGTATTTATTTTATTATAATTTACAATGTAAATATAATAATAATAACACTAAACATAATTTTAATAAAAATAAATTAAATTTATTAAAACCTATGTAAACACAATATTAATAGCAACAATTCCCACATTTTTTATATTGAATATATTATAATATTGCCTTATAATTATAATATGATTAATAATAATAATTGTTAACTACTTCAAAACAACACTAACTTATAAAAATGTTAACTGCACTGTACAATCTACAATAACAGTAGCAGACGATTATTAGTTACACTTTTCTCCGCTGGGGGCTCTTCTATCGATGTTAGTGAGCCCAGAGAAAACACGGTCATGAAAAGTGCGGCCTCTTTGCGTTAGTGGCGTTCGGTCTCCTTATACTACTCCATGGCCGTTATTTATCCTCCTTTTTAATCTATAGGTCAAAAAATAGGGCAAATTAGACATAGGTTTTGAGGTAATGTGAGGCCGTTATTTGTCCTCTTTTTGACCTATAGGTAAAAAATAGGTTAATTTTGACATAATTTTTGACAGCCTTTACTACAGGGGGCCCTTACAAATCCTGACTCTGCGGCGGCGGCGGTGGCGAAATGTTTTTATATAATAGGGAGAGATAATTATAATTATATTATTATTGTTATACACTGTAAAAAGAGGCATCTTATATTTTATAAGATACATTGGTAGTCACTTTTAAGTTGTTTCCAAAAAGTTATTCAAAGCATCTTAAAATGCATTAATTTCTAAGATAGAAGGTGGAAAAATAAAATGTTTTAATCGTTTTAAAAGTGATTATAATGTATTTTAAGATGCTTGTTTTTGCAGTGTTATTAATTATATAAATTAATTAATTATTATTGTTATTATTATATTACAATATATTATATTAATTAATATTATATTAATGTCGTTCGCCATATTGGATTCACCATTTTGAATTTTCATAATCTGACATCATATTCGTAATCAGCGACCCCGAAAACCCCCGAGTAACAAATTTCAACTGAATCTAATGAATTTTTAAACAATTTGTCTCATACATCCAGAACGCTGACACTGCATATCTATAGTTAAAAAAATTTTTTAATTTATTTATAACAAAAAAAAAATTTTTTTTTTGAAAAATTGCTTTTAATAAACGTAAATATCGAAGATCTAAAGTGCTGTAATAAAATACCCCTGGTTCTGCTGGTCAGATTATTTTTTATAAATTTTATGCTTTAGTGGGTACCCGAGTACCCCGGGTGCGATACAACGTAGAATATGTTGGGTATGGACACAAGGGTTAAGAAGGATGGTGACTCAAATAAAAATGTTAAGAATTTTTTGAAATTTGGAAAAACTTGTTGTTAAGAATGTCTATATTATAGAACAATTTTTTTTTTAAATTTTTTACTATCCCGTTTTTGAGAATTTAATTGTTGAAATTGCATGTTTTTATATGGGCTCTTATGGGGAATGTTATTTGAAGTGCACTATTTTGATAATAACTTGTGTAAAAATGTTAAACTTTTTTTAAAAATCATACTCTTTTAAAGTTTAATACTTTTGGAATTATTTTAAAAAATAATTGAGTAAACCGACTGTCCTGATTTTTAGAAATAACATTAAAACTGACGTAAAATTACAGATTTTCTAACCTCTCTAACATAATACACAGAAACGTGGCAACGTCGCAATGTAATCATATACGAATGAAATCTTATTTAGTGTTACCAACACTGTTTCTAGCATGCAAATGGAATGCGTTGTTGTCACAATCTCCATGCTCATAAAATTTTTTTTACGTAATTAAATGTCGACGTCCACATGAAAAGGGCCCATTTTGGCACTATTAGACTTATCTATATGGGCGAATTCCTTGCAAAATTACGAAAATTTTGAGTGGTAATACAACTTTTTTGGTCAAAAATTCGATGAGTTACAGAATTTCAAAGTTTATAGTGACAAATACCTCATTTCGAGAAAAACGGAATTAAAGATTGTGATACCTATTAATTGTGATATATCTCCGGTTCTTCTGAGCAGTTATTCAGATAATAATTGTTTTCAGTCCAGGGCACCTCAAAGACGAAAAACCAATAGGTTTCAAATTTTTAAAACCACACCCCCCCCCCCCCCTTAATTTTGAAAATACATAAAACCGACAAAATAGGCCCTTTTCTAAAAAAAACGATTTTGTTATTAATAAACCATTTTTTTACAAGCTTTATGATTGGGAACAATTTTATTGTGTCATTTGAAGGTAAAGAATAAAAATGAAACTTATTTAAAATTTTTTAAAAGTCTCTATTATGAATAATTTGCCGAAATATCGAAATTTTCACTTCTACGACTACGTAATCAATGACTCTAATATTAATATCTCTGGTTCTTCTCGGAAGTTATTCAGATAATAATTGTTTTGAATTCAGGGTACTTTAAAGAGGTTTTAATTTTTTTGACCCTCCATTTAAAAAATACGGAATATTTTTGCAAAGGACCGACAAAATGTGCCCTTTTCTTTTTCTAAAGAAACAATAAAGTTAAACACTTAAATTAACGATAAATTAATGAAAACCTTATGATTTGACTTGTCAAAACATGTAGATTGATAATAAAAAATTTTTAAAAATTAAGGTTTTTCTCAAAAAAGTATTAAATTGCAAATAACTCGAAAACTAGAACCGACAAAATAGGCCCTTTTCATGTGGACGTCCACAAATAATTATTTTTTTAAATATTTTTTAAGAATAATGAATTTGGAATTATTAAAAATACTATTTTTTATGTCTAACATATTAAGTATTGCATATTTTACTTATAAAATATATATTAAAACAGTTGGTATTTGCAGTTTTAATCCCATATAAAAGCATGTGAATTCCCCTCTCGCCGCCTGCCCCGAAAAGACAGTCACCATTCTCCTTAAGGTTATGTTATTCAGTGGTCACGTGCCCCATTTACTTTACTATGGAAAAACTTCCCACTGAATAACATGACCTTAAGCGTTGTTTTTCAAATTTTTAGACGATAAATGACCAAATTCTCAGTTTCCTGGTTCTCAGTTATTCCTGGCATATTCTGCCAAGATACTTTTACTATTTCTTGTACTGAAAATTACTAATAGTAATTATTGCAGTATTCACTTTAAAAAATTGCTTCATGAATTTTAATTTTTACATCGTCATTGTAATTTTCATTAAATTTTGTATTACTTTTAACATTCAATATGTTGTAAATATTGCTCGAAGAAATTTGAATATTTAATACTCGGAAAATAAAGATTACTTCTGCAAGAAACAAAAGCGAAACTTTTACTTGAATTAGTAATACGTACCACTACCACTGCATACCCGAGTGTGTGATCATATCACTGCTGTCATGCGCAGCGATCGTACACTGAAAAAACCTAGTCTCAAAATCAGTAGCTCCCGCTACTCATTTAGAGTTGCAACAAAAATGAGACTCTTAGGTGGCGCCACGTTCTATGGCGTTTAACATAGTCTCATTTTCAGATGCAACAAAAATGAGACCGGGTTTTTTGTGTAGCCTGACGTCAAAGTCATTAAGGTTATATAGTATTAATAATTATTAAATGATTTTTTGTTTACTATTCAAAATGAAAATTTTATTAGTTTAATTATAATAATAATTTTATTATTTCGGACTCAAATTTATAAAATATTTGAAATTAAATTGAATTTAAAATAAAATAGTAATAACACAAGCGTGCAAATAATATATTGGTATAGGCAAGTAAAATATACAAAAATAGGAACTAAATTATTCTGTCATCATAATTTCCATTCATAACCTTTTATTAATGTTCTTAATTTAAAAAAAAAATTTAAATTTTATAATTTGTTTATATTATTAAAATAATAATTCAATTTTCATTATTATTATTATTATTATTATTTATTAATCAGTAAATTTATCTAATATAGTTTTATATAAATAAATAATTAATGTATAAATTGTGTAGATTACCTTTGTATTAGGTATGGAGTGATTACAATTTTTTATTATTTTGATTTGTTTACAAACTTCAAATCACGTGAAATTATCCATTTAAAAAAAAGGATTTCATTTAAAAATCAAAAGAAATCATTATTAAAACTTTTATCCAATAAACTTTTAACCTTTTTATATATTTAAAAGATTCTTTTTTAAATAAAACTATTTCTGCTAACAATTAAAAAATATTATTTAAAAGGAAATTAGTTTTATGTTCAATAGATCATTTCTGTTCTTATTTTAACGAGTTAAAAGTTATGTAAAGCTCTCCTTCATTATTTATAACTACACTGAAAAAAAAGTGCTGTTGAATCAAATAGCTCCATGCTATTGAATTTCCCGTTATTGATTCAATAACACATTTATTAATCGAACAGCATATTGCTTAAAACGAAAAAATGAAACTGTTTAAATTAAAAGTACGGTACTGTTAAATTAATGATATTCTACAAATTGTTTCTATAGTTCATCTATATATAACAACAGAATAATTTATTGCTTCTTTGACATTATTCATTTGAAGCATCTAATAGATAAATTTGAAGAAAATGCGTGTAAATTTGAATCAAATGAAAAGTTGTTTGCTCCAAAGAAGCGCGGTTTTGAAAATGAAAGCATTTGCTTTCGTTTCAATGAGTGGTGCTATAGCGGACTGCCTATAGCATATGCTATAAAAATAAGGACACTATGTATTTGAGACATTGACAGGTGCTAAATTTATTGAAATACTTATCCACACTTATTTATATGTTTATTAAACATGTCGTTTTTGAGATTCTTATATAAAAAACTATTATTTAAATTGTTTTAAAGAATTAAGGACTAGTTGAATATAAATTCCCTATATAAATTCCCTTATTTACGAGAAAAATCTCGCGCACGGTATTTAACTACAAAGTAACTGCTCAATGTAAGAAGCGAATGTATTACATTGCAGCGCGGCAGTTCTCGTCCATCACGAAAGTTAAGCACGTTTGGTCGCGGTTACTACATGGATGGGTGACCGATTGGGAACAGCGTATTTTTCAGACTCAAAAAATATAAAGTGTGTTTGAATGTGTATGTATGTGTGTTTGTCGTTGGAAAAAATGAAAAAAATAATAAAGATATGTATGTTAGTGTGTAAAATTGAAAAAAAGATGTATATAAGAAGTGTTGTGTTAAAGGTGTGAGAATTAATTATAGTATATAAAAAATATGTGAACAAAAATTTCATTTTTTCAATTTATCGTTCGTATATCTTTAACTACATAAAAGAATTGACTTAACAGTATGGTGTTATTCAATCGATAGCAACAACTAAAAAAATTAAAAGTACAAATTTTTGAATCATAAAAATGATGCTTTTAAATTGAAAAACTATAGTCATTGACTCAAAAGCATATACTGTTAAATTAAAAAATTTTGATCGTTGATTCAAAAGGAATACCTTCAAATTAACATAGTATGCTGTCAATTTGAGAAATGTGCTTTTGTTTCAATGAAAGTGATACTATCGAATCATTAGAATCGGTGCTTTCAAAACAACAGCATATACGTTTGGCAGCCCGTTATGACACTATTCAATGAATCAAACTCATATGTCATTGATTCAACAGCATTTTTTTCTCCGTGTAGATTATTGTTCGCAATAATTGTCAGTTACAATGATAATTATTAACTTTAAAATAATTGTTTACCAAAATCTACATATATTGCTCAAATAAACATAAATTTGTCAACAAAAAAGATTTTTTTGTAAGGAAGGACCAAATTTATCTATTTGTTAATTAACATTGTTTGCAACAATTTAAATAAATTGTTTTATATGGCTTATTATTTTTCTAGTGATGATACTAGATTTATTTAAATTGATTTCGATCATGTGCAATGAAAAAATGAATATGCTTTTTTATAAAAATATTGAAAATTGTTAACTTAAAGTAACAAAAAAGTATAAATAATTAAAATTTTTTAAATCGGTTTAGAGGCATCTCTTGCAAATTTTATTCCCTTTAACTTAAGACCAACTAAAAGGAGCATCAAAATCCGATAAAATTTGTAGGCTCTAGACAATCATAAGCAGTAAATTGTAAAAAATGCCAATGTGCGCAGCGCGAGTTTAACGTCATGAAAAGCTCTACACGGCTGCAGTTTTTAATTCATAACTTTCTTTCTAATTGAGGCTCATTTTTTTAAAAACGGTTTTAGAATCGAAGGCGTTTAAGGAATATAATACAATTTTAATTTTTTATGATAAAAAAATTTTTAAACAAAAAATATATTCAAATAATGCAATTTAAGACGAAAAAAACCCATATTTAAAAATTTAAATCCGTCAATTGGAACTGGAGAAAAAAAATTTTTAATTAAGCAGTACTAAAAATTTTAATTGTTAATAACTTTTTCAAACAAATTTTTGTTTGTTTCTTGAGCTCGCGAGAAATCGCCCTTGTTTTCCATTCGTTGCACAATATACTATTGCATATATACTGCTGCTAATTGATAAACGGAAAATGGGAAAATGCTTAGAACCTGTGGGGGGTGATCTAACGTTTAAGGTATAAGGCCGTATTTATTTTAAAAACTTTTTATTTATCTGAAATCACTACTGTTTCGATTTATCCCTTGTTTCTATTTACCCCATCTGACCCTATTTATTTCTTATTTATTTTTTTATCAAAGAATTTTATTAATATATTTTTTTAATTGTTATTTTAATAATTATACCAATTACCGATAAATGTTGCAAGTACTATTTAAATATTCGTGTACAGAACTTGTCCCGTTTTTTATTCATAATGAGAAGTATGATAAGATTTTAATGAGAGTTAAATTATTGTAAGGAATAAAACTTTGTTTATAATTTTAATTTTTTAAAATAATTTATTAAGGTATGTCCGCACCATAGTTTTTTAAAGCACTGTACGAATTATAAATATGCAATTTTGGATTAAACTTTTAATGATAATTAAACATAGAACTACGACTGAACGATCGTCTGAGTACTATGACAGTAGTTTTTTATCAGTAGTAGAAAGCATTGTCAATATTACAACTATATTTTAAAAGTTATAAAGTAGAAAAAGTTTAATTTTAGTCAGACATTATTATTAAATTCTTTACGTATGCTTCTTTTATTTTTTCAGAAATATTATATCTTTTCAATATCGTTGTTCTTTCTTATTATATATTAAACTCAAAAATCTAAATTTTATGCATAAAAAGAAAACAATATATTTTAATCAATAAACATAACAATTTTGATTCAAAACATATTAAGTTTGTTTTTATAAAAGTATCATTTAATTCAATTAAAAAATATGTTTAAATCAGGCATATTTTTTTGGTTAGCTACTTATTTCAAAATATGTATTTTTAAAAAAAATTTTGTTCTCAATGTAAAGCAATGGATCGTGCTGTCTGGATAGTCTTTTTGTAAAATAAAATTTACTGCAAATCAAAACAGCCGAATGAAACTAGCAGTTGTATTCAGCACCAATCTTTGGGCGTCAAAACCACTAATTAATGAAATTAATAAATAGATTAATAAATTGTTTACAATGTCCTAATTGAAAATAATTACCCTGTAACCTTTTTAAATAAACATATTAATTTACGTTACCAATTTTTATTAAATAACTATGGTAATAATAATAATATCAAAGAACCTTTTTCTTCCACTAAATTAGTCGTTTTGCCTTACGTAAATGAGCTGCAATATTTTTTTAAAAAGATTATTTAATGAATACAATGTTAGTGTCGTTTTCTCTTATGACAAGGATCCGTTTAAAATATTTTCAAAAAAATAAAAAAAAAATAAAATAAAGACCCTACTTCTTTTGATTTAAAATCGCATTTGGTTTATTGTGTGGTTTATTGTGCCAATGTGGAGCTTGCTACATTGTCGAGATTGGTAGATATATTAAAGACAGATTAAGTGGACATAAGAGGGATTGTAGAAACGATAGTAGAAAAACAGCTTTGGTCACTCATGCACATGAAAATGACCATCTATTTAATTTCAAAGCAACTAACATCATATGTAACGAACGCAATTACAGGACAAGGAAATTTAGAGAGATGCTTCACATTCTCAATTCCAAAAACTCTGTTAATAAACAGACTGACTTAAGTAATTTGAATCAGTTTTATCATTCGTTAATTCTCAGCACTAATTAACTAATATATTTATTTTGTTTTTAAATTTTCTTAAATGGATGTTTTTGTGAAATTTGAATTTACCTACTGTATTGGTTTCTTTCTTATTATGTATAGAGGTACTTTTCATTTTCACTTACTGTCACTGTAATTCACTACTATGTTTGAACAAGTGGGGTCAAACATGCAAACACATGTTTTTTCCTTTCTTTTCTCTTTTCCGTTTGTAATTTTTATAAATAACAACATGTTCTTTTTCTGTTTTAAATGTGTCTTTGTTGATAATTTAAAATGTGTTTTTCTGAATTATATATTCAGTAATTTTCCAATAAGAAACCTTCTTGGTAAGTTATAGGTTATGTTATAGGCTATGTTCTTCCAGATATTTACGATATATTTCTTTCACTAATAAATGTATGTAATTTCAGTTTAAAATTATCTGAGGATGCCTGTCGTCGACGGGCGAAAGCTAATAAATAATTACAAAATTATATGAATGGATTTTTTCAAAAAACAAAATAAGATCTCACTAAAATTAAAAATCCAAACAAAATAACATCGTAATAGAAACTTACTATATTTGCTATTTAGTGGAGATTTATTCTCAAAATATTACTATATTTGAAGGAGAGGCATATTGATAGATAACGCCTAAACATTGATGCTGAGTACGACTGCTAGCTTCAGCCGACTAATCAAAACACATAGAAACACATTAAAATCTATTTTTTTCAGTGCACATTTAAAATCACGAAGTAGTATAAGGAGAGCTCACGCGACAAAAAAATCTGTACATATTTGGGGGGACAGAGATCTCAGAGATTGCACCACTAACAGAGTTTGCGCCTCTGTGGTTGAAGTATTGTACTAACATTTTTCGTCTGCTACTGTATATGAACATAACCTACAAATTAAAGAAATACGACGAAGTGTAATGGCGACCATGGTTTACATTTCAGCCGTAATAGCGCAACCTCTGCTAGTGGTGCAAATACTCATAACTCTAACCCCCCTAAAATGTGTTGATTTTTGCCGCTTCTAAGCATTGGCGTGAGGTCTCCTTATACTACTTCGTGTTTAAAATGAATTTAAACAGAAAACAACAACAACATAGGGTAACGGGTACAATGACCGACACCCCAAATATTATAAAATCAAATGTTTGGAAGCTATTTAAATAGCACCAATATTAATTTCGTTTATATTTCGGATAAAATTTCAAGTTCTATAGAGATAACCTCAAAATTCACTTTGCAAGGTTATCTTCACATAAAGTAAAATGTTGTGAAATATAACAATAAATTAAATATTGTTACTACTTTAATAGCTTCCACATATTTTATTTTATAATATTAATATTTTAAAAATATACACGGAGAAAAATGGAAAAATGATTTATGCAGTCAGTGTAGTACTCCTTTATAGAATAATATGTGCCAGGTACACACTATAGTATTAGAAGTTTCATAGCTGAACAGTTTGGGACTCATCACAATTTATCCCATTCATCAGCTTAAACAAGACTGTTTATATAGTCTAAGAGGGAATAAGAGTATAAAAAATTGGAAAGAGAAATTACTTTCTCATGTAATTGTTAAAAGAACGCGGCAGTGTACAAAACACAAGTCAATAATAGAAGCGAATATTATTCTCTCTCTCTCCCCCACAGCACCGAAATTTTCCTAAATATTTATTAAATCCCCGTACAGGATCCTTAAAGGATCCTCTCGGAAGCCTGTACAGGTCCTGTGCAGGATCCCATACAGGATCCCGTACTGGTCCTGTACAGGATCCTATACGGGATTTTGGGACAGGGTTCCTGTGCAGGATCCGATGCAGGAATCTTTATTATCAAAGATTTCTGTAAAGGTTCCTGTACAGGAACACTTGCAGGATCCAGTACAGGAACCTTTGCAGTTTTATAAACTGCAGGTACTTAAGTGTAAAGGATCCTGTAGGGAACCCGTAAAGGATCCTACACGGTTTCCTCAATTAATTTATTTATATTATTAACTCCTGCGCAGTAGTTTTCTATGAGTTTCTCGAATGCGCAATACATTTTTCTGTCTAACATTGATATACGAGCCTAACATATTCAAATGTGAAGTCTATGTATGTCAAATGTTGCTTAACATATAAAAACATTAAAAAATTAAAAAGTTTCCTGTACAGGATCCTGCACGTGTTCCTGTACAGGAACCTTTACAGGAACATTTGATAGCTAAGGTTCCTGCATCGGAACCTGCACAGGAACCCTGTCCCAAAATCCCGTATGGGATCCTGTACAGGACCAGTACGGGATCCTGTATGGAATCCTGCACCGGACCTGTACAGGATCCCGAGAGGATCCTTTAAGGATCCTGTACGGGGATTTTAAGCTGGGCTCTTTCTCTCTCTCACACTAATGGTCGTTCACTGATCTTACCGTTTCACTTACTGTTACTATACTCTCAACTATTATGCAGTGCAGTTAAGTAAATTAAAGTATTAAATATTGCTTTGAGAATAATTAATTATACATTTCATTCAAGGTCAATTCACTATTTTGTACACGAAAAAAAAATCAAATTTACCATAAGGAGCGTCAAACTTAAAAAAGGTTTCAAGGTTAATAAGAAAAAATTAATGTTTTTTTATTTATTTATTATTAAATTCTAATAACCGTATCAGCTTTAAACTAGTTGACAATATTATTCATTCAATATTATGAATATTGTTGACATGCATACTTACATTAATTTCATAGTAAAATTCACGCATGATTCAATTTATTTAATTGGAGAGGGATAAAAAAATAAATAAAAAATTTTCCCCATCGATTGCGTATATTTAGTTATATGGTTAGGTAGGTGTTCAATCCCGTATGATTGTAAGATTTTCCGATGCATTTAGTTGTTAATTGAAAGTATGAAGATGTGGGAAGAATAAAACTTGTGAATTAATGAATATAAATATATAAAGAGTTCATTTAACATTTTTTTTTTAATGATTGTTTTTTTTAATATAAAATTGACGAAGTGAATACAAGGAAACACTCGTTTCGCGTCGCGTCGGCCATTTATTTTGACAGGTTCCGCGCCTGCATTCCTTTATTGTGAAAATATCGAAGTAGGGGACTGAGTCCAGTTCTGCCGTCCTGATGAAGAAAGTCGGTACTTGCATTCAGGGCGATTTCAAGATATTTAGAGAAACGCGTTTGTTATTACAGTAGCGTATTAATTAAGACTTATTAAACAATGACAATTGATATTAACTAATTTTGGTATGCTCTATTTAATAAAGTTAAAAGATTTCGGAAGTTTTCATTATCCCGAGTCGAAATTTAAACCCTACTTTGAGGATTTAAACACTGAATAGAGTCTCCTTTACTGCTATTAACGCCTTTAGCATCTACTTTACTGATTTTTGAACCTACAGGTCTATCATGTTTCAAGAAACTTATAATCCAGAACCTACTTTGACTCTCTTTTAACCTATTAGACCCTCTTTTTAATATGTTCACCCTACATTTATTAAACCTCTAAAACCCTACTTTCAATCCGTTCACCCTACATTCATTTGTTCAACATGTCAAACCCTACTTTCAATCCTCTCAGCCTACATTTATTTATTTAGTCTATAAGGCCCTACTTTCAATCTGCTCACCCTACATTTATAAATTACTATAATTGAAAAAATATTTCGTTCACTCCAAGTATAATGTACTTATATTTGGAAACCATTTTGGAAGTTACCTATCTTCCACGTTTGTTTTAGAAATCACGTAAGTTAGATGATTGTTTTGAAAACTACATATCTTTCTGTTCCGTACAGAATTATTATGAAACATATAAATTTCAATGCATCAACTTTAAAAAAAATTCACTTAACGACAAAATATTAACTTTAAAATAATAGTAATAATAATACAAAGTAGAGCCTCTAAAGCGACTGTCAGAGTTACGTAGTTTCTACACGGAACAGAAGAATACGCAGTTTCCAAAACAATCCGCTAACTTACGTGATTTCTAAAACAAACGTGGAAGATTGGTAACTTCCAAAATGGTTTTCAAACATAAGTACATTATACTTGGAGTGAACGATTTAATAAATTATAATCCACTTAGTGAATATTTTTAGTAATTATTTAATCATGTAAAAAAGAATTTTCGAATATTTTTCAGAAACTTTATTCAAGCTCTTTGTCATTAATAGGAATAGAAATAATAATAATCAGGGTTGATGCATAAAATTCTATCTAATTTAATTTTAACCAATTTTTTAATAAACGAATACCTTTTTAGGAAAGGGTAATTTCATGTTTTAATTTTTATATACTTTATAAACAAGATTTAAATAATAATGATTCTATCACTGGGTTCCCAAATTAATTAAGTGTTGAAGTTTACTATCACTCAGAGTCAATACAGTTTAAGAAATTAAAACAATTCTTTTAACGTTTTCAAAAGTAAAGCTGTACTTTTCGGAAACTATAATTTTAATATTGCAATGAACATATTGTCTAAATTAATTTAATAAAATTATAGTTCCTGAAGAGGACAGCTTAGCTGTTGAAAACGTTAAAGAAATTGTTTTAATTTTTCCATTGACTTCACTCAGAGTGATCGTTAACTTCAACACTTAATTAAGATTTTAATAAATTAATTTTTTGTTTGAAAACTTACTTTATTAAAGTCTTGTTTATAAAATAAATAATAATTAAAACATGAAATTACCCTTTCCTAAAAAGGTATTTTTTTAATTAAAAATTGGTCAAAATTAAATTAGATATAAATTTATGCGCATCAACCCTAATTATTATTATTATTACGGCTTTGTAGGGTCTAGGAGTATGAAAGTAGGGTTTAAAAGGTTTTACAATGTAGGGTGTAGGAGAATGAATGTAGGGTTTACTGAATTCGAAATAGGCCCTCCTTTACTTCTCCAAATGGAAGATTTGGAATTTTCCGCCGGTTTTGGGAGTCAAAGTAGGGTCTAAATTTCATTAAAGTTAGAACCTCCTTTACTACTCCTAACTCTCAACAAACCCTGAAAATTCAGGGTTAAAGTAGGGCTTAAATTTCGACTCGGGATTTATAAACAAAATGTCGATTACTGCCCAAAATTGATTTTGAAATGTTGAAAATACTGCCACAGAGTCGGTATGTGCTCTTATGGCCGAGTGACGTCACTATTTTAGGGTCGGTATTCGCAGCTTATAACGTATAATAGGCTTATGACATGCAAGTACCGACTCTTCCGACAAGGAAACATGGTCTGTCTTCGACGACAATCCTGGACGCAAGAGTCGGTACTTGCAATACGGCCCATTGACATAAGGATTTCGATCCAAGTCAGACCACATTTCCGGGCAGTACACTTAGATGCATTAATGCTGTCCTTCCGGTTTGACGGTATTTTGCAAAGTCGTATGATTTCTGTCAAAATGTTTTTAGTTCATGACATATGATAACATTCGTATGTCACGAACTAAGAATATTTTATAGAAATGACATGACTTTTCAAAATTTCTTTAAACCGGAAGGACAGCATTAAGGGGCCGTTCATAAACTACGTCGCACTATTTTGCATAATTTTTCCACCCCCCCCCCCTACCCACGTCACAAATTTTACATACTTTAGCGCCATTTTTTCTACAGAACTTCACAAAAAATGAATTCCACCCCCCCCCCTTAAGGCGTGACGTAGTTTATGGACGGCCCCTAACACATCTGAGTGAACTAGCCATTACGGCTGTGTTTCTAGGAAAGTTCGTAAATACGTCATTATTTTGAAGCAGTAATAGCACTTACCGAACATTTTGCCTGCATGTACCGACCTTTTCAAAATGATTTCACGTTAGTAGAGTATTTAAAAACTAATTATTTCTAAAACTAATTATTCTTTATGAATAATATTACTATAGCTAGATTGCTTTTTTCACAAGGAATCCAGTGATATAAAAAACTCATTTTGCTTAAAAATGTCGAATACCGACTTTCTTCATTAGGACGGCAGCAGTTTCTCTACTATCATCTACTATGCACACTGCAGCGCGCCTTCTAATCTTCGCTTGTGTTTCAATGCTCTTTACAGTGACATTTGGAACTAAGGCCCTCTATACACTATACGCAATACCCAAAGATGCTTGATGGAAATGAATTAATGTACTTTTACTAGACCAAGTCCAGTTTTTTCAAAATTGATTCCCACACTGAAAAAAAAATTTATTTGGATCAAATAAAAATTATTTGATCCAAATAAATCATTTATTTCGTTATAATCCAATAAATGTGTATTTAAACAAAATACATATTTATTTAACCTAAATATTTTATTTTATTGCATCAATTAATAAATAATTATTTGAATCAATTCCTAAATTATTCAAATCAAATAAATGTAATATTTCAAGCTAGTAAATAATTATTTAAATCAATTACGAAAATTATTCCATATTGTATTTAATACAAAATTTTTTTTTAATATTTAGTATTTTTTTAATTCATTATTATATTATTATATATTAAGCTATTAAGCGCCATGTTACTTAACGCATATAACATCTCCTAAACCTAAACCTTCGACTCATTCTGAGTTTCTAGGGAAAAGACTCAAAATGAGTCTTACGGGGTATCATTTTTTCTTCACGATAAAATTACAATCACATTGGAAAAGCTAAAAATAATTTATAAAAACATGAATTAAAATAATTGTTTATAACTAATAAACACGTTGCACTTGTCAAAACATTAATACTTGCAGTCGATTTATTGTTTTTATGAGAAATGGAAAAAATTTTTTAGGTTAGACATTTGTCAATTGACAGACAGGGATGGGCAACCATGGAACACGAAACATGCGAAGCACAAAAGAAAGTAACTAGAATATTGTTATTTTACTCATTTTGAGTCACTTGAAGTTGCCGATTACTCATTTCGAGTCACTTGAAGTTGTCGATTACTCATTTCAAAACCGACTGCCAAATGAGTGAAAATGAAAAAATTATATTGTGACAATTAAAAGAAATATACACTGAAAAAAAATGTATTTTAATCGAATAAACATTATTTGATTCAAATAATTCATTTATTTGGTTAAAATCCAATAAATGTGTATTTGAACCAAATACATATTTATTTGACCTAAATATTTTATTTTATTGCATCAAATAACTATTTATTTAAATCAAATACAAAATATTCAAATCAAATAAATGGAATATTTCAAACTAAAAAATAATTATTTGAATCAATTCCAAAATTATTCAAATCAAATAAATGTAATATTTCACGGAGAAAAAAATGCTGTTGAATCAATGACATATGAGTTTGATTCATTGAATAGTGTCATAACGGGCTGCCAAACGTATATGCTGTTGTTTTGAAAGCACCGATTCTAATGATTCGATAGTATCACTTTCATTGAAACAAAAGCACATTTCTCAAATTGACAGCATACTATGTTAATTTGAAGGTATTTCTTTTGAATCAACGATCAAAATTTTTTAATTTAACAGTATATGCTTTTGAGTCAATGACTATAGTTTTTCAATTTAAAAGCATCATTTTTATGATTCAAAAATTTGTACTTTTAATTTTTTTAGTTGTTGCTATCGATTGAATAACACCATACTGTTAAGTCAATTCTTTTATGTAGTTAAAGATATACGAACGATAAATTGAAAAAATTAAATTTTTGTTCACATATTTTTTATATACTATAATTAATTCTCACACCTTTAACACAACACTTCTTATATACATCTTTTTTTCAATTTTACACACTAACATACATATCTTTATTATTTTTTTCATTTTTTCCAACGACAAACACACATACATACACATTCAAACACACTTTGTATTTTTTGAGTCTGAAAAATACGCTGTTCCCAATCGGTCACCCATCCATGTAGTAACCGCGACCAAACGTGCTTAACTTTCGTGATGGACGAGAACTGCCGCGCTGCAATGTAATACATTCGCTTCTTACATTGAGCAGTTACTTTGTAGTTAAATACCGTGCGCGAGATTTTTCTCGTAAATAAGGGAATTTATATAGGGCTGGAAAAAATTAATAATATGCCGGAAAACAGATACCCCAGGGTCTGCTGCAATAGAATCTTTAAATTGGCAAAACTAAAAGGGAAATCCATCCTAAAATATAATTGGGCTTTGCAAATCGAAAGTATGCTGGATGAAGTTGATTCAATAAAAAATGTGAATGTGTTGGATGAGAATATTTTAGTGGGAAATACTCGCAAAATTATAGAAGCATATGAGCTCTCCTTAAGGGCAAAAGATAGAGAAAGACTCGAGGGCTCGTCAAGTCTCCAGATTTATCCGCACCTGCCCACAGAAGAGAAAAATAAATATTATTTGAGTGCGGGTCTACCAATGGTTATGACTCGGTTAATAGGCCAAAGAAGGTTAGCGCAAACTAGACGGCATGTAATAAAATATAAAAAAGAAAGATTTGTAATCGACCCAACAGTGAAATGTTCTGTGTGTAATCTCGACGAAAATGAAACTATGTTTCATATTCTAGCGGAATGCCCATTATATAGGGGTTTAAGAATTAGTACATTTGGCGACTTGGATGCAAAATTCTCTGAGGGGCGGTTGTGGATGGATCTTTTGACTTCGAGCGAAAGAGGTAAACTGAGAGTTTTTGCGAATTTTGTGTTAAAGGCTCTGAGAGCGCGAGCGATACTTGTATAAGCAATATTTGGCGTATGTTATAACTTACGTATGTTTAGAACTTGTATCTTACTTTATGTTTTTTTTTTGTTCTATATTGTATTTTATTTTATGTCGCTACTCAACGGTACTCCTTTGTATAAATTCTGAGAATTTTAAAACAATAAACTATATATATATATATAATTCTCACACCTTTAACACAACACTTCTTATATACATCTTTTTTTCAATTTTACACACTAACATACATATCTTTATTATTTTTTTCATTTTTTCCAACGACAAACACACATACATACACATTCAAACACACTTTATATTTTTTGAGTCTAAAAAATACGCTGTTCCCAATTGGTCACCCATCCATGTAGTAACCGCGACCAAACGTGCTTAACTTTCGTGATGGACGAGAACTGCCGCGCTGCAATGTAATACATTCGCTTCTTACATTGAGCAGTTACTTTGTAGTTAAATACCGTGCGCGAGATTTTTCTCGTAAATAAGGGAATTTATATAGGGAATTTATATTCAACTAGTCCTTAATTCTTTAAAACAATTTAAATAATAGTTTTTTATATAAGAATCTCAAAAACGACAGGTTTAATAAACATATAAATAAGTGTGGATAAGTATTTCAATAAATTTAGCACCTGTCAATGTATCAAATACATAGTGTCCTAATTTTTATAGCATATGCTATAGGCAGTCCGCTATAGCACCACTCATTGAAACGAAAGCAAATGCTTTCATTTTCAAAACCGCGCTTCTTTGGAGCAAACAACTTTTCATTTGATTCAAATTTACACACATTTTCTTCAAATTTATCTATTAGATGCTTCAAATGAATAATGTCAAAGAAGCAATAAATTATTCTGTTGTTATATATAGATGAACTATAGAAACAATTTGTAGAATATCATTAATTTAACAGTACCGTACTTTTAATTTAAACAGTTTCATTTTTTCGTTTTAATGATAGAACGTCCAAGCGCCCGTCCTGCCGGAAGGATGTTCCCAAAATAAGGCTTTTAAAAAAAGGGAATTGAATTTTTCTTTTCCGGAATTCCTTGGGATTAAAGTAGTCGAAAAGACGAAAAAATCCATATATTTGACTTTTTAAAATAATAATATTAAACCATTTTTCAAAGCCCTCAAACTTGCTGTTTCTAAAAAGTAAAAAAAAACATTTTTTCGTAAATTTAATGTAAAATCCACAAAAACCAATATATTTTGGCCGGTCTAGCCTTTTTTTCTTCAGAAACGTTCAAAGAATGATACCTATTTGTTTAATTTAAAAAGTTTCATTTTTAATGTTAATCAGCAAAATTGCGACCAATTGAATAAAAACTCTCTTCACATTTTCTTTATAAAATTAATATGGAAGCAGATAAATACAAAAACAAATATATCGGTGGAAAGGTAATGAAACAAGCTTTCCAATGACGTAAATATCAAGTTTCTAAATTTATATGCCTAGGCTTGGTAGCCTTTTAAACAAAGCGAAAAGCGTCCTGCCGGCAGGACCGGGTTCCATCATTTTGTGACTAAAAATTATATGAATTTTTGGAAAATTCAACTTCTTTAAGCTACCCTGCTCTTCGGTTTGAACTTACAAGCTCGACATTTACATGCGCTGAAAGCTTGTTTCATCACTTTATCAACGATATATATTACTTTTTGTTTATGTCAATCCATGTTAGTTTTATTTAGCGATTTCGGACGGACTCACCTGAGTCTTTTTGGTTCTGCCGGAAGGACGTTGGACGTTCTATCATTAAGCAATATGCTGTTCGATTAATAAATGTGTTATTGAATCAATAACGGGAAATTCAATAGCATGGAGCTATTTGATTCAACAGCACTTTTTTTTCAGTGTTCAAGCTAGTAAATAATTATTTAAATCAATTACGAAAATTATTCCATATTGTATTTAATACAAAATTTTTTTTTAAATATTTAGTATTTTTCAAATTCATTAATATATTATTATATTATATGTATATATTATAGGGGAGTGCTGTCAGGGTTGGACATAGTTTTGAATTTTCTTCATAACTTCCTCTGCAGTGCGAATTTCACGTTTTCGCGCATATTGTTGTAAAGATAAACTCAAATGCAATGTTTTTGCTGTACATTGCAAAAAAATTCGGCCAAAAGTTTCAAAGTTATAAGCAATTAAAAAAAAATAATGTTGTAAGGGTTGAACATGGGTGTAAGGGTTGAGCCACTGTAGAAAATCAATTAAATATTTAGGTAAATGGTTAAAAATGTCCTTCAAATAATAGAATGACACTTGAAAATGAGGAAAGGAACCATGAAATTAAAATAAAATCCCATATTGTGCATTTTTGCATAAGATTAGATATTTTATTTCTTAAGAATGAAATCAAAAATTTTTAAATTAAAACAATAAAAAAAGATTATCGAAGAAATTTTTTCCTCTTTTTTCGTTAGAAATAAAGTTTTTGACACCTCCTTAAGTCAAAAAATGAATTTCTGTTGCAAGTACTCTTCGTAATTGCAAAATTTTGGGCGGCTCAACCCTTACGACACCGCCTGGCTCAACGCTAACTCACGCGTCGTTTTGCGACATACCACACAGAACAAAAAACGCGTCACACAAAACCCCAAATTTTTTTTCACATTTTCGTATAACATCTTAATAAACAATTTCAATAAATTGCCATTGTCTTTGGCATATTTCTTCTACATTTACTTATCTTTTTTTGACACCACAAAAAAGTTTCTGTTGAGCGTATAACAAAGACTCGCAAAAAACAAAAGTATACGTTCGTATACTTGACTGAAACTCATGTGAAAAGTTGACTGGCATTAGTAGCAAGAATTTAAGTACAATAACAGATGGCGCTAGTGTGATAAGACAAAATAAACGCGATGGCTCAACCCTAACACCTGTCCAACCCTAACAGCACTCCCCTATATATTAACTGATTTTTCATCAGACTTTTAACATTATTTATAAACATATTCACACAATTTTTATTCACAACACAACACACAATTTTATTATTTTAGATAACGCTTAAAACGAAGAATGAAAAATATTCGCTCACATGTGGGATCGAACTCACGTCCCCCCGCGCCTATAACGCTGACCGCAAGCCTATAAACGCACCTATTTAAGCCACGCCGCCACTGAGACTTGGTAAGAACTCGGACTGATCTACTATATCAAAACCAGTGTCGTATATTCTGTATCCAAATAACACATTTATTTGTCGAAATATTTTTTATTTGTATTAAATAAATGAAATATTTAAGTGCAATAAATAAATGAACAGTTTCAAGTAATTCATTATTTTCGTTTCAAATAATTATTTAATTGATTCAAATATTTTTTTATTTGTCTTGATAAAATAGTGTATTTGCTTTGAATAATGAATTAAAAACGCGTATATAATAATTAAAATTTGAAAAGAGGTGTAGATTTAATATAACAAAAGCTATTAAAATGAAAGAGTTTACATAATATTTTAAAAGGTGAAGTGAAAATTTAGTGACTCTATATACTCAAAAAGTTTCTAGATAAGTAATTTGTGCGGCCATTGTATACGAATGCTTGTGAAATGTATGATAATGGATTCAAAGTATTCAACTGTTATAAATTCGATAAAGGGTTTAAAGAAAGAGGATTTTACACTTCAACACTTACGGCATTGTATGAGGACGATTGAAGTTCACTTACCCAAGCGAGACGTTAAAGTTGTGAAAGAGAGACAAGAACATATAATCCATTGTTTTCGATGAGATGAGCGCATATAAATGCATTACTTAAGAATTATATTTCACGGTTATATGTACATATAAATAAGTGAAGCAAAAAATTGGAAAATTATTTTTTCTCATTTCTAATAATGTGTTCAAAAGCTTTTTAATAATTTAATACCTATTAGAAAAAGTGGTTTGTTACATTTGTTAATTTTCAGAAATGAAATTTCTTAAAAAAAGTTTTTTAGGTAGGTATATTTTTTCAGTATAAAAGGCCTCCAAGTATGTACACTGAAAATGCTTTTAACTGCTACAATTTTTGCGTAAAAACAAAAGCAATACACGCAGAGCAATTGTTTCTTATTTAAAAAAATGTTTTAAAAATGCAATTTTTTCATTAACTAAGGCAAAAAATACTTTTATTTAAGACAAAATTACCTTTTTTAAGGAAACAACAATTGCTTTGCGCAACTCATTTATTTTAAGGACTTCACAATAATGTTGCGGCAACATTACCTGGTAATATTACAATAATGTCACTGTTACAAAAAAGATCGCAAAATTCTGCATAAATTAATTTTATAAATTTTCTTTGTAACATTATTATAGAATTACAGTTACATTGCACTAACATTAGCAGGTAATGTCACTGTAACATTACATGTAGTATTACATTCTTAATGTGAATTCAATTATCACCAAAGAAATAAAAAATTAGTCCGTTTTTAAGCTTAAAGTTTAAATCAATTATTTTAAGGCTTAAAATCATATTACTTTGAAAGTTTCAAAGCTAAAGAATAAATAAAATAGATGATATAGTAATTAAAAAAATTATAGAATAATAAATAAAATAAATTATTAAATTAAATAATGAATTACTATTTGTTTAATTATAATACAACATTAACATATTATTATAATTTTATAATCACTTTGCACAATACTTAATTAATTTTACAGTAAAAGATAATAGTTTAGACAAACTTATGCAGTAGAATATGAAAATAGTAACATCTGTGAACGAATTATAGAAACTGAAGTTAAATTGATAATTAACAGCATAAGGTAAGCAGTTTCGGATTCCATACTTATCGACCGAGTTTGAAAGTAAATCGCCTTGAAGGTTCCATTATTCCGGCGCTACTGTTTATAAACATATCATAACCTTAAAAAAATGTTAGCGACTAAAATTTTAAAATGTGTTTTGCCACAAATTAATTTAACTGCATCATTTAAAAACACAAGACATTTTTTCCCCAATTTACCTCGCACGACAGAGAAAAAAGTAGGAACAAAAATATGGAGACCTATGATTTTACCAGAGCCGGGAAAAGGAGGCAAAGCATTCCGACGTATTGTGCATTACAAAGATCACTACACAATTGAACCTTTAAATGTTACAAATCTTGCTGGAAGAGATCCCTATACAGGTAATTTTATTTTAATATTAATTATTTTTTTTAGGTATTTAATTATTAAATGTAAAAGAAATTTAGTTATTAATATTAAGAACTTATTGATAACATTTCAAATTGTAAGTTAGTTAGATTATTTGATGTATAAATTATTAATTAATACAATTATTAATATTACATGTAATACTACAGTAATATTAAGTACTAACTAATTTTCAAAATTGGAATCGTTTAAAAAAATTGATTTTGAACAGAAAACATTGCATAAAAAAACGAAGAATTTCTTTTCTATTTTTGTTACTTCGTGTGACTTACTATTTTACTAGTTAGCATATAAATTATTTTCCACAATATGAAAAATTTTAGTTGAAAAAAGTTTATGTAGAAATAACTAACAAAAATATTAATTTAATAAATGAAATTTTTTATATTAATAATAATTAAAGTTTGAATAATTTACAATTTTTATGTTTCCACATGAAGTTTTTAACGTTCCAATAAGCGAAATATTTTTAAAAACTATTAATTACAATGAAGTGAAATCCAGAAAATTTAAAACTTTTATTAATTCAATTATTCTAACCGATTACACTTTTTAATCGAAATTTGAACATAATGTTATTGTAACTATATTTATATTTGAATAGTATAAAACTTTATTTCATTATAATGTGAATAAAATACAATCTACCTAGATGGAATTGAAATTTGGATCAATTAAATAGAAAATTGTTAATTAATATTATATATTTGTTAGAGGTGTGCAAAAAGCTCGAAAAGATGACCTGAGCTTCAAATTTTTTTAAGCCTAGCTGAGCCCGATCTTGGCTCGACGTATCGAGCACTCGAGTGAATTCGAATACTCGAAAATTTCGAGTGTTTGAGTAAATTTGAGTACTTGATTCCAGTCGAGTACTCGATTAAATTCGAGCTTATAAAAAAAATAAGTTTAAAATATCGAATTTCCCCTAAATGTCTTACGTTAGTTAGTAAGTTAGTTATTTTAACACCTAAAGTTTTTCTACCTTAAATTTGAAATCTTCTACTTATTAATAGTTTTTTTAGTAATTTAACAGCTCGAATTCTATCGAGTACTCGAAATTATTCGAGCTTCTTGTGAGGCTCGACCCTGCTTGAGCTCGAACTGATTAGACTCAACTCGGCTCGAAAAATGGAAAGCTCGAAAATACTCGATCGAGTTTCAAGCTTTTTGCACATCTCTAATATTTATTTATTTGTTTATCCACCTGTCTGAAGGTACTTATTTGATACGGTTTTCTCTTACAATATTTTATATTCGTAATACTAAATTTTGCGTCTACAGAAAGTCTTAAAAAATTATTAGGAGTACTCTTATTTGCCTGGACCACACGAATTAATATTGTAATAGTTTGTTATTATTAAATTTTTTGAACCAATGAACAATTGAATTTAATTTGATAAAAAAATCTCAAAAATTGTGTTAGAGGTTAGAGTCGGTCACTTAGTTTTAAATTAACAATTTCGAATAAAATAATTTCACGCATTAAAGCAATATTTATTGTTTATAGAACTCATAGTTCTAAACAAAAAAAGATATATAAAAAAATTCATTTTTATTTTTCTAGTGGAGATCATAAGCTTTCAAATGATATAAATTATCTTGGATTTAGAGAATAATAAGGTAAAAGCACCAGTACTTGGACATTGCAAAAAATGGAACCAATAGATGGACCGTAAGAAAAGAATTAAAAATGCTTCTAATGTAAATAAAGAGAATAATATATGACCCTTTTGAATGTAACTTTTTGATAGCATTCAAGTTTTCTATTTCAAAGCCCAAAATTTATCAAAAAAAGATTATATGTCACAAGCTACTCGAAATTGACTGTCCAACTTTACCTTCTGCTTTTTAACCTAGCTCCATTTAGCACCAGTAGTTGGACAGAACTTTACATGCATTTCTTTTATGTCCAACTATTGGTCCTTGTCATGTCCAACTACAGGATCCCCTAAAATGGCATGTCCAACTATTACGGCAAAGGAGCAATTATTTATTTCGTACATTTAAAATTAAATGAAATAACAATTTAGACTAATTTATTATTAAATAAAATCCTTTAATCATAATTCAAACGAAATATAACAATTTTTGCAAATAAACTATATCGTCTTTGTAAAAATCGTTCTTGAATTTACTATTAGTTTAAAAATGTCCATGTACTGATGATTTTACCTTATCCTAAATTTTTACTAATCTGACAAAAAGTGAGCGGGTTTACCCCAGTCTCCCCTATATTTAAAATTAATTCCAATTTCCATTAATTACAAATTTATTCAAGAAATACTTCCAGTAATTTAAATTCATATTCATTGAAATTTGGACTAAGTAAATTCAGGGCTCGACCTGGGTCCATAAATCCCGTAAAAGTCCGAAAATTTGCTTTAAGTCCGTAAAAGTCAGATTTTTTGAAAAAGGTCCGTACAGTCAGTAATTTAATAGAAAAGCACAAAAAGTTCGTAAATTGTACGAAATAATTTAAAGAATTTTAGAGAAATTAATTAATTAAATTTAAATTCGCTTTAATTGAATTAATTAAAATCACAAATTTTTTAGGGTTCCTTACACCTACGGTGTACGTATCCGTAGCCAAATCGTGTCCCCCCTAGCAGCTAAACTATTGGACCTAGAGAACTCAAATTTGGTACAGATATGTATTTTCACACGTAGATTACAGGAAAAATATAAAGAATGTGAATGTAGATAATGGTGATAACGTTGTCAAGGAAATAACAAGATTTTTGGCCAAAAATGCATAAAAAATTACCATTCCCCCCTTAACATTTAAACTATTTAACACGGAGAGCTACAATTTGGCATACTGGTATATTTAAACCCAAATATTACATGGAAAATATAGAGAACTTGCTGTGTAATAATGGCCATAGCGTTGTCAAAGAAAAACTGAAAAATTTTTGAAACAAAATTTTTTTTCCAATTTTTAAAGTATTTGGTATAATTAGTTGAAAAGTGGTATAATATTGTATTTTTACAGTTTGATTACAAACATTCATTTTAAAAATAAATAAAAAAATTTTTTTTAATTTGTAAAAATTTTTAAAGATTTTGTTCAAAAGTTTAAAAATAAAATTAAAAACTGGACAAGTACGAGTAGCACTCGCACTGAATTGGCAGGTTCCGTACACAAATATAAGAATAATACTTCTGATACTGTAACAACAATTGGTAGAATTTTTTTAATTTTTTTAAATTTTTTGGTAAATTGGATTTTCGACAATAGGTTAAAAATAAATACCAAAGCAAAATTGAAGTATTACATATTTTATATTATAAGCAATAAGCGCAGAGGGACCAATTTTGCTTATTGCTTATAATATAAAATATGTAACACTTCAATTTTTCTTTTTTATTTATTTCTAACCTAGTGACGTATGTATGTGTAGCTCTCCGATCTGAATAACAGAACTATCTATAATTTATGGCAGTAGCCAGTATCAGTTTATTACTAATTACTTATAGAAAAAATGAACATAATTCTAGTTTTACCAGAGAATTATTTCTTTCAGGATATTTTTGGAAAATGTCTGCACAACACTGTTTAGTTTCTAGCATGAAGGAGTATAAGGAGGAGTATGTATAATTATGCATCTCTTTTGACTGTACTTGACTTGATGTCCATGATAAAAGTTTTGTTTACGTATTTTTTTGGTTATGTACCAAATTGATAATAACAATAAAATAATAGTAATAATTATGAATTGTTTTATAAAAAATTGCATGTCAAATTATAAAGAAAATAAAAATGCTTGTGAAAAAAGTGTTTTTACAAAGCACCGAGAATGGTAAGTTTATTTAACATACTATTTTGTAAGGGTAAAAGTTTTTATGCTTTTACCAACAGACATTTATGAATTTAATGCAAAGAATTTTTGGTTGTTCATTTGGAGTCCTTTCTATTTATATAAAGTATAAAACAATTTAATTCTGTTGATTTATTTTACAATACAATACTTAGAGGATCCTCTAAGCTTTAATATCAATCAGCTGCCAAAGATAAAAATACTTAAAATATAAAATTGCACTTATTTCTCCTGTTTAGCGGCGCTGTTATCAGTGAACATGAGGCTATTACTTTTCGCGTGCCTGTCGATTTTACTGCAGAGAAGTACAGTCAATATCAGGCAATTTGTCCATTGGAGATATGTTTCCTTATACTCCTTCATGGTTTCTAGACTGACGGTAACGCCACGACAAACTTTAAAACATAATATCCCGAAACGCCCAGACAGTATACCATGAAAATAACTGTACAGAACTTGTATAATCAATAAGTTCATCTTCAGAGTGTTTTGCAGTAACTGTCTTGTAATTCGCCAGTTGAACTAGAAAAGATAAAAAAGGGAACTGCTTTACCTGCCGGTAGAGTATGGTTTTTGCTTTTCTGGAATCGTCTACCGACTATACGGAAAAAATCCAGAAATTTGTCGACTGTGATACTACCTTAAACCGTGCAAGTTACACTTCTCGCTTGAGCGTGCCGGTCGCCCAAGATGGCTAAATCACAATTCCAAAATGTGGGAAATGTATTTTAGAACTGTGATTAAACCACACTTGGGCGAATAGCGCGCCCAAACGCGGAGCATAGCTCGGCCGAATTAACATAGTAACACAGTCGTGAAATAGGTATCGTATGTCACTCCACTTTTTTTCCGTGTAGAACGGCTAGATATTTTTCGTTTGAATTGAATTAGTTTTTCATTAAGGTTTACTCATAAGCAGTAAAACCTTGAAATAAGTGCCGGCTCGGTACCTGCCCGGTGGTATATTAGTGCTGGCTACAAATGGTAATATCATTCCTGACTAGATAGGCAACTAGTCGGTACCATGCCGGTCGTCGATTTAGATGCTACTTTATACAAAAATTTTAAACGAAATGTCCATCTTGGTTTATTCTCCCCTATTATAAATGACTTAAAATTTAATTAACTTTAATAATATCTGATTCAGATTACTATTTTCCTTGTTGACTTAAATTTAATTATCATTTTATTTAACAGGCAGATTAGTTTGCAAGGGCATTGGTGGAGGCATTAAGCACAAGTACCATCAAATTCAATGGCTGAGAGATGGTCCAACCGAGGGACCACCGAAAGAAGAAAAAATACTGAAAGTTTTCAAAGACGGTTGTCGAACAGCAGACGTTGCTCTCGTTGCCTCTGGTACTGAACTTAAATACATTATTGCAACTAACAATATGAAGGAGGGCGACATCATAAGAACGACACGAAATATTCCTCGAAATCCAATTAAGCCAAAGGATGGTGACGCATATCCCGTGGGCGCACTTCCACTTGGTACTTTTGTGCATTGCGTGGAAAAATATCCCGGTAAAGGTGCCGGAATTTTAAAATCTGCCGGTGTTAAGGGTACAATAATGCGAAAGGACGGCGACAGTCGTATAGTTATTCGACTGAGCGGCAGACGACCCATTGAATTTAGTTTCGATAATCATTGTCTAGCGGTGGTTGGTCAAGTTTCAAATCCAAAACATGGATCAACACCCATTGGTAGTGCGCAACGTAATCGAGAATTGGGCAACAGACCAAGAAGTGGATTGAAGCAGAAAAAAACCGGTCGACATGGTCGTAAATTAAAGGCCATGAAACCTTTAGTGAAATTACAAAAAAGAATGCCAGATCAACATTCTAGGAAATTATTCACTTTAACTGAATTTTAATTTGTATTCTATTGCTATGGATTAAATAAATCATTTATATAGTAGTCGATCAGTTTTTTAGTTTTAAAAAAGCTGACAAGTGGTACTACCCATAACTTTCACTTTGGGTACGTTACTTTTTGTGTGTACTTCATGAATGCAATGTTTCCTTATAGGGACAAAAGTATTACATGGATATTAAATATTCAAATAGTGAAAAGTAAAAATCACTAATCTTAAAAACACTTAAATTAAAATTTACAACCAAAAATTGTCAAAGATATGTTTTTGAAAATTTTTGTAACTCTGAATATATTTACACCAGATTATTCGCTAGTAGATTAACTCCTTCACAGTCCAGTAAATAAGATATTTTGAAGCCGCCATTTTGAATTTTCGACCATGGATTTGGATTCAGCGACCTCGAAAACCCCCAAATAAGCATTTTCAGACAGATTCAGTAGCTAAGAAATTTTTTTTGGGCTCCATTTTTAAGCCACCATTTTGAATTTTCCATAACGGATTTGGATTCAACGTATTAAGGGGGAAGTCTCGTGAAACCGAGACTTTTTTCCAAGTGTTTTATCTAATGATATAATATATTTTTATGAACTAAAATTTTTACATACGGTAAATGCACCAATTGTCGGAGCGTAAACCTATTTCTCAAGTCGATAACACATCTTAGGCAATATTTTTGTTTATTACCAAGCGCTAACATCGACAAATGGAACCGGCTTGACAAGTGGTGCGTTTACCCTATAAGGGAACATATTCTGAAGAAAATTTAAACAAAAAAAATTAATTTAAATTTAAATATATATAGATATACTAGTGGCAAGCCAAAAATCGTTAAAATTAGCGGAAACTTTGGCGTCGACAAAAATAATCGTTTAAAATATAAAACTCAAAAAGTTTTGGTTAATATATAATAGTAATAGGAGGATGAACCTCTAATATATATAAAATTTTATTATAAAAGAAGTTAGAGAGAATATGGTAAAAAAGGGTCGATTTACGGAGAGCACGAATGTTTTTAGCACGAGACGAGCACGAAAAACTTCGCCCGACCATAAATCGACTCTTCCACGTAGGGTAAATGTGCCAATTACTGTCACTTCTAATCCAGCATCGATTTTAAAGATATTAAACATTTATATTAAGTAAAATAATGATATAAAACTAGTATTTCTAGCAATATTGGGATCTAATAAAATTAAATGTAGGATTCCACCTCTAAAAGACACATATTTAACTTAGAAAAACACACATTTTAAAAAATTGTCAATGCTGCAAATGACGTAATCACTATAAGCTAAAACTAAACTAAGCTAAGCAAAAATTTAATCTCACGTGAGGCCCATAGCGTTGACGTTTATGTCAAGTTTGCTTCCCAGTAAAAAAAATTCTATACACGGACCGCGGAGATCGTATACGAGCTCGGTAGCTCGTATGAGAAATATGAAAAAACTCTTATAAAAGCCTTTTCCGTAATGAGAAGTGTATAGATGCTTGTATACGCGGTGACTTTTAAAGCATTTTTCTTAATAGTCCAGTCGCCCTGTGAAAAAAGTAGTCATTTTTTGCCAAAATTGATACCTGAAGTCTGATTGTGGATTTATATAGTGTGGGGTGGTTGTATGAATATGTATATGTTTCCCACTCGAGATTTCTCATGCTGCGCGTTATAAACAATTTTGAAGGTGCCGAAAAACAGTTTTTTGATGACCGTTCTTTCCCATCAAATTATAGGGGAAAAAGTTGTTAATAAAAGTTATAGAGCTCGAAAATACCTTTAAAATGATGGGTCATATGTTAAAATTGGTCCATTTGTTTACTTGCAAATGAATTTAAACCACTAAAAATGGCACTTTCTTATTTGTTTAATAACATGAACAAAAGTTAACAAATTCTTTCTATATTCTACAAAAATATACCTCTCAAGACCCTTAAGACATGTGCCAAATTTGAATCCGATTCGATATATTGTTTATCAGAAATTCCATTTGTTAACTAAAAACATAGTTTTTTAAAATGGAATTTCTACATTTTTGGCCGGATGAAAATCAATTTTTTTTGTTGGGTTCTCTTCATGAAATGCCAATCTATCAATCACAATTTGTAACAAATTGAATTTTTACAAAAAAACTAGTTTTTGGGGGGGAGAAATTTTTGGCTTATAAACAAATGAACACTACATCAACAATTTTTACTTTAACAATTTGGCATAAACGCCATTTGATTACTTATTCTTTTCTGAAAATTTTGCAAAAAAAAATTTTGATCTAGGTCAAAAGGGGGGGGGGGGAGATAATTTTTTTTTTCAAAAAATTCCTGAGCCTTTAATTATTAATATTTTTTATTTTTTTTATTATATTTGTTTAGTTGATTAGTCATACTTATTATAAAAAAATCAATCTAAACATCTATGCACTTCTTGTTCGTAAAAATATTTTTCAAAAGTATGCAACGTTCGAATGCAACGTTTGAGCAGCCTAGATGCTCTAGGATGCATAGTGGGGGACATCATCAGTCGCTCGCGCTAAAGTTGAATTCAAACTTTCAAATTCGTAAAAGTTGTCATAACATTCAAACAAATTGATGAATTTTGATCATTTTTTTTTTTAAACTGGGCTAAAATTTTCTCAGGAATTCAAATTTTTTATTTGTTTTTTGAAAAATTTATAAATAATGTCAAAATATTAATAATTAAAAAAAAATTTTTTTTGTTTCCTTTTTTTAATTCATTTTTTTCAAATTTTTTATTTTTAACTTCTCGAATAATAAAAGCAACACAAATTCAAGAAGTTAAAAATAAAAAATTTGAAAAAAATGAATTAAAAAAAGGAAACAAAAAAAATTTTTTTTTAATTATTAATATTTTGACATTATTTATAAATTTTTCAAAAAACAAATAAAAAATTTGAATTCCTGAGAAAATTTTAGCCCAGTTTAAAAAAAAAATGATCAAAATTCATCAATTTGTTTGAATGTTATGACAACTTTTACGAATTTGAAAGTTTGAATTCAACTTTAGCGCGAGCGACTGATGATGTCCCCCACTATGCATCCTAGAGCATCTAGGCTGCTCAAACGTTGCATTCGAACGTTGCATACTTTTGAAAAATATTTTTACGAACAAGAAGTGCATAGATGTTTAGATTGATTTTTTTATAATAAGTATGACTAATCAACTAAACAAATATAATAAAAAAAATAAAAAATATTAATAATTAAAGGCTCAGGAATTTTTTGAAAAAAAAAATTATCTCCCCCCCCCCCCCTTTTGACCTAGATCAAAATTTTTTTTTGCAAAATTTTCAGAAAAGAATAAGTAATCAAATGGCGTTTATGCCAAATTGTTAAAGTAAAAATTGTTGATGTAGTGTTCATTTGTTTATAAGCCAAAAATTTCTCCCCCCCAAAAACTAGTTTTTTTGTAAAAATTCAATTTGTTACAAATTGTGATTGATAGATTGGCATTTCATGAAGAGAACCCAACAAAAAAAATTGATTTTCATCCGGCCAAAAATGTAGAAATTCCATTTTAAAAAACTATGTTTTTAGTTAACAAATGGAATTTCTGATAAACAATATATCGAATCGGATTCAAATTTGGCACATGTCTTAAGGGTCTTGAGAGGTATATTTTTGTAGAATATAGAAAGAATTTGTTAACTTTTGTTCATGTTATTAAACAAATAAGAAAGTGCCATTTTTAGTGGTTTAAATTCATTTGCAAGTAAACAAATGGACCAATTTTAACATATGACCCATCATTTTAAAGGTATTTTCGAGCTCTATAACTTTTATTAACAACTTTTTCCCCTATAATTTGATGGGAAAGAACGGTCATCAAAAAACTGTTTTTCGGCACCTTCAAAATTGTTTATAACGCGCAGCATGAGAAATCTCGAGTGGGAAACATATACATATTCATACAACCACCCCACACTATATAAATCCACAATCAGACTTCAGGTATCAATTTTGGCACGAAAAAACACAGGGCGACTGGACTATAATATAACACTATTTTAAAGTAAATGTAGATAATAGAAATGAATTTTCAATGTAAAACAAAGCTAAATTTATAAGGGAAATGAAGTTTTAAGAAAAAAAGGATAATTTTGTTCAAAAAATTCATTCACACTGAAAAAGGTTAGAATTTGATAATTCCTTGTTACTCTAACTTACCGACATTAGATATTTCTCGGATGCGGTAAGAATTTTGAATTAGAATTAGAATAAAAATCATTTTCGAAAGGTAAGGATCATTGTCGCTATCCTTAACCATATACATATTCTCATCAATTTTATAAATTCGAAAATTACGCGAAGTCTTATCGCAAAAGATTGTTAACATCGCGGAATTTTGAACACACTTAACCAACTGTAACACATACAAAATTAAACAAATATATTATTTCTGTAAATAAGATATTATTTGTGTGTACTTTAATTACCTTATTTATCATTGTTCTGATTAAGTAACAATTAATGTTAAAAAATAATCAGACCGCATATTAAATTAAATGAGCGAAATTAACATGGTCCTTCAAGCCGGATACAAGAGATTTCTTGTAATCTAAAACCCAGTAGTGAACTCTTGAAAGTTTAGTTGTATCGTGAAGAACAGTGATTATTAAATTCTTGCCTTGGTTTTTAGTGTTGTTTATCGTGTCGAATTAAACCAATTGAATTTAAAAACGGAAACAATTATTGACTCAAGTGAATGTTCTATTGAGAACGTGAATTTTAATACAAGTGACTTTCGTTCATGGAAAAAGTGGATTGTAAGACTTATTATTTATCTTCAATCAAATTTGAAGACTAAAGATTCTGTGAAATTTTAATAACAACACAGTGAACTCGTTCAATGTTGGACTGGTGACGTTACAGTAAACAAATATTAGTGCATCTTTATCATCAGATTTACATCATGGGTACTCTCACAGTCAATCAGCTATCAACATTTCCTGTAGCAGAAAACAACTAAACCAGGTTAGCTATCGTTTGTACCACCAATTTTCTTGCATATCGATTAATAATCTTAATCTTTCCATTTGTAATATCTTTATCTATGAAGTGTGGTTCCATTGTTAAGTTATAAAAAATATCTCTGAGAGCAGACGAACTGAAGGTTTACCTTGCCAATTCAAAAAGAAAAATTACAAATTTCGCGAAATTTATAGATGATTTCATTGTAGATCGCGATCTTCCTATTCTGGAAAAGAGAAAATTAAATATAGATGAAGAGTTTAAAAATTTTGAAAAACATTTTACAGAATTATAATTACTTTCCCCGGGAACTGATTGTTCCTCAGTTCGAACAGAATATGAAAAGAAATATTACTCAGCATATTCTAAAGCCATTGCCTTTACTCAGACTTCCTCAATGTCTAATCAACAATTTGAAAATTCAACGTCAACAGGTTTTAAAAATAACTCTCGTGTAAATAATTCGTCTGTCGCGTTCAATTCAAAAACTATCCTTCCAATAATAAATTTACCTTCGTTTAATGGGTCTTATGAATATTGGATAGGATTTCATGATTTATTTAAAAAACTTGTTGATGAAGATGAAGTTATTTCTGGTATCGAGAAACTTTATCATTTAAAGGGTTGCTTACAGGGTGAAGCTTCGGAAATAGTAGCGTAAGTTGAAATATTATCTGAAAATTATCAAGTTGCTTGGTGCTTATTAAAAGAAAGATGATAATAGAAAAATTATTCGCGAAACTCATATAAATTCGTTATTAAATTTACCTGTCGCCTTGAAAGAATTTACAATTCGATCTCTGCTTGATCACATTCAAAAACACGTTAGAGCACTTAAAGCTCTGAAAGAACCTATCGATCAATGGGATACATTACACTGGCCTACATGAGTTTTGCGAATAAGATCGGAACTATGGTTTCCGAAGGGATGTTTCATGATGAACACGAATCTGGGTTCAAAAACTCTCAATCACGTCACATTTTTGAGATATTAGGGGTTGAAACCCCTAAAAACATATAAATCTTTACACAATTTTCACTAAACATTGCAATTAGGTATTCCGAATATTGCAAGTAAATATTTAATAAATTTTTAGGAAAGTTTCGGTGCTGTGGGGGCCCCGAATAACAAATTTTAAGCGATTACAATCAAATTTTAAAAATCATATGGGTCTAATACATCAGAACAACCGTCAACTGAACAATCTTTAATTAGTTCCAATTATGCACAACGTACATCTGAAGGACTATTAGCTACAGCTATTGTCGATTTAATAAATCCGCAAGGTGATACCAAAACTTGTGCATTTTTGGACTCCGGTTCACAAGCTAACTTTATTACTGAGAATATCGCGTCGTTCTTAAAATTAAAAAGAAAATCTGTTGATATTTGTGTATCAGGTGTTGATAGTATTTCGACTGAACTAAAACATTCAGTATCTGCAACAATAAAATCTCGTTTTAATAATTATTCAAAGAACTTAGATTTTCTGGTATTAAATAAAACAACAAATCAGATGCCAGCTATTGAAATTAATCGTTCGATTCTTGAAATTCCGAAAAACATAACATTAGCCGATCCCGAATTTTATAAACCATCTGATATTGATCTATTAGTCAGTGTTAAATTGTTTTCAAGCTTTTATGCGTTGGCCAAATTGCATTAAAAAATCATCTAGATACTATATTGCAAAAAACTCAATTTGGGTGGATTGTAACTGGTGAAACTAATGGGGCGCATGATTATTCCCCAAATTTGAATTTCCTAATATACAAAACATGGAAATTTTTATCATCGAAACTTCATTTCGCATAATTTTCAGATTTCGAAATTTCATTTAACATAATTTTTAATTTATCGAATTATTTTTTATCCTAATATTTAAATAGTCGAATTGTTTTTTAATATAATTTTTAATATGTCGAAAAATTCTTTGACATAAATTTTGTTTTTTTGAATAACTATTTTTCATAATTATTAATCCTCCGAATTTCCATTTGACATAATTTTCAAACCTTCGAAATATTATGTTACATAAATTTCATTTATCGAAATTTTATTTGTCATAATGTTCATTTACTCGACTTATCAAGTGACATAAAACGCATTTACTCAAATTCTCATGTGACATAGCCTTCAAATCTTCCGAATATCATATTTAAGAAATTCCATTTATCGAAATTTTATTTGTCATAATGTTCATTTACTCGAATTATCAAGTGACATAAAACGCATTTACTCGAATTCTCATGTGACATAACCTTTAAATCTTAGAAACGTCATATTTAAGAAATTTCATTTATCGAAATTTTATTCGTCATAATTTTCATTTATTCGAATAACCATTTAACATAAAATCTGTTTGTCTGAAATTCCATTTCACATAATTTTCAAACATCAGAATTACTTTTTAACCTATAATGCATGTCACAGAAATTTCATTTATCCTAAAATAACAATGCAATTTTCAAATATTTTTCTCATCTCTATTGTTATTTTAGGATAAATGAAATTTCTGTGACTTGCATTATAGGTTAAAAAGCAATTCTGATGTTTGAAAATTATGTGAAATGGAAATTCGGACAAACAGATATTATGTTGAATGGTTATTCGAGTAAATGAACATTATGACAAATAAAATTTCGATAAATGGAATTTCTTAAATATGACATTTCGAAGATTTGAAGGTTATGTCACATGAGAATTTGAATAAATGCGTTTTATGTCACTTGATAAGTCGAGTAAATGAACATTATGACAAATAACATTTCGATAAATGAAATTTATGTAACATAATATTTCGAAGATTTGAAAATTATGTCAAATGGAAATTCGGAGGATTAATAATTATGAAAAATAGTCATTCGAAAAAACAAAATTTTTCGACATATTAAAAATTATATTAAAATAGAATTCGACTATTTAAATATTAGGATAAAAAATAATTCGATAAATTAAAAATTATGTTAAATGAAATTTCGAAATCTGAAAATTATGCGAAATGAAGTTTCGATGATAAAAATTTCCATGTTTTGTATATGAGCGATTCCACGTCAAGTGATCAAGGGGTCTTTTGGTGTAATGTTTATTTCAATAATTTTTTACTCTTAAACAAATAAACATACAAATTTGACAAAGTACATTTTGGAAAGGTTTTTTCATGCTCTTTCGATTGGAAATAAGCATTTTGAAAAAAAAAATTTTTTTGACCCAAAAAAATCAAAATTAAAAATAAATTTCAATTTTTGGGGGAGAAAGGTACGATTTTTTTTTTTTTTTTTTTTTTTAAACGAAAGCTGAGGTTTTTTCCTAAAAGGACATATAAATGGTAAAGTGGGACTAGAATGTTTAAACATTGAAAAAAAGAGTTTTCTACTCGCCGGAGCGCTCAAAACCCGGTTTTTAGCTCCGTTTTGGAGAAAATTCTTTTTTTCAATATTTAAACATTCTAGTCCCACTTTATCATTTATATGTCCTTTTAGGAAAAAACCTCAGCTTTCGTTTAAAAAAAAAAAAAAAAAAAAATCGTACCTTTCTCCCCCAAAAATTGAAATTTATTTTTAATTTTGATTTTTTTGGGTCAAAAAATTTTTTTTTTTCAAAATGCTTATTTCCAATCGAAAGAGCATGAAAAAACCTTTCCAAAATGTACTTTGTCAAATTTGTATGTTTATTTGTTTAAGAGTAAAAAATTATTGAAATAAGCATTGCACTGAAAAACACAAAAATTTAACCCCCTCCCCCTCGGAAAATAATGGACTGGGTAAAAAAATATTTTCACGAAAAATTACTATCTATGAGTACTACAAAAGCCCCAAGTTTTGCTACGATTGGAGAAAAATTTTTCTCCACCTTGATCACTTGACATGGAATCGCTCATATTAGGAAATTCAAATTTAGGCAATAATCATGCTCCCCGAAACTAATCGCTCTTGCTCGAAACGTAATGTGCAATGTCATGCAATTATTTATTTGAATTCTTTGGAAACAAATCTTACAACATTTTGGGAAGTTGAAGAAGTCCCTTTTAAAAGGTTTCTATCACCTGAAGCTAAACTCTGTGAAGAACATTTTTTAGAAAATACTTGTCGAAATAAGAAAGGTAAATATATAGTAAGATTACTGTTTAATGAAAATAAATGCAAATTAACGGATTCACGTTCGGTAGCGTTAAAGCGGTTTAGTTATTTAGAAAAGAAATTTAAAAAGGATCTAAATTTGAAAACCAATTATTGCAACTTTCTTTAAGAGTATGAAGATTTAAATCATTTGTCAAAATTAGGGAATAAAAATTCGTGTAATCGTGGATTTTATTTACCTCATCACGCCGTGATAAAGGAAGATAGTTCGAAAACTAAATTGCGTGTCGTATTCGATGGTTCGGCAAAAACATCATCCGGAATTTTACTTAATGACTCTTTAATGGTAGGTCCGACAATTCAAAGTGACCTTTGTACGTTAGTAACTCGTTTTAGATCCCATAAAATTGCGTTGACAGCCGATATTGAGAAAATGTATCGACAAATTTTGGTACATCCCGAAGATATGGAATATAAAAAAATATTATTTCGAAAAAATACAGATGAAAATGTACATGAATTAAAATTAAATACCGTTACATACGGAACTTCTTGTGCACCTTTTCTGCAATTAGGACTATTTATCAATTAGCAGATGATGAAAGGGAACAACATCTGATCGGATCTTCCATCCTTAAACAAGATTTTATCGTAGATGATGGTTTAACAGCTGCAAATACAATTGAAGAAGCCATATTAGTACGAGATGATCTGATTGCACTTTTAAAAAAGGTGGTTTTAATTTGCGAAAATGGTCCAGCCACAACCCTCTGTCTCATTAGTTTGTTCGAAATCAAGAGTAGCTCCCGTAAAATCTTTGTCATTACCTCGTTTAGAATTATGCGCTGCTCTTCTTCTAAGTAATCTGGTTACTTGGACTACTAAAGCGCTTCAGATAGAATTTAAGAATTTGTACTTGTGGTCAGATTCTACAATTACATTACAATGGATAAAAACCGAGCCTTATCTGTTAAAAACGTTTGTAGCAAATAGAGTTGCAGAAATTCAAGAGTTATCAAAAAACTGTGAATGGCGACATGTACCAACACAGGATAATCCCGCTAATTTGGTTTCAAGAGGTCTTTCACCTCAAGAATTTTTAGATACTACCCTTTGGCAAAATAGCCCTTTTTGGTTGACTCAATCAAAAATTGATTGGCCATATGAAATCATTCCTCTAAGTGAATACCCAAAAAGAAAAAGGTAACATCTTCTGCGGTTCAAGTAAATGAAAGTATTATCGATGACGGATTTCTTAAAAGGTTAAGCACAATTAAAAGATTAAATTCTACTCTGGCGTACGTACTACGATTTATTCACAATTTAAAGAACAATTTAGAAAGAATTCAAGGTTTAATCACTCTAAATGAAATAAATAATGCCAATTTAATTTTACTTAAAAAAATTCAATCGACTGCATTTTTGAAAGAAATTCGATCTCTTAATCTTGGTGAAAATGTTTACGAAAAAAGTAAATTAATTCCTTTAAACCCATTTTTAGATAAAGAAGGAATTCTTCGTGTAGGTGGTAGATTGATTAATGCAAATTTACATGAGAATACTAAACATCAAATTTTGTTGCCTGCCGATAATCACGTGACACGTCTTATTATTTGCGAAGAGCATGAAAGATTGAAACATGCAGGAGCTCAAGCAACTATATTTTCAGTCCACGAATTATTTTGGTCGTTAAAGGGTAAAGATATTACGAGAAAAATTATCCATCAATGTATTCGATGTTTTCGCGCAAAGCCTCAAAGTGTTGATTATTTAATAGGGAATCTTCCACACACACGTGTTAATTATACACGTCCATTTGCAAATGTTGGTGTCGATTATTGTGGCCCCTTATATATTAAAGAAAAAAGATATCGTAACAAAAATCGAATTAAAGTTTATGTTTGTGTATTTGTTCCTCCCCGCTCTCCTCATTTTGGAGGATTGTGGGAAGCAGCTGTAAAGTCTTTCAAGCACCATTTGATTCGTACTGTCGGTGATACATTACTAACTTTTGAACAATTGGAAACATGCATTATTGAGATAGAAGCGATTTTAAATTCTCGACCTATTTGTCCTATGTCCTCTGATCCTAATGACTTCCAAGCCTTAACGCCTGGTCATTTCCTGATTGGTGGTCCATTAACTAACTTCCCCCAACTTGATGCAATGGATGTCAACAGTAACCGCCTGTCGGCTTGGGAAAATGCGCAAAAGCTCCAACAGCATTTTTGGAATAGGTAGCATCAATTAACCATTCGCAGCACTTGGCAAACAAATTCCAATCAGTCAATTAAGTCTGATATTTTGGTAATCATGAAGGAAGATAATTTACCTCCTCTTCAATGGAAAATGGGAAGAATTGTTGCTACTCATGCTGGACAAGATGGAATTGTCCGAGTGGTAACAATGAAAACTGACACTGGCAACTATAAACGGTGTATAAAAAAAATTTGTCCTCTTCCACTTGAAACATGTAACGAAGTTAATACAACGTAAACAAGTTATTGTATTAATAATCTTTCATTTGATAAAAAACCATTTTTTGAATATTGATTATTATATTGTTAGTTTAGTTTTTGAATTAAATTAAATTACATTTTTTGATGATATATGTCGACGTCCACATGAAAAGGGACCATTTTGGCACTATTGGATTTATTTATATGGGCGAATTCCTTGCAAAATTACGAAAATTTTGAGTGGTCATACAACTTTTTTGGTCAAAAATTCGATAAAGATACATAAAGATGAAAACCCAATAGGTTTTAAATTTTTAAAACCACCCCACCCCCCTTTCTGTTTGAAAATACGAAAAACCGACAAAATGGGCCCTTTTCTAAAAAGGCGATTTTCTCATTAATAAACCATTTTTGTACAAGATTAATAATTGGGAACAATTTTATTGTGTCATTTAAAGGTAAAGAATAGAAATTAAACTTATTAAAAAATGTTTAACAGGTTTTATTATGCAATTTTGACGAAATATCGACATTTTTTACATCCACGACTACGTAATCAATGACTCTAACATTAATATCTGTGGTTCTTCTCGGAAGTTATTCAGATAATAATTGTTTTGAGTTCAGGGTACTTTAAAGATGACAAATCAAGAGGTGTTAATTTTTTTGTCCCTCCATTTCAAAAATACGGAATATTTTTGCAAAGGACCGACAAAATGTGCCCTTTTCTTTTTCTAAAGAACCAATAAAGTTAAACACTTAAATTAACGATAAATTAATAAAAACCTTATGATTTGACTTGTCAAAACATGTAGATTGATAATAAAAAATATTAAGGTTTTTCTCAAAAAAGTATTAAATTGCAAATAACTCGAAAACTAGAACCGACAAAATGGGCCTTTTTCATGTGGACGTCCACATATTTCAATAATTCATTAATATTGAACATGTCTGTTCAAAGGGGCCGGCATGTTGCTGTGCAACTTTAGTTTCATGTCACAATTAGAAATTTTCAAATAAAATTATTATTGTAAGGTTTTAATCATCTTCGATATATTTTAATAAATATTTAGATTAATAAAGCACTTAGTTATAAAACAAACAGAACACTATAATTTACAACAGAAACACACATTTTTTGGCTTAACGTAAACTCTTCGTGCCTAAATAAACGTTTCCTCATCTTATTTAAAAATTACAAAAAAAACTATTTTTGTTGCACTTTAAATTGTTCGGTATAAGTAAGGAAGAGGCTAATATACCAATTGATAAATGAGGATTGTAAAAAAGGGACTGCGATCGTTGGATTCAGAAAAGTTTAAAAATCAATAAATCCATTTTTTTATTACTTTGTTCAGAAGGGTCACGCTAATACCTGACAACCTGATCATTGTACAAACTCCACATTTGGGTTTTTCCTAAAGGAAACCAACCAAATATCGAACATTAATTTATCTACGCCTTTTTGGGTTTTTCCTTAAAGAAACCAATCAACGAAACTTTTTCCCTCCTTACTAATTTTAAACCTCTCTTCTCTAATTTAACTTGTCACCCTTGAAATTTTCCTGTAAAAGGGAGTCAGAATAAAAATCATTTTCGAAAGGTAAGGATTATTGTCGCGATCCTTAACCATATACACTCGGGTCGCAAAGTTTCAGTACATTTGGACTTTTACTTGTAAATGCTCGCTTTACTTCAAATTCCAATATTTCTGTAAAAATACGTGCTACAGATATCAAACTAGGATCATTTTAAAGCTCAATAAATTTAGAGTCATATAGGCAAAAAAATAACTAATTTAAGATTGTAAATTTGAAAATATAATTCTTCAAAGTTAGAGATTTTTTATGAAAATTGTGATTTCGTAATCTGGAGTTTAAACGAACGCCAATTAATGAAAAAATTTCTTTAAGATTTGACAGTTTTACAATATAATGTACAAATTTCACTTTTTAATTCGAGACCAAAATCTTTTATAAGTATTCAGTATTTGCCTTAAATTCTGTAAAAATAATTAATCTTGCTTTATAAAGTTTTCAAGGAATATAAATTGCAAATTCGTCATTTCTGTTCACTTGTTTTATCAATTAACCAAATTTTTGAAAAATGTGCATCTCTTTTTTATTGTAAAATTTAAAAAATTGCACCTTGAAATAAAAAATAAGTAATAATGCGAGTTAAAATTTGTAACATTATAAGAAAAGGGATAAATTTCATGTAAATAATTTAAATTTACTACCGTCAAGAGGTTCAATATTTTTCAAAAGTGTGGTTAATTGATAAAACAAATGAATAGAAACGACGAATTTGCAATTTATATTCTTTGAAAAATTTAGAGCAAGAGCAATTATTTTTATACAATTTGAAAAAAATACTTCATATTTGTAAATGATTTTTGTCTAGAATTAAAGAATGGAATTTGTACTTGTTATTGTACAACTGTCAAGTCTTAAAAAATTTTTTTCTTCAATTGGCGTTCGCTTGAACTCCAGATTCCGAAATCGCAATTTTCATAAAAAATCTCTAACTTTAAAGAATTATATTTTCAAATTTACAATATTAAATTGGTTATTTTTTGCCTATTTGACTCTAAATTTATTGAGCTTTAAAGTGATCCTAGTTTGATATCTGTAGCACCTATTTTTACAGAAATATTTGAATTTGAAGTAAAGCGAGTATTTACAAATAAAAGTCCAAATGTACTGAAACTTTGCGACCCGAGTGTACATATTCTCATCAATTTTATAAATTCGAAAATTACGCGAAGTCTTGTCGCGAAACATTGTTAACATCGCGGAATTTTGAACACACTTAACCAACTGTAACGCACACACAATTAAACAAATATATTATTTCTGTAAATAAGGTATTATTTGTGTGTACTTTACTTACCTTATTTATCATTGTTCTGATTAAGTAACAATTAATGTTAAAAAATAATCAGTCCCCATATTAAATTAAATGTGCGGAATTAACATATGTTTTATTATTCATATTTTGAAAAATTATTTAAGATAAGACTTAAGACCTTCTTATACCAAATACGAAAGACATAAGACTTAGGACTTAAGACCTTCTTATACCGAAGTCTCGCTATAAGACTTAATACATATGACTTAAGACTTAAAAACTACGGACGGACACCGAAGTCTCGCTATAAGGGTTTTGGCCCTTGACCACGAAACCCTAAAAATATAGCATCATTAATAATATGTTATGTTATTATTTAATATATATTATTATGTGAAATATTACTAATTATCGACAAAAATATGAATCAGGTAACATACTGGAGCACTTTAATGAAAAAGTGAATTATTTACAACTAGGGGAGAGTAGGCTACATTGAACCAGCGTCAACAGTGAACCACTTTAATTTTCTAAAAAATGACTGAGTGGAATTTTTTCTTATTTAATATATAAATTATTATTACCGAAAGCGACTACGTCCAAAAATTTCGAGCACGTAGGTTTATTATTTACAAAGAAAAACGAAAAAAACTGTTTTTCACGTACAAAACAAAAAAATTTTGTGGAAATAAAATGAATTTTTTTAATTCAAATAGGAAGTTTTAAAAATTAGTAAACTTGTGATTTATGTTGCTTAGGGTGTCAACTTTAATATTCCGATGTGATAAAGAATTTTAAGCCTTACATAAATTTATTATAAACAATTTTTGTTGTGAATGTCATGTGAATGCAGTGAGTGCGGCATCATTGAACATTTTTTACAATGTGTAAGTGGCAATATTATTTTTGAAGTAAATTGTAGTGTTTTATTAAAGGTGGTTCAATGTAGGCACAGATTCTTCAAAATAAGAAAAGTGTAACTTGTTAGAAAAAACTAAATTTAATTATTTAATCATAATAATTTGTGTTTGTAACGTGTATATTAACTAAAGGAGTACTTCAGCTTAATGTTGATACAAAAACCTGATCAAAATTTGTAAAATTTAATTAGTTCTTGGACTTTAGAAAATACCCGGTTCAATGTAGCCTACCCTCCCCTACATATTATGCAATGCGGGATTAGAGAAGAAATTCAATTTTTATTGTGTAAAACGAAATAATTTATTATTAAATGGATAAGAAATTTAAATTCTATACACATATTCATTTATTCAAATATATATATTATATAAAATACGTAATTTATTTTATAATTAGTTTAAATAATTTTCTTCGGAATCTATGGAAATATTTTAGTAATTATCTTTTTTGATAATATTATTTAATAATATTATTATTAATTTATTATTTATTTGGTACTAAGTGTATAAAATGAAAGCAGATTTCATTACAATGTTGTTAAGCATTATAAAGTTTGGCTCCCTTTTCTTCAACAAACTAATTTTTTGTGAATCTGCTTAGACTTTTGACAATTCGTTACAGGAAAATAGTGGAGTGTCTTTCCTAATGTCAGATGTCGACATAAAAGCATCTGAATATTCAGTACACTCATTGTGTTTTTTGATAAAAGCAGTGATTCGTCCAGTCAGATAAAAAATTAAACAGTCTTGAACTATTGGTAGGGCATAGAGTCATGTGTCGTGGCATCGACATAGTCACTGAAGTCACTTTCTTCGTGACTAATAATTAGATTTAATTTTTCTCGAAGCGTTTGCATTGCACATTTACTAGAAGAATTGTGCATTTCTTTTAGTTTGGTTATTGTTATTAAGGGCTGAGGAGGATTGCCGTCAAAAACAGTGCAATTTCCTGTTTTAGGAGGTTTCAAAATACTATAGGCTGATAGTATTTTGAAAATTTGAAGGAAGGTAGGAGTTGTTGGGTGGTCATTCGCTCCCGCAGACATTAGCACACTACCAAAAAAAATTAAAAAAGATTAAAGATTTTCTTTGTTACTTGATTAAATAATACTACTGATATTTCTACTCCAATCTATAAATCTGTAAATCAAAGAATTTTTTTTACTTCGTTGATATTTTATTATAAATTATAACTGAAATTTGTTATAAATGATAGATTTTTTAAAAATAAATAAAATATACATGACATTTTTTTATAATTTTACTTTTAGGGTAATAGAGTTGGATAATGTAACTCAATAAATTGCAATAGTAGGAGAAAATAATTATGAAAATGGAGAAACATAATTAAGTGAAAGAAAACATTAAACATATATGAATAGAAAACATATTTTTTATTTTCATTAGAATAACTTAAAACTAAATTTAATTCTTACATAAAAATTTTTAAAAATATATTTTAAAAATGTAATTATTTTTAAAAAATTATTTTAAAACTTTTGATTATTATTTTGACACAACATTTAGAAGAAAAGTCGAAAAAATCGTGTTTTTTAAAGAATAATTTTAAAAAAGTCGTCTTTTCGAGAATAGTCAAAAAAGTAAAAAAAGTCATAGTATTTAAGACTTGCAAATATAAAATTAGAAAACTTTATTAGCAATAGAAAATATTAATATAGAAAATTAAATTCGAAACATAATTAACACGGGAATTTTTGAATAAGATTATTTATCTTAAAGAATTCCGTTAGAGTAGAAAAACATAAAAGTAAATTATAAAATCATATCATTTGGACAATTTTTTTAAACTGACCAAATAATATTTTTAAATGTTTTTTACTTTTATGTTTTCTATATTACGATTTGTCTCCACATACCTCCAAAGGAATCCTGGTTTATTCTACCAGTTAGGACGTAATCAAATTTGTATGCCTGCAACAGAGTTTTAGTCGAATCCATAGCTGAAAGTATTAAAACTCTCAATCCTTCGTTAGTTTGAGATGTCAGAAATTTTTCTGCACTAGTTTTTTCTTCTTGGACTTTTTGCTGCCAATTATTTAACCACGAAAGAGAATCCTGCATAACCTGAAATTTTATATTTATTGTAAACGTTCTATAAAAATTAAAAATAAAATGATTTATTGCAATAAAAATTCATGTTACCTTAAAATCAGCGGTGGCCAACGTAGGGGAAAAGAGCATGGCGAGTCCTCCCACCACTACCCCTTCTCTTAGATTTCAATTTTTTTACTCCTTCGAATATCATTGAAAAAAATAGTCTGAAGTTGTGCAAACAATTGAGGTTTGACAGGTTATTTTTATGTTCATTCTGTTTACATTTCAATGCAGGTTAAAAAGTAACCATATTATTTAATTTTGTTGTTTTAATTTTTAATTAAAAAAATGTCTACAAAATTAAAAGCTCAAAGTTCGCCCTTTAGAGTTCAATGGGAGCTGGAATTTTTAGTTTCTCTAAATGAAAATAATATTGCTCAGTGTATTATTTGCGAACAGGAATTTAAGATAGTAAGGAAATTTAATTTAAGTCGACATTACACACGTTTTCATGAGATTAAATATGTAAATAGTACAAAAAATGAAAAACTCGAATTATTTAAAAATTATAAAGAACGTTTGAAAACAAAAAATAAAATTCCGATAGAAAATAAAATTGAAGCACCTTCTACTTCATCATCTCTTAACAATATTGATAATAATTCACGACAATCACTCAAAGCTTCGTATGCTGTAGCCTTAGAACTCGCTAAATCTAAAAAATCATTCTCTGATGGAAAGCTGGTTAAAAAATGTGCGCAACAAATAGCTGAAGCATTTAACGATCAGAAGATGATTCGAAACGTAAATTCAGTACCCTTATCACGACAAACTATTACTAGAAGATGTAGAGATTTAAATGAATATGTCAGAATTCGTTTGAGACATTTAATGGAGAATTGTTCCTACTTTTCTTTGTGCTTAGATGAAAGTACGGATATAACAGACATGAGTCAATTGCTAATTTTTGTTCGCGTTGTTCAAAACGATTTTTCTGTAAATGAAGAAGTAATTTCAATAAGTGCTATGACAGGAACTACGAAAGGGGTAGATGTTTTTAACACTCTACAAGAAGAAATGTCATCGTTTATTAGTACTTTCGATAAATGCTCTTGTATTACCACTGATGGAGCTCCAGCAATGACGGGAAAAGATAACGGCTTAGTTGGTATACTAAGAAAACATAATATCTATTGCCTTGTAAGTTGATTTCTATTTTCAAAAAATGTTTGTATAATTTCTTTACCAATTTTAGAAAGGAACAAATTCTTACATGTATAATTTATTATTTAATATTTAAATAACACAGGCCGACAAATTTTAATGAACTGCATGTTGCCTAAAATATTACTGCCGATTCTTACAGGATTTTGTCCGTAGATGTACAACAATACACCGAATCAGTAAATCTGTCCGCATAGCACAAAATGAAAGTTTAAATACTGCTCTTCAATATCCAAAAACAAAAAATGTAATTTATGTACACTTTAACCTGTAATGTCAAAAGAGACATTCGCTGTTCCACAAGCATATTGAAAACAACAGTACTTTTGACCATGAAAGGTAATTTAAATAACAATTAGTCTCTCTAGGGGTTTTTATGGTCGCTGCTTACTGATCTGTATTTAGATTTTAATATTCAAAATGGCGAATCCAATATGGCAGATTTTTTTTAAATTTTAAATTTTTATCATAAAAGGCGTAAATTATCTTTAAAAATTTGGTCCGCCACTTGTAATTTTTATATTTCATAGCAGATTTGTAACTAGCGATTATAAAAACGCCAGAGACACTAATTTTTACTTGAATTACCTTACATGGTCAAAAGTAATATTAATTTTAATACGTTTATGGAACAGCGTATGTTTTTTTGGTCATTATAGGTTAAAGTGTACATAAATTACATTTTTTGTTTTTGGATATTCAAGAGCAGTGTTTAAGCTTTCAATTGGTGTTATGCGGACAAATTTACTGTTTCTGTGTATTGTTGTACAATCATTCAAAAAATGCCAAAAATGCATATTTTGTATAATGAAACGTAAATTGATTAAAAACTGGAGCCAATCCAATATTTTCAAGGTCAAATTCGTATTCTATGGACAAAATCCTATAAAAATCAGCTTCTATTGGTTAGGCCACAAAATTTTGTTCGCCTGTGTAATATTTTAAATATAATATAATATTATATATAATATAATATAATAAATATTATATAAAAATATAATATTTTATTATAAATTCTATGGAGATTCCGTGAAAATTCTGCACATGTTTTTTATTTTAATAATATTTTAACATTTATATTATAAGAGTCTAATAATAAACTTTGTTTTTCGAGTCGAATATCAAACTTGGGCTTTTTTAATTAAATTTGAGCTTTTTTATTAAAGAAAATCTTTTTCCAAAACACGGAGGTACTCATAATTTATTAGAATTTATTTCCGATTCAGAAAAAAATGTTTCTTGAAAAACGACGTTAGTCTTGACTATTTTTTGAAACAATTCTTGGTGTTGTATATCAAATTTGGGATTTTTTATATAATTAGAGCTCTTTTTTTAAAGAAGAGCTTTTTTCGAAAAACGGAGGTACTTGGAAATTTTTTGGAATTTATTTCCAATTCAGTAAAAATATGTTTCTTGAAAAACGACGCTGGTCTTGACAATTTTTCAAAACCATTTTTCGGAGTCGAATAACAAATTTGGGCTTTTTTTTTAACAAATTGACGTTCTTTTTATCCAAGAAGGGCTTTTTCTGAAAAACAGAGATACTCAGGACTTTTTTAGAAATCATTTCCTATTCAGAAAAAAAATTGTGTCTTGAATAACGACGCTGGTCCCATGTCGAAAATTGCAACAAAACTTATTATTAGACTAATTATATTAGAAATATTAAAAGAATATTAAATTAAAAAACATATATGCAAAATTTTCATGGAATCTCCACGCAAACTCCTTGGAGAAGTTCCATGGAATTTCCAAAGGGTACTTCCATGGAATTTTTCGACGTGGATATACATTATATATATTATTTACTATCAGGTACTCCACTGTGTAATTCATCAAGAGGCATTATGTGGTCGATTGATAAAAGAAACGGAAACGTTAAAAATTGTTACGAAAATTGTTAACTTTTTGAGAGGAGGGCATTACTCGTTGTCTCATCGAAAATTAAAATCATATTTAGAAGAGCTAGAAACTGATTACGCAGATTTATCTCTTTTTTGTGCAAGTCGTTGGCTCAGTGCAGGAAATTGTTTGCAGCGCTTCTTTTCATTAAGAAATGAAATTTTGGATTTTTTAAAAACAAAAATAGAAACTGACACAACAAAATTTGAGAAAAACCTCTCGTGTCCTCAATTCCTCACTGAGTTGGCATTTATAACTGATTTTACGAAGCATTTAAATGAACTTAATTTGAAGTTACAAGGAAGAAACCGCACTGTTGCTCACTTATATTCGAGTGTTCTCAGTTTTAAGGAAAAATTGCTTCTTTTTGAAAGGCACATTTTGATAAACAATCTTGTCCATTTTCCGAGTTGTGCGGAAATTTTACAAGAATTTCCTAACTTTGAATTTAAAATATATTTGCCTATTTTACAAGGAGTACTGGCTGAATTCAATTCACGATTCACTGATTTTAATAACATATTGACAGAGATTCATTTATTTGCAAATCCACTAACTGCAGAAATAGAAAAACAGAAGCCAGAATTACAGTTAGAATTGTGTGAATTACATGCGGATGTATTTGTTCCAAAAACTGTGGAAGATAGACCGGAAGAGTTTTATAAAATTTTAGACAAAGAAAAATATCCAAATTTACGAGATTTCGGCCTGAAGATGTATTCTATATTCGGTTCAACATATATTTGTGAGAGCGCATTTTCGACAATGAAAATTATAAAAAACGAGCAAAGAAACCGATTGAAGGATAATGAGTCGCTGGAAGATGCTATTCGCTTAGCCACTACACAAATAACGATAAATTTAGATGAAATTGCAAATGACATAAAATTTAATAGACAACCTCAAACATCACATTAAAGATCACGTTATTTCATAGTGATTCTTTTAGTTTTCTGTTTGTGAAATAAATTTCTAATTATATTGATTAATTCCAGTATTATAGGATTTTTATGCTATTGTTATTGATATTATTGTTAAAATTTATAAAAAAATAAAGTTGTTTTATAAACTATATGCAATATAAGAAATGGTCAGAATCAATTGATGCCATATTATGAACACAAATTTTTTAATGTAATCCAAAAGAAAATTTAAAATTTATTTTTTAATTTCAATGACGTTTATTGCAATTTTTTAACATAGATTTACTTTTTTGTATTCAATACAATTGACACCCTTTCAATATTTATTTTTCTATTTATTCTTATAAAAATATACTTCATAAAGATTTAAATTAAATATTATATAAATAATAACCTGAATTTTTATTTGTAAATATATATTAAGCAATTTATTTTTAATAAAGCAAATTAAAATTTCTACATCTCATTAAAATTGAAAAGATAATCTGCAAGCTTTCAATTTTATAGACATTTTCAAGTATAAACAAAATAAAATAGCATAGTTCAAACATTTTGGTTAGTTCTTAACCTGCCTTGAAATGTAAACAGAAGGAACATAAAAATAACCTGTCAAATCTCAATTGTTTGCACAACTTCAGACTATTTTTTTAATGATATTCGAAGGAGTAAAAAAATTGAAATCTAAGAGAAGGGGTAGTGGTGGGAGGACTCGTCATGCTCCCATATGCTCTTTTCCCCTACGTTGGCCACCGCTGTTAAAATCATTACTATGAACTGAAGTAAGTACAAGTGTAGGTTTTGTTCGATTGAGAACATCAAATAAGTTGTTTATTCTTATGCAAAACTCAGCTGTAGGCTTGCAATCATTCAGTTCCGGGTAATATTTCTCATAATTTAGTAAAGCATTAGCTGTTGTTTTACTAAAAATCTAGTTAATAGAAAATTTATGAAATGATATAAGTACTCATATTTATGAAATAATGTAAGAATAGAATCTATGTTGTAAAATAAAATATACTTGTAAAGCTATTGAAACTCTCATTCTTAGGAAATTACTCGGCTTGATATGATTTGGAGTAATTTTGGACAAATGCGTCCATTCTTGTTATTACGGTCAATGTTATATAACTTTACAAAATACCTCCACTTCACGGTTTTGTTTAGGTCGATCTGAAATTGATTAAAAAAATAGGTTACAACAAAAATTTATGATTTTACTTTTCCCTGTCTTTTCTCCAATTTCCAGACAGAATTTTATAACATTTCCCTAACTATAAAAAATATTTACATTCTCGCTAAAAATAATTAAATACTAAAAAATGTTTGCAATACATTTATTTTTAAATGTCATTAGTTGTAAAATTATTCAAAACGTCAACAGTTTTTTAAAATAAATACTTAATTATGATTATTATTTTTGTAACTTTCTATAATTTTGACTTATGTATAAATAATTTAATGTTTGGATAGAATTTTATAAAGGTTTGAGAAAATAATAAAATTTATTAGACGAGTTAAATTGGAATTGTATAAAAAATAATTCAAATTTTAAAAATAATTATATAGAAAGTGAATTTATCATACGGTTTACAAATATTAAATAAATAATTTTGAAAATATTTTTTAGATTAAGCAGGTTTCTGTATTTAGGGGAACTGTTTTAGTCATTCTGAAGAAATGTTTCCTCTATCAAAATTCAAAAAAATGATAACTTTTCATGTTATCAGCGATAATAGGTTGGAAACTCGTGCGGTATGGTTCATATAAAAACATACAACAAGAACGAAAAAAAGAGATACAAGTTCTTGTTGTTATTATCGTTGGATGGATGAATGGTTGGACGGTAGAATAAATGAATGAATTATTCACTTAGTTAATGAGTGAATCACATAATGAATGAAAATGTGGATGGATTGTTACAAAGAATGCATGATTGACTGATAAGTGGGTGCTTCTGCAGACCAGAAATAGTCTATTCTAACATAAATGGTTTTTTGGTTTAACAATATTGTTTATGAGCGGAAGCACGCTTTAAAATAAAAATGTTTTGCCTAATTCGTGTAATGACCAAAGAATATTATCTTTAATTGGCAAATAATACAGAAACCATCCATCCATATTTTCATTCATTATGTGATTCACTTATTAATTAAGTGAATAATTAATTAATTCATTCATTAATTACCCAGGTGCGAATTGTCGGTCGGCCAATAGTCGGGCTAACCATGTTCATGGTAGACTCAACTTAGTCAGCCAAAGGTCGGGCCACCATGTGGATTGATCACGCCGGCCTTCCAGTGGTTGACACAGTTGGACCAACCGTTGGCACCAAAGTTGGGCCGTCTATGGATGCCAAAGTTGTGCCGACCGTGGGATCGAATGGTTGGGCATCCTTTGATAACCACGGTCGGCCCACCTTTGGTAAATGTAGTCTTGCCAACCAATGACAAATGTTAATAAAAAAAATGTTTATTGAAGTTGACAATTACCTAACATTGATCACACATTTATCGCACACACATTATATTAGTTATATACATATTAAAATATTTAACACTCGCGGGGATCAAACTCGCAACCTAACGCACAACAGTCACACACGCTACCACTATGCTACGCTCACATGTCTGAAGAAGGAGCGTGATAACTTTATAAACAACAACCGTACCCGACCGTCGGCCCAATTGTGGCTGATGGTCGGCCTGATCATAAAAAAGTTGATTTTCTTAACTGTGGCGGCCACAGTTCACCCGACCGTCGGCCCAACTGTGGCTGTAGTTGGGCCAACCATCAGTTCTCTCGGTCAGCATTCATGGTTGGCCCGACTTTGGGAGAAACATTGAACCAAAGTCGGGACACATTTTGGTGCCGAAACTTCGGCTGCCACAGTTAGTCCGACTTTGACCCGACGTTCCAACTGTGGCGGCCATATTTTCTTTCATTCTGTGATTCACTCATTAATTAGGTGAATAATTAATTAATCCAACGATAATAACAAAAAGAACTTGTATCTCTTTTTTTCGTTCTTGTTGTATGTTTTTATATGAACCAAAATAAATAAAATAAACTTAATTTTAATTCTGTAAACTTCAATTATTGTTAAAATAGAAAGAATTTTAAATTAAATTATGTAATAATTCTCAATATTTTTAAAGAGCAACAACATTTAGAGTTTTCTTATGAAGTTTAGAAAATTAATATTTTTCTAGCCTTTCGATGATATTACCTAATTTTTATCAGACCTGTACCAAACTAGTATTATTTGAGAATAAGGAATATAAAATAGTATAATATATATATAAATATATGAAAATAAATCAATATTATTTCAACTTTATATAAAATATTGAAATTGATTTAGCTGCAGCTCTTTTCTTGTTAATAATATATTTCGAACACATTTTATTAAATGTGGTGTGTCAGAAAACATGTAAACTACTCTTTCTGGATCAAAGGGATTGGGAAAACAGTGTCTTGTATTTTTTAAGGTTCCTGATATTCCAACTCCTTTTCAGAACTTTTTATTTGTCGTAGCTCCATCCGTTACGACACCATGGACCTTGGCACCAGACCTTTCTAATAACGCAATAGCCTGAACAATTAATTTCGCCAGAGTTATTCTAGGAGAAGACCCCTTTGAAGTAAAGACTGCAATTGGTTGTGTAAAATCGCCTATTAAAGTTTGAAAGATAAAAACTAATCCGTGATCAGTCATTTCATCTATGTCTATTTCTTAATTATCTCTAAAGTCAACAAGCCCCTTGAAGCTCAAAGTTTTTTTTATCTAGCTGGACTCCCTGTCGAGTTGCCATCTCATCAAGGAGAAGAATACCATGACGTTGGATTTCTGGCTTTCCTTTCAGCGTCGTAGCCAATAACTCAAGAAGTTGTGGATTGAAACCACAAGGTGTCTCCATTAATGCCAAATACCTGAATAAAAATAATTATAATGAGTATTCTTTGGCCAACTAGTTTGTATGAATAAAAGTTATTATAAATTATTATTGATCCATGTGAGAATATTCCCTATGAAATTAACTTCCGAGAATATTTCTTCATGAGTAAATAAAAACATTATACTTACCGCCTAACCATGTCCTTACAAGGCAGGGGTAATATTTTTGCATCTCTTAACATCCTGTAGGATGCAGGTGATTTCATGTAAAATAGTAGGCTTAAGAGTATATAATCTTCGGAATACCGTCGACCAGTTGATTTTTTGCACTTGGCAGCTTTCAAAATTTCTGAAATTACGATTTCTTCATTTTTTTCGAGATTGTGTTCTTTCAGTTTTTTTAAAGGCCTTATTAATGGAGGTCATTTTTTCTCTTAAATTTTGAAATTTAGATTTTAAAAGTTGCAACTGACCAGCAGTGCGAACTTTTTGCCGCATCGTAAAATTTAACTTTTTTTGTAATAATCCCGCCTTCCTTCCTTTATTTGAGCTCCATTTTAACACAATTCTCTGAAGGGATTTTCTTTTTTGAAGTCTCATAGTTTTATTTGCTAAGGTTATTTTAACTTTTCGACATTTTTCACAATATTTATTTTTCTTACTAAAGCTGTTTTCCAAAATAAAAAGGCAATCATTGTGCCTTAATGTTCCTAAATAATCTTTAAAAGCGAAAGATGTTTCAAAATTTCTAACTGAATTGGAAAAGGCGCATCCTTCACAAATCCGAGCGTGATGGAAAGTTTCAATCAACGTTTGTATTTCTTTTGCAGAAGATATAAAATCGTTAGTGAATCCTACTTTTTTATTATTCACTAAAATGTTCATTACTGATATTTAGATGCTCATAACCTGGCATAAGACAATTTTCTTCTGCATCACAGTCTTTACAATTCCATCCTCCATTCGACCAGTGCAGTGCGAAAATTGTATAGCTCTTAAGTTGCCTTCCTCAATGTTACAACGACGCCAAGCAAAGTTAATGCTCAATAGTTCTTCAGACTGGAAGAGTGAATTAAATAATTCAAGCCTTGAACCTTCTAAATCGGAAATTCTATCTGATGGTCGAGAAGGCAATGATTCTTCTACATCCGGAACTGCTGACGATTGAGAGAGCAATGATGCTTCTAAGAAAAGTAAATTATCCGGAATATCTGAAGATTTCGAAGGTAACGATGTTTTTAAATTAGGAGGGTCAGCTGGTAGAGCTGACAATTGATTTGAATCGCAATTTGTTAAATTAGGTTTTTCAGCGTTAGAGCCAATGCCACTTACACTTCGAATTTTTCTTCTTTTTTCTTTTGATTTCTCGAGTGGCACTTCTCTTTTTTTCGGGAACGGACGTTTTCTTTTATTATTTGATAGATACTTTGGACAATTTCGAAATATTGTAGGTAACGCTCCTTTCTTTAATCTCGGAACTTTGTAATTTTCCTAAAAAAATATATGAATTTTTATTTCAAAGAATAATTATATTCTTCATAGAGAGTAAATATTTTAATATAAAGTAATTTTTAGAAATAAATTATCTCTCCGAGAATATACGTATGTTTTCGACCACGAAGTACACTTTGAGTCTGATCCATTTATTGACATCGATTACACAGGCCGACAAATTTTAATCAACTGCATGTTGCCTAAAATATTACTGCCGATTCTTACAGGATTTTGTCCGTAGAATACGAATCTGATCTTGAAAATATTGGATTGGCTCTAGTTTTTAATCAATTTACGTTTCAATATACAAAATATGCATTTTTAGCATTTTTTGAATGAATGTACAACAATACACCGAATCAGTAAATCTGTCCGCATAGCACAAAATGAAAGTTTAAACACTGCTCTTCAATATCCAAAAACAAAAAATGTAATTTATGTACACTTTAACCTGTTATGTCAAAAGAGACATTCGCTGTTCCACAAGCATATTGAAAACAACAGTACTTTTGACCATGTAAGGTAATTTAAATAACAATTAGTCTCTCTAGGGGTTTTTATGGTCGCTGCTTACTGATCTGTATTTAGATTTTAATATTCAAAATGGCGAATCCAATATGGCAGAATTTTTTTTAAATTTTTATCATAAAAGGCGTAAATTATCTTTAAAAATTTGGTCCGCCACTTGTAATTTTTATATTTCATAGCAGATTTGTAACTAGCGATTATAAAAACGCCAGAGACACTAATTTTTACTTGAATTACCTTACATGATCAAAAGTAATATTAATTTTAATACGTTTATGGAACAGCGTATGTTTTTTTGGGCATTATAGGTTAAAGTGTACATAAATTACATTTTTTGTTTTTGGATATTCAAGAGCAGTGTTTAAGCTTTCAATTGGTGTTATGCGGACAAATTTACTGTTTCTGTGTATTGTTGTACAATCATTCAAAAAATGCCAAAAATGCATATTTTGTATAATGAAACGTAAATTGATTAAAAACTGGAGCCAATCCAATATTTTCAAGGTCAAATTCGTATTCTATGGACAAAATCCTATAAAAATCAGTTTCTATTGGTTAGGCCACAAAATTTTGTTGGCCTGTGTTATAATTATTACAAAAGGAGAATAAATAGAAATAATTAATAATTTTATTAAAAATAATTAATTTGATAGTAAAAAATTAGATACTAATTTAAATATAGTATGTAAATGAATTTTAAAAAAATTATTAAATTAATAAAATTTTAGTGAATTTCAACTGAAAATAATTAAATTTGTTAACAAATTTCATTAAAAACTTTTTTCACAAATCGAATTTTCAAAGTATGTTAATTTAATAATTGATAAATTATTTAGTTTTATAAAAAGTCAAATTCTAATGTATTCATGATTCTTTGGGCGAAGATTAATAATCAATATTTTTATTAGTTAATTTAAAAAAAGGCACTAACTTAAATTTTTTTAATAATATTGAATTTTAGCACAGTTTTTTTTAAATTCAGAATAATAAGATTTCTGAAATTTTTCAATTTTATTCCCAGGCAGAAAAGTTGGACGTCTACCAGCACTAACGACCAGCATGGTACCGAACCGGTTGTAAAGTCGGACTTATGCCGGTACTGGAAAAAAGGTACCGGGCCGGATATGAAATAAATATCGGCCTGGTGGTAAATGTGGATTTGTACCGGTACTGGTAGTGCGTACCGGGCTGGTTGATTAAAAATATCTGGTCTAGCACCGGCCCGGTACTATAATTTACTTCTGTTTTTATACTGCCGAAGGAGATTTGCCGGTGATAATATTTTTACCGGCCCAGCACCGGCGTATCACAGGCCAGATACTGAAATTTATTCTGTTTTCATACCGCCGAAGAAGATTTGCCGGTAAAAATATATTTACCGGCCCGGTACTGTAATTTCGCTCTGTTTTATACCGCCGAAGGAGATTTACCGGTGATAATATTTTTACCGGCCCAGCATCGGCGTACCACCGGCCCGGTACCTTGACTCTTGTTACACTTTATACCACCGTTTAGCGTTTACATACCATGAGCAGGTTAAGGTCAGTGGATGTGGCAGTGCGCTTGGAGTCTCAGGGTCCAGAGTTCAAATCCACGTAACATCAGATTTTCTCTTTCAGATTTTCAATAATTAAAATTGTTATGTTACAGCATTTTCTTAATTGTATATGATTTGATATTATTAATTGTTAATTTAAAAATGTTAACTTAGAAAAGTGTGTACTAATTTTATATTTCAAACCGGTACCTGGCCAATATATCGCCGACACTTACAAAACTGATTCACTCCACCATTACCAAAAAAATGTTCTATTTACAAAATCCTTTTGTAGCTAAAAACAATTTTTTTCAGTACCGGGCCAGTACCTAGCTGGTATTAAAGCGGCACTAAATGCCTAAAAACATTAACCGGGCCAGTACCGCCCCGGTGGATTATTCGGTAGCGGCCCGGTTCGTGTGCCGGATACCTGCCGTAGTTATCATCCGGCAATTTACCGGTACCAAGCCGGTGAAAATGACGGTCTTATGCCGGTACCGCGGCGGAAGATATAACATAATAACACAATCTATAACTTACCAAGAGGGTTTCCTAGCGGAAATGACTAAATATATAATTTAAAAAAAACAAAACATTTTATTATGTCAACAACGACACACTTAAAAAAGAAAAACATGTCGTTAAAAACAAAAATAACAAACGGAAAAAATAAAAGGAAAAACAAGACATGTGTTTGCATGCTTGATCCCAATTGTTCTAATATAATAGAGAATTAAAGTGATAGTAAGTGAATTTGAAAAGTACCTCCATACATGGTAAGGAAGAACCCTATATAGTAGATAAATTCAAATTTCACAAAAGCAGCAATTTAAGAAAATTCTGATAAAAAATAAATATACTATTTAATTAGTGCTGAGAATTAACGAATGATAAAACTGATTTAAATCAGTCTGTTTATTAACAGAGTGTCGGACCTGAGAATGTGAAACATCTCTCTAAATTTACGAAAATTGTTTTCACACATTATTTATGAGGAATTTGAGGTTTGAAGGACTTAACGGTTTTTGAACTTTTGTGACATGATACCAAAATATCAACTTTTTTGTTTTCAACGTTGGACTTTACTAGTTTTACACAAGAAGACTAGAAACAGGAGGTCTAACTTGATAGTGGGGGGAATGTAAAATACGTGGGGCCATGAGTCGGCTGGGCTTTCTTTTCTCGGACTTTGCGCGGTGAACCAATTTTGTTCTCTCGCTCATACTTGACAAATACATCGTAAGCACGTTGTATTTTATCACGTGTTTGATTTTTCGTATTCCCAATAAATTTTTCGTGCAGACATTATATGAATATTACAAAAATAATAAAATAATATTTAATATTTGTTTTCTACATAAAAGAAAGTCATATGAAAATTAGCCATAATAAATATTACCTTCAAATGTTTCCAACGTGTCGCTAATTTTTAATTATTAAAAAACAAGAATATTATTCCAATATTCTTAAATTTTTCTAAACTTTATCACTTTTAACTTCTTTGCAACAACAATGCTTGCCAAGCATAAGACGCATAACCTATACTAAACACACAACAGCAGACAGCTGTCATTTTCGGTAATAACCTCAAAATGGTTATTATGCGCGAAATTACAAAATTCATCTACCGCGCAACGACCGAGCGTTAAAACTCCACCGTCTCTAGACCCCACTATTTTTATCCCCACTGCACATAGAAATCAAGCGAAGTTTTACCTCCTGTTTCTAGTCTTCTTGGTTTTACATTACGATCTTTGGACTTCACATAATGGACGACATGCATCGTGATGGATTTTTTGAAAATATCAGAACGCTTTTTGGCAAAACACCTGTCATTCTTATGAAAAGATGGATTAAGGAACAAAAACGTCTGAGGAGACTAAGAAATAAAAATCGGTTCTTACTACGTTGTAAATCAAGTGGGTTTCTTCCTTCTCATTTAATTAATCTAAAAACTAATTTATCTTTTAACAATTTCTCGGTAAAAAAACAGTTTAATGAATTATCTTTTAACTATAAAATTAGTGCTCTTAATTTTGAAATTAATGATACAAATAAGTCTATATCAAATTTGCAATCCTTCTTGGTGGATTTAAGGAGAAAAATATCCTTGTTGATTAATGACCAACAAATTTGTCATAATTTTTTTACTTTTCAAGAACATTTTTTGGATGGTTATGAAAAACTACTTATTGACAAGGGTATTTCTAAATTTGAGTGGTTAAATAAGAAATACTACAATTTTCATTCTAATAAAAAACCAAATCCGAAATGGATTAGAAACTTATCAAGTGTGACCATTCCACAAGATGTCTCATACTTTTTAAGTCTAGGGGATAAATTTTATATTAATCTGTCGGATAAATCTGCTGTTGTTGAGGACTCTCTGACCATGACTGAGGAGAGGATTAATATCATCCCAGAAAATAAAAGGGACATTTTCAGGAGCAAGTTAGCAGGTGCTTGGCAAAATTATTTAAATAATAATCACAATATTTTTAATAATTCTGTATATAATACTATTGATAATAAAACCAGACAATTTCTTAAAGAAAATAAAAACATAGTAGTTTGTAAAGCTGACAAAGGTAATGTCACAGTTGTCTTGGATAAGAATGAGTATGTAGATAAATGTTTAACCCTTTTAAATGATGGTAATGTTTATAAACAAGTAAATAAAGATCCTACTCAAATTGTCCAAAGACGAATGAATGCCAAGGTTGACTTGCTTCTCAAAAATTCCTATATAAATTGTCCAATATTAAAGCATATTAAGTCTTATAATTCGGTAGCTTCTAAGTTTTACGGTCTGCCAAAAATTCATAAACTACAGGTTCCAATGAGAGCAGTCACTTCTTTTTGTGGATCACCAACTTACAATTTGTCACAATTCATTAGTACACCCATAAAGAAAGTTATTATAAATTCGGAGTTTCATATAAAAAATAGTTTTGAGTTTGTTAATAAAATTAAAGATTTTTATATTCCTAATGACTTCATTTTGGTCTCACTTGATGTTTAATTTCAAGGATTGGTATCACAAAGATACTTTTTCTGGTAGATATTTGAATTATAATTCTAATGTTTCTAGTAAAGATAAAATTTCAATTGTTTATGGCTTGGTGGACAGAGCCATTAACCCTCCTGCGCATACATTTCAATCAAAAAAATTTTTTTTTTATTGTTTTAAGCATTCTAAAAGTAATGTTTATTGTGAAATAAATAATATAAAGTGTCCTAAATAATTTAATAACATTTGTTTATACCTAAGAAATAATTTGCAACTTGATAGATCACTTAATGTTAATTTAAACAAAAGTTATTAACAAAAATAGTTGGACGAATATATTCGGCTTTATGCGCAGGAGGGTTAAATTGTCTGATAAAAAATTTTTTAATGAAAATTTGAAATTTGTTCACGATATCCTAGTTGAAAATAATTACCCTGTAACTTTTTTAAATAAATATATTAATTTACGTTACCAATTTTTTTTAAATAACAATGGTAATGATATTAATGTCAAAGAACCTTTTTCTTCCACTAATTTAGTCGTTTTGCCTTATGTTAACGAGCTGCAATTAACTATAATAAACTTGGTATTCATTCATTCAGTCTGTCCAGATCGTGTACATTCTGTCCACAGTGAGAGAGAAAGGTTGATAGAGAGAAAGAGAGGGAGAGAGGTATTGTCTCTCCTTTTAGTTTAGAGTAGGAGCGAAAGAGAGACGAATAGTTAAGAAAGTAATGCCCACTTTTTGGGTTTAGAAGGGGGTATCATGTTTTCTCCATTTTTCGGGTCAGGTAGAAAGAGAGGAACAGAATTTGATGGATGAAGGAAAAGTGGGGAATTTTACTTTCAAGCCAAAATACGAAGGTATCATGTTTTCTCCATTTTTCGGGTCAGGTAGAAAGAGAGGAACAGAATTTTATGGAGGAAGGAAAAGTGGGGAATTTTACTTTTAAGCCAAAATACGAAACGGGCGTCTTATTTCCTTATTGGCTAATTATTTTTCTTTTCTCACTCACAGATAGATTAATGAGTGAAAAAGAGGACGATTGAGAACGAGGTATATGTTTTTGAAAATAACTCTACTTTAAAAAAAATTGAATTCAATAATTTTGTTATTGAGTGAATACATTTATTAATTTTTGTTAATTTTGTTTTGGGTAAGTTTTGATTAAAAAGTTTTGGAATTATAATAGGTAAGATATTGCAATTTTTAATATATTTATTTGTACTTATGTGCCTATGATTTATATGAGATTATGTGCTTATGATTTATATCAGCTTTATGAATTACATGTGTTTATGATTCATTTGAGATTCATGAGTTATATGTGCTTATGTGACTTCACTGTAAATAAATGGTTCTAAATTAGAGCTGATTTTTGGTATTAAAATAGAACCAAATTAAGATTCAGTACTAAAATTTGTACTAAATTAGTACCATTCTTTTTACAGTAATTATGAAAATTATTTGATTTATATGGGACAAAAATGAGATTTATGTGACTTATGTTATTTATGCGAATTTGTGATTTATGAGATAAATATGAGATTTATAAGAAGTTAGATGACTATTTATTATTAAAATATATATTAAATAAAATAAATTTAAATTTAAATCTAAAAAAATGTTTATATAAAAAATAAAATATAACATAAATTATAAAAATTTATTTATATTCATTCATTATTTTCATTTCTTTATTTATGATTTAGAAGTTTTAAGTTTAAACCTGTTTTCTAAAAATAAATTTTTGAAAAATATTCTATTATTTGTTCATTTTATTAAAAAATCATGTCTAACAAAGAAGAAAAGGTTTATTTAAGTGATAAAGATCATACAGTTCTACATACTGAAGGAGAAATGTTAAATGACAATCATATTACTGAATTTGAAAAGTTGTTAAGAAGAGAATCAAATTTAGCATTTAACATGCAAAGTACTTTATATTTAATTACGCCTGAATTCATTATTCCGATTGATAAAAATCAGAAGCACATTCAAATACTTTTTAGTGGTGCTTGCAAAGCTGGTTATTGGATTTGTACTTATTATGATGGATTAAGGCTATATATTTATAACAGTCTTAATAAGGGATACTTAAATGAAGATCAAAAAAAATATTTACTTAGATTATATCCTTTCAAACCACCGGTAGTTTTTTCAACAGTTAATCTACAGCCGAATGGAATTGACTGTGGCATATATGCAATAGCGTTTGCAACATCTTTATACTACAATGAATTGCCAAATACTGTTAATTATATTCATAGTGAAATGAGACGACATCTAATTTTTATGTTTGAAAATAATCGTTTAATTTCATTTCCTTCCGTGGAATTGACAAATGTTATTAGACCTTTTTTTGTTGAGTATGATTGGAAATGTCTTTTAAGGGATGGAGCTACAAAACTCATAGAAATACCAAACTTACCTTCCATTTGTGAAACTAGTATCAGTATTAGTAATAATAATGTGAATAGAGGTATATCTACAGAATATTCAGAGGAGAAGCTTAATAAAAATGAAAACGATGAGAAAAAGAGACATCGAGCAATAAAAGATAAGGAGAGGAAAAGGGAGGAAAGGCTCAAAGAAACAGATGAACAGAAAATAATCAGACTAGAAAATGATAGACTGAGAAAACGTAATTACCAAAAAACTAGAAATATAGATAAAGAGAAAGTAATGAAGCAAAACAATTTAAAAGGTAAAAAAATTAAAGTAGCTCTAGAAATAGAAAATGAAACAAAAGATCCAAAAAATTTAAGTGATGAAGATTATAAAATTTTAAATACTGAAGGAAAAAAGTTAAATGACAATCATATTAAATATTAAAATAATAATTTAGAAAGTAAAAAAAAGAAATTGTTATTGGAAACAAAATTAGAAAAAGAGCAGCGCCAAAAAAAGAATTTATCAATTAAAATTGATAAAAAAAATGGAAAAATGATGGAAACTTTAGGAGCTGGAATTATCTTGTCTGAAGATTTTGATGAAAATAGAGTTTCCCAAAATTATTTAGGTTTAATGAATGTCAAATGTATATTTTGTGACGCGTTACATTTTTTGTGTGAAAGGCCACCGGATAAAAAATTTAGTAGTTGTTGCCATAAAGGAAAAGTAAAATTGTATGATTTAAATCCTTATCCTTTGTATTTGAAAAATTTATTATTTGATAATAACTTTGAAAGTAAGAATTATAAGGAAAATATTCGTTCTTATAATAGTTCGTGTGCATTTGCTAGCATGGGAGCTAAATTAGAAGTTCCAAAAGGATATGGCCCTTATGTTTTTCGTATACATGGACAAGTGTATCATAATACATACACTCTTCATCCTGATGATGGAGATAACCGAAAATATGTTCTATTCATTTCATGAAGACTTTAAATAATATAAAAATAATAGAATTTGTTGTATTCATTTCATGAAAACTTTAAATAATATAAAAATAATAATAAAATATAAATTTTATTACATTAAGCATTTCTGCTTTTATAAAATTCTTTTTATTAAAATATTTGAAAATAATATTTTTTATAATTTTTATTTTTTCAAATAACAATGTATTTCTTATCGAATTAAATTAAAAATACTTGGATCAAAGCAATTTTTAAAGTTCTACAAGTTATTTATATGAGAATTTAAAATTTACTTCAACTTTTTTTAGAATTTAAAAAATAAGATTTTCTTTAATATTTTTGGTTGTTAAAATACCAATAATTTCGTAATTTCTAATCTAATTAGATTTAAAAATAGTCCAATCAAAGCGATTTTTAGTGCTTTTTGTAAGGGTCATTAAAACATTAACAAATAGAGATTGAAAAATTTTACTATAATAATACTTTCTCATGACGAAGCAAAATTATTAAACTTTGAAAATTAAATTTTTTTTATTTATTTACTTGATCGTTTTAAGAAATACTGACCCATAATCTTTATTTCAAAATGCCTAAATCACAAAAGGAAGTATTAGACGCGCGCTTTAGCGCGCGTTAGATTGCTAGTATTTTTTAAAAATTTATTTAATGAATACAATGTTGGTGTTGTTTTCTCTTATGACAAGGATCCGTTTAAAATCTTTTCAAAAAATAAAGACCCTACTTCTTTCGATTTAAAATCACATTTGGTTTATTGTGTTCCTTGCCAATGTGGAGCTTACTACATTGGTGAAACTGGTAGACATATTAAAGACAGAATGAGTGAACACAGGAGGGATTGTAAGAACGATAGTAGAAAAACAGCTTTGGTCACCATCTATTTAATTTCGGAGCTACTAACATCATATGTAACGAACGCAATTACAGACGAAGGAAATTTAGAGAGATGTTTCACATTCTCAGGTCCGAACACTCTGTTAATAAACAGACTGATTTTAATAATTTAAATCAGTTTTATCATTCGTTAATTCTCAGCACTAATTAAATAGTATATTTATTTAACAAACGAATTAATCAATCGCGATTATTTTTTACATAATACTGCACCAAGGCGATAGTTTCTTGTTTACAAAATTTAAAAGCCATGAGAACAAGTCTTTTATCTTTTTTTTTAAACTGTTTTCGACGATTTTCTTGTCATTTTGTCACTTTTTTTAATAGGTGTTTATTACTTAATAATAACGGTTAATGAAGTAGCATACATTTTTTTCTTACTGACAAGGGCACAGGAAAAGGGAAGTATATGTTTTTTTCTTTGTTGAATCGTAAATTGTAGTAATTAATCGTTTCATAAAATTTCGTAGGTGCGGGCAAGATCGGGTAAGAAAAAGTGGGGTAAGACGGGGTTTACAAATTAAGCAAAAAAAAAGATAAATAAGGGGAGTTAAGAAAAGTCCTTAAATCAAGACTGAATAAAATAAGAGTGACTAAAAAGAAAAAGCTTGTCAGGTTACATAATTAATTAGCGATGGTAAAGGGTAAAATACACTTTGTCTCTATTATAATGGTTATTATTTAGACTCAAATGAAAGCTGGGAGGCTTGTTCTGTCTGCGGCTGAGGGTTCACTGCAATTGTGCTCTGGTGCCAATGACGAAGATAAAAATGCAACCTTTACTTGTGAAATTTGTCGACAGAAATAGGTTGTTTCCTTGAGTACCCCATCTTACCCGCCGGTGGGGCAAGATGGGGAGATTTGCAATTTTTACATATTATTAATTTTAAGCTATTTTAAGAAACAGATGGCTTTTGTACGCCTTTATTACGAAAGACTCATTCCCAAAGATGATAATTAAAAATAATAATAAAGTATATATTCAATAATTTTCTTTTTTTGCTGATTAAACCTTAAGTACCCCGTCTTGCTCCACTCTCCCTTAAACATCGGATTCGTAACAATCAACACCGAAAACATTTAAAGTAAATTCTGACTTTTTCTAAGTAATATATTTTAATTTGAACGCACACAGCACCCAAACTAGTGTTGCATTCGAGCGAGAAATCGCTTGAAATAAACGAGAAATCTCGTGGAGAAGACAATGAAAACAATTGAATGTTAAATCACATTCAATTGTTTTCATTGTTTTTTTTGCGAGATTCTCGTTTTTTTCGAGCGATTTGTCGCTCAAATGCAACACTAACCCAAACTTTCCTAAAAAATTATTAAAGATTTACTTGCAAAGTTTAGTGTAATTTTTTCTCACTTCAAAAAATTTTCTGCAAAGTTTAAGCTACATTTTCGCTTTTAAGAGAGAAGTCAAAAATTTAATTTAAATGTTCAGGAAAGTTTTAAGTTAAATGTTTAGGAATATTTGACAATAAACCTTTATTGAATGGGACATTTAAATCTTTACACGATTTTTACTAAACTTTCAAATAAATTGTTAAAAGTTTTCATGTAAATCTTTAATAAATTTTTAGGAATGTTTCGGTGCTGTGTATATTCAAAGTAATAAAAAACATAATAATTGCAATTATATGAAAAATCTGATTGTAGATTTGAACTCAAAGGATTCGAAACATCGAAACAAATAAAAAAAATCATAGTTGAAAATATTCATAAAAACGAATTTGAGGTAGTAAAACATTTCTGTTAGTTGAAATCCATAAAACAAATTTAGACGGAATAAAACTTCTTTATTGTCATAAGTTTCATAGCATAGTGTGGAGAATGCAAATATCAAAATGTGCGTAGATTTTATAAATTTTGAAACAATTGTAAATGCATTTTCATTTGTCTTTATTTTTATTTCTTTAGCTCTTCATTTCTTCCTTACTTCTATAATTTTTAGTAATAATATTTATCGAGATTCCTGACTATAGTGTCAATAATTTTCTATTGTGATACCGTTATGTATTTTTTTGCTACATAAACCTTCTTATTGCTAAATTCACAAGCTGTGGAAGTGAATTCTTTTTTATCTTTTTCTTTGATAAAAGCACTAAACATGTGTGGAAGTTAAAGACCTTTGTTATAGAAAACAGTTGTTAGACTCTTGTCTTTGGAGTGTATCTGTTCTTGGACTTCGGTTTCGAGGCTTTCTACAGGTACTGTGACTCTTTGCGCGAAAAGGGCGCAACACAAGGGGGTTGCAAATGTCAGGCAAATACCGCATAGGGCCACTTGAATTGGTGCCCCGGCCCATTGTATATTTTTTAATAGTTGTCTCTTATCTATGTAGTTCATTGCGACGGGTGCCAACACTGTAAAAGAGAAAAAAATTATTGTATTTCTTTTTTCATTTTTTTCTATCAATAAAGCGGTCATTTTGGATTGCCATTTTAAATTTTTAAAATGTGACCTTATATTCATAGTTGGAGAACCATGGTTTTTAAGCTGTAAAAAAAAGAGTTTTTCATTAAAAAAAATCCTTCGATTAAAAACTGAGCAATTACATGCCAAGTCGCCAAGTAATCATAAGAATTTTTGATGATTTTAGCAATATTAATAATTCTTTCTGAATGTGTTCCTTTATATGTATGGAATAAAAATGTATAAAAGTTTTTTCAAAATTTTCAAAAATTTTTTAGTTACCTCTTACTCAAAATTTTGGTCGGTTTTTCAAAAAAGGCACATAACTTTTTTCTTATTGACGGGTTAAGATGTTCTTTTTGCAAAATACTTATAATAAGAAGTACTTTTATGAAAAAAAATAAAAATAAAAAAAAATTTATTTTGCCCAAATAAAATTTCAAACAATTTTTTTAACTCAAATTTTGAAAATAATATACCTTCGATTTCAAAATTTTTTTTGAAGATATTGTCAATAATGTAGAGAATACTTTCTGTAAATTTAATTATGGGAAAGCAATAACTTTTAGAGAAAAAAAATAAAATGTCCAGCGCGGCGTTCCGTGACTTGTGCATTATTTGCTTATGACCGCGCAAGTTTTGTTTCAAATTACTCTACAGGTAACAATTCATAACCAAAACGCTTTTTCTTTTTGTGACATCTTTTTTATTAAATTCTGTATCGATATCATAATCCCTGTTTTTGAATTTTTGTTATTAAACATTTTTTAAATAACAATAAGTTTTAATAAAATCGTAAAATATATTGTTATCATATTTATTAACTATGAAAATTAATCAAAAAATTTGTAAAAAAAATTAAAAATAATCTATTTTACATTGCTTGAATAATTAATTATTGTTATCTAAAAAAAATTCTCAAATTGTGAAATTTTTTGTTTAATAGTTGTAGTGTTGATAGAAAAATTGTTTATTGAAACATTGTTTAATCAATTAATTGATGCTATTTTTTCATAAATTGTGCTTAGGGTTAGAAATTGATATTTTTTCTAAATTATGAAATTTTTTATACATAAATCAGCGGTGGCCAACGTAGGGGCCACCACTACCCCTTCTCTTAGATTTCAATTTTTTTACTCCTTCGAATATCATTGAAAAAAATAGTCTGAAGTTGTGCAAACAATTGAGGTTTGACAGGTTATTTTTATGTTCATTCTGTTTACATTTCAATGCAGGTTAAAAAGTAACCATATTATTTAATTTTGTTGTTTTAATTAAAAAAATGTCTACAAAATTAAAAGCTCAAAGTTCGCCCTTTAGAGTTCAATGGGAGCTGGAATTTTTAGTTTCTCTAAATGAAAATAATATTGCTCAGTGTATTATTTGCGAACAGGAATTTAAGATAGTAAGGAAATTTAATTTAAGTCGACATTACACACGTTTTCATGAGATTAAATATGTAAATAGTACAAAAAATGAAAAACTCGAATTATTTAAAAATTATAAAAAACGTTTGAAAACAAAAAATAAAATTCCGATAGAAAATAAAATTGAAGCACCTTCTACTTCATCATCTCTTAACAATATTGATAATAATTCACGACAATCACTCAAAGCTTCGTATGCTGTAGCCTTAGAACTCGCTAAATCTAAAAAATCATTCTCTGATGGAAAGCTGGTTAAAAAATGTGCGCAACAAATAGCTGAAGCATTTAACGATCAGAAGATGATTCGAAACGTAAATTCAGTACCCTTATCACGACAAACTATGACTAGAAGATGTAGAGATTTAAATGAATATGTCAGAATTCGTTTGAGACATTTAATGGAGAATTGTTCCTACTTTTCTTTGTGCTTAGATGAAAGTACGGATATAACAGACATGAGTCAATTGCTAATTTTTGTTCGCGTTGTTCAAAACGATTTTTCTGTAAATGAAGAAGTAATTTCAATAAGTGCTATGACAGGAACTACGAAAGGGGTAGATGTTTTTAACACTCTACAAGAAGAAATGTCATCGTTTATTAGTACTTTCGATAAATGCTCTTGTATTACCACTGATGGAGCTCCAGCAATGACGGGAAAAGATAACGGCTTAGTTGGTATACTAAGAAAACATAATATCTATTGCCTTGTAAGTTGATTTCTATTTTCAAAAAATGTTTGTATAATTTCTTTACCAATTTTAGAAAGGAACAAATTCTTACATGTATAATTTATTATTTAATATTTAAATAACACAGGCCGACAAATTTTAATGAACTGCATGTTGCCTAAAATATTACTGCCGATTCTTACAGGATTTTGTCCGTAGAATACGAATCTGACCTTGAAAATATTGGATTGGCTCTAGTTTTTAATCAATTTACGTTTCAATATACAAAATATGCATTTTTAGCATTTTTTGAATGAATGTACAACAATACACCGAATCAGTAAATCTGTCCGCATAGCACAAAATGAAAGTTTAAACACTGCTCTTCAATATCCAAAAACAAAAAATGTAATTTATGTACACTTTAACCTGTAATGTCAAAAGAGACATTCGCTGTTCCACAAGCATATTGAAAACAACAGTACTTTTGACCATGTAAGGTAATTTAAATAACAATTAGTCTCTCTAGGGGTTTTTATGGTCGCTGCTTACTGATCTGTATTTAGATTTTAATATTCAAAATGGCGAATCCAATATGGCAGATTTTTTTTAAATTTTAAATTTTTATCATAAAAGGCGTAAATTATCTTTAAAAATTTGGTCGGCCACTTGTAATTTTTATATTTCATAGCAGATTTGTAACTAGCGATTATAAAAACGCCAGAGACACTAATTTTTACTTGAATTACCTTACATGGTCAAAAGTAATATTAATTTTAATACGTTTATGGAACAGCGTATGTTTTTTTGGTCATTATAGGTTAAAGTGTACATAAATTACATTTTTTGTTTTTGGATATTCAAGAGCAGTGTTTAAGCTTTCAATTGGTGTTATGCGGACAAATTTACTGTTTCTGTGTATTGTTGTACAATCATTCAAAAAATGCCAAAAATGCATATTTTGTATAATGAAACGTAAATTGATTAAAAACTGGAGCCAATCCAATATTTTCAAGGTCAAATTCGTATTCTATGGACAAAATCCTATAAAAATCAGCTTCTATTGGTTAGGCCACAAAATTTTGTTCGCCTGTGTAATATTTTAAATATAATATAATATTATATATAATATAATATAATAAATATTATATAAAAATATAATATTTTATTATAAATTCTATGGAGATTCCGTGAAAATTCTGCACATGTTTTTTATTTTAATAATATTTTAACATTTATATTATAAGAGTCTAATAATAAACTTTGTTTTTCGAGTCGAATATCAAACTTGGGCTTTTTTAATTAAATTTGAGCTTTTTTATTAAAAAAAATCTTTTTCCAAAACACGGAGGTACTCATAATTTATTAGAATTTATTTCCGATTCAGAAAAAAATGTTTCTTGAAAAACGACGTTGGTCTTGACTATTTTTTGAAACAATTCTTGGTGTTGTATATCAAATTTGGGATTTTTTATATAATTAGAGCTCTTTTTTTAAAGAAGAGCTTTTTTCGAAAAACGGAGGTACTTGGAAATTTTTTGGAATTTATTTCCAATTCAGTAAAAATATGTTTCTTGAAAAACGACGCTGGTCTTGACAATTTTTCAAAACCATTTTTCGGAGTCGAATAACAAATTTGGGCTTTTTTTTAACAAATTGACGTTCTTTTTATCCAAGAAGGGCTTTTTCTGAAAAACAGAGATACTCAGAACTTTTTTAGAAATCATTTCCTATTCAGAAATAAAATTGTGTCTTGAATAACGACGCTGGTCCCATGTCGAAAATTGCAACAAAACTTATTATTAGACTAATTATATTAGAAATATTAAAAGAATATTAAATTAAAAAACATATATGCAAAATTTTCATGGAATCTCCACGCAAACTCCTTGGAGAAGTTCCATGGAATTTCCAAAGGGTACTTCCATGGAATTTTTCGACGTGGATATACATTATATATATTATTTACTATCAGGTACTCCACTGTGTAATTCATCAAGAGGCATTATGTGGTCGATTGATAAAAGAAACGGAAACGTTAAAAATTGTTACGAAAATTGTTAACTTTTTGAGAGGAGGGCATCACTCGTTGTCTCATCGAAAATTAAAATCATATTTAGAAGAGCTAGAAACTGATTACGCAGATTTATCTCTTTTTTGTGCAAGTCGTTGGCTCAGTGCAGGAAATTGTTTGCAGCGCTTCTTTTCATTAAGAAATGAAATTTTGGATTTTTTAAAAACAAAAATAGAAACTGACACAACAAAATTTGAGAAAAACCTCTCGTCTCCTCAATTCCTCACTGAGTTGGCATTTATAACTGATTTTACGAAGCATTTAAATGAACTTAATTTGAAGTTACAAGGAAGAAACCGCACTGTTGCTCACTTATATTCGAGTGTTCTCAGTTTTAAGGAAAAATTGCTTCTTTTTGAAAGGCACATTTTGATAAACAATCTTGTCCATTTTCCGAGTTGTGCGGAAATTTTACAAGAATTTCCTAACTTTGAATTTAAAATATATTTGCCTATTTTACAAGGAGTACTGGCTGAATTCAATTCACGATTCACTGATTTTAATAACATATTGACAGAGATTCATTTATTTGCAAATCCACTAACTGCAGAAATAGAAAAACAGAAGCCAGAATTACAGTTAGAATTGTGTGAATTACATGCGGATGTATTTGTTCCAAAAACTGTGGGAGATAGACCGGAAGAGTTTTATAAAATTTTAGACAAAGAAAAATATCCAAATTTACGAGATTTCGGCCTGAAGATGTATTCTATATTCGGTTCAACATATATTTGTGAGAGCGCATTTTCGACAATGAAAATTATAAAAAACAAGCAAAGAAACCGATTGAAGGATAATGAGTCGCTGGAAGATGCTATTCGCTTAGCCACTACACAAATAACGATAAATTTAGATGAAATTGCAAATGACATAAAATTTAATAGACAACCTCAAATATCACATTAAAGATCACGTTATTTCATAGTGATTCTTTTAGTTTTCTGTTTGTGAAATATATTTCTAATTATATTGATTAATTCCAGTATTATAGGATTTTTATGCTATTGTTATTGATATTATTGTTAAAATTTATAAAAAAATAAAGTTGTTTTATAAACTATATGCAATATAAGAAATGGTCAGAATCAATTGATGCCATATTATGAACACAAATTTTTTAATGTAATCCGAAAGAAAATTTAAAATTTATTTTTTAATTTCAATGACGTTTATTGCAATTTTTTAACATAGATTTACTTTTTTTGTATTCAATACAATTGACACCCTTTCAATATTTATTTTTCTATTTATTCTTATAAAAATATACTTCATAAAGATTTAAATTGAATATTATATAAATAATAACCTGAATTTTTATTTGTAAATATATATTAAGCAATTTATTTTTAATAAAGCAAATTAAAATTTCTACATCTCATTAAAATTGAAAAGATAATCTGCAAGCTTTCAATTTTATAGACATTTTCAAGTATAAACAAAATAAAATAGCATAGTTCAAACATTTTGGTTAGTTCTTAACCTGCCTTGAAATGTAAACAGAAGGAACATAAAAATAACCTGTCAAATCTCAATTGTTTGCACAACTTCAGACTATTTTTTTAATGATATTCGAAGGAGTAAAAAAATTGAAATCTAAGAGAAGGGGTAGTGGTGGGAGGACTCGTCATGCTCCCATATGCTCTTTTCCCCTACGTTGGCCACCGCTGACATAAATCATCAATTGATAACAAAACAAGGATTAATTTTAAAACTGTTTAAACAATGTACTGTTGTCATTTTTTCATAAATTTTATTTGGATTAGAAATTTCTGATTTTTCTAAATACAATCAATTGAAAAGCTGAAAAAAATTGTTTAAACAATGGTTAAATAATTAATTTTTAGATTCTCTTTTTAGTTGAATATTTTAATTACAAAAAATGCACAATATAGCAAAAGTATAAATTTGTAATCCTATGTATAGTTTATGACAAAAATAATAACCATTTATTTTAGCAATTAATTGTTTAAACAATGTTTTAATAAATAATTTTTTTATCACCAGTACACGGAGAAAAATAGTCAGCTGACGAATCCAGTTAATTGGATGAAGCAACTATTTCTCAGATGCAAGAAGACTACTTCTTCTATTTATGGCTTTTTGCTAAGCAATAGGCCAGATCTAGTAGCATGTACGTATTTAATTGTGATAACTAAAATTTGATTGGTGCAAATTATAGAGAAAGTTATGAAATAATTGATATATGTTGTCACGATGATAGTTCACTGGTGGCACATAATTTTGTCCTTGTTGGTTGGTGGTTACAAAAGAATTATGTACATTAAACATGTTTCATAGTGGTTCGTATAGATGATCTTGTTGAAATTGTCCACTGTCCATTTATGTGTAATTCACGCGTTATGTTTAGAACAAAAGAGTTCTTTATAATACAGCATAGTAGCATCACAGTGATACTCATTAGTTGATCCAAGAGAAAACAAGTCCATTACCAAGCATATACAGGATGGATACAACGGAAGGCGCATTATGGTTGGAAGAATAAAATATGTATATATATGTAGTTTAAAATTAATTTTTAAAGGTGCATTTGAATGTCTATATAATTACTTTATTATTGTTTGTATTAAAAAATTGACTAAGTTCTGAGATATTTTCCTTAGTTGGATAGAATATTATTTTATCCAATGAGGTTACTGTTCCATTAGTAATGGGTTCGATAGTATTAATATAGCTGAAAAATTTTGGTCTATTATCAGAAAATAATTGACATTCATTTAAAATATGTATGAAGGACCTCTCTGGTTCCCCGCACCAGCATTCTCTGGGTATAGGCCGGTTCATACGATCAAAGTGATCAGTAGTACAAATATGAGTTGATCGTAATCTGTTGATAAGACATATAAGTTTTCTAGGATAATCACTGAACCGTGGTAATTTTGTTTTGATGTTAACATTATTTAAAGTCAGTCAGTATAAAAGTCAATTGTAATTAATCATTAATGATTCTTTTTAAAGCATAGTTTATAGCTAAGAGTTCCGTAGTAATTGGACTTAATAAAGGAGGCAAAGCAAGTCCAAATTTAAAATGATTTTGCGAGATGTAATATGCAAGTCCTGAGTTTTCTTTTTTATTATTGTTTGAACAATCTGTGTAGATATGTGTGTACCCAGGATAGTTTTTTGTCAAGTGATTATGTAATAGATGGTTTCGTTGATCAGATTGTTTTAAAGTGTAACCGAAAGTGGTATCACAATCAATTTTCAAATGATGAATACTCCACTCAAAATCAAACTGTAATGGCCTTTTAGGTAGAGATCCCAAATTGAGCAAAAGTGCAATACGTTTGTATGTGGAATATATTCCACAGTTAACTATATAAGCTTTTGGTTTCTTAATTTCAGTAATTCGTTGATTTAACCCCTTGGCTGTCGACGAGATTTCCACTGTTTTGGCCAAAAGTGTGTTGTAAATTTATATTTTTTTATTTTTATGAAACTTGGTATCCTAAGGTTTTAGGGATCGCTTATTACGAATCCAAGGTCGGTTTTTTAAAATTCAAAATGGCGGATCCAATGTGGCGCACAATTTTTTTAAACTGATAGGATTCGCTTGAAAATGGTTACTCGGGAGTTTTTGGGGTCGCTGATTACAAATCCGCAGTCCGTTTTTAAAAATTCAAAATGGCGGATTAAATATGGCGGACAATTTTTCAAAACTAATCGGATTCGCTTGAAAATGGTTACTCGGGGGTTTTCGGGGTCGTTGATTACAAATCCGCGGTCCGTTTTTTAAAATTCAAAATGACGGTATAAAATTACTAAAAAAAGACGGATTGGCTAGAAATAATGTAATTTAAATTTTAATTAAAATTGATACTCAATTTATTGGGTATCAGCTTAATTTTCAATTTTGATAATGTAAATTGAGATTTTTAATCAGAAAGGCTAAAAACTGATGAGCAGTGAGTTCCAAGCAAATCCATACAATTTTGCTCCATGATTCTATCACATTGAAGTCGCCATTTTGAATTTTGAAAAAACGGACCTCGGATTCGTGTTCAGCGACCCCAAAAACCCCCGAGTAACCAGTTTCAGCGATTTTTAAGAATTTATGCGTCCGCGACAGTCAAGGGGTTAATAGTTTAAGTTTGTGTACAATTGGGTTCTTAGACCAAGCAAGTGATCTGACTATGAATCTGTTGCAATGAAATCTGCGTCTATATTCGAGAGGAGGTTCAGTACTTTCAGATAAAAGAAAGTATCTTGGAGTGGTGGACATGCAGCCTAAAGCTACACGCAAAGCTGCAAATTGTACTCGATCAAGTCTAAATAATTCCTTTTTGCTGGCTCCAGCAAATAAAATAGCGCCCCCCTCCAGATATGATCTAATAAGACCTCTGTAGATAGTTAACATCGTGATAGGGGATGAACCCCAAGATATTTAACAGTTGTTTTACAATGTATCGGTTCATTATTAATATAATTCAGTGTGATTTGATTAGGATTGTAATTTTGTTTTGTAAAAAAGCATAGTTGTGATTTAGATGCAGAAATATTCATTCAAATAGATTGTAACTAAGGAGTTAGTTCAGTCATTGAATTTTTAATTGTTATGAGTCCCTCTTTATGATTATCACAGTTAGTACAGAGAAAAACATCATCAACATAAATACCTGCTTTGAAATCAGCTTCCACATGGTGCAATATTCGATTGTATAAAGATTAAAAAGCAAGGGTGCAAGTACTCCTCCCTGTGGGACACCTATGCCCACTAAAGAAGGTTTGGATTGATAAGAAGTAAAGTTCTCTTTTTTAAGTAAGAAAGTTGACAAAATTTAAAATACGTGATGGAAGGCCTAGATCTTTTAGCTGTTGTATAAGAATTTTAGGCATGATACAATTAAAGGCACCCTTTATATCAATTGATAAGGCAAGTACTTTTTTCCAGCATTGAAAGCCTGCATGACATCGGTGGTGACTATGGCAGCACTATCCATATAAGAACGAGTCTTTCTACAGCCGCACTGACATGATGGAAGCCAACGGTGATGCTCAACAAGATATTAAAATGGGAAATGTACCATTTTTCAAGAAGTTTACAAAGGTTTGATGTAAGGGAGATTGGGCGGAAACCTTTTCCTCCTGGTTTAGGAATAAAAGTAACTTTGGTTTGTTTTCAATCATCAGGAAATTCAGAACATTTATATACATTATTATAAATTTTGAGTAGTAATTGTAATCCTGCCCTTGATAGTTTTTTGATAATTTTATAAGAAACAAGGAACATACCAGGTGATGTGTTTTTAATGCATGAGGAAAGAGCTTTATTCAAATCTTCTTCAAGAAAGGGTTGATTCATTGCATTGTCCATGTCAGAGACATTAGCATAAGGAACCCGAGTCGAAATTAAAACCCTACTTTGAGGATTTAAACACTGAATAGAGTCTCCTTTACTGCTATTAACGCCTTTAGCATCTATTTTACTGATATTTTAACCTACAGGTCTATCATGTTCCAAGAAACTTATAATCCAGAACCTACTTTGACTCTCTTTTAACCTATTAGACCCTCTTTTTAATATGTGCACCCTACATTTATTAAACCTCTAAAACCCTACTTTCAATCCGTTCACCCTACACTCATTTATTTAACCTGTAAAACCCTACTTTCAATCCTCTCAGCCTGCATTTATTTATTTAGTCTATAAGGCCCTACTTTTAATCTGCTCACCCTACATTTATAAATTACTATAATTGAAAAAATATTTCGTTCACTCCAAGTACAATGTACTTATGTTTAAAAATCATTTTGGAAGTTGCCTATCTTCCACATTTGTTTTAGAAATCACGTAAGTTAGAGGATTGTTTTGGAAACTACGTATCTTTCTGTTCCGTACAGAAACAACGTAACTCTGACTGTGGGTTTAGAACGTCTACTATTGTACTAAATAATATAATAATTTTATTTAAAAAATTACATTATTATTAAACATATACCTTTCAATGCATCAACTTTAAAAAAATCCACTTAACAAAATATTAACTTTAAAATAATAGTAACAATAATACAAAGTAGAGCCTTTAAAGCGACTGTCAGAGTAATGTAGTTTCTACACGGAACAGAAGGATATGCAGTTTCCAAAACAATCCGCTAACTTACGTGATTTCTAAAACAAACGTGGAAGATAGGTAACTTCCAAAATGGTTTTCAAACATAAGTACATTATACTTGGAGTGAACGATTTAAAGAATTATAATTCACTTAGTGAATATTTTTAGTAATTATTTAATCATGTAAAAAAGTATTTTCGAATATTTTTCAGAAACTTTATTCAAGCTTTTTGTCATTAATAGGAATAAAAATAATAATAATCAGGGTTGATGCATAAAATTCTATCTTATTTAATTTTAACCAATTTTTAAATAAACGAATACCTTTTTACTTTTTAGGAAAGGATAATTTCATGTTTTAATTATTATATACTTTATAAACAAGATTTTAATAATAATAATAAAAAAAGTAATGATTCTATCACTGGGCTTCCAAATTAATTAAGTGTTAAAGTTGACGATCAATCCGAGTTAATACAATTTAAGAAAATAAAACAATTATTTTAACGTTTTCTAAAGCAAAGCTGTACTTTTCAGAAACTATAATTTTAAAATTGCAATGAACATATTGTCTAAATTTATTTAATAAAATTATAGTTCCTGAAGAGGACAGATTAGCTGTTGAAAACGTTAAAGGAATTGTTTTAATTTTTTCTATTGACTTGACTCGGAGTGATCGTTAACTTTAATACTTAATTAAGATTTTAATAAATAAATTTTTTGTTTCAAAAAATTACTTTATTAAAGTCTTGTTTATAAAATAAATAATAATTAAAACATGATATTACCCTTTCCTAAAAAGGTATTTGTTTTTTTAAAAATTGGTCAAAAATAAAATAGATAGAAATTTATGCATCAACCCTAATTATTATTATTACGGCTTTGTAGGGTCTAGGAGTATGAAAGTAGGTTATAAAAGGTTTTACAATGAAGGGTGTAGGAGAATGAATGTAGGGTTTACTGAATTCGAAATAGGCCCTCCTTTACTTCTTCAAATGGAAGATTTGGAATTTTCCGCCGGTTTTGGGAGTCAAAGTAGGGTCTAAATTTCATTAAAGTTAGAACCTCCTTTACTACTCCAAACTCTCAACAAACTCTGAAAATTCAGGGTTAAAGTAGGGCTTAAATTTCGACTCGGGAATGCTAACAGGAGGAATATCAGAACAAGAAAGTTCATTTTGAAGGTTTATCAATTCAGGTGAATTAGGAACATTAAAAACTTGGGTTAATTAAGCTAGATTACGAGAATTGATGGCTCTAATAATACTCCAAATACGTTACTTCCCATCGAGGGCTTTATTGAATTGCAAAAATTACAAAATGAATCACGTTTAATATTTCTAAGTGTTTTTTTGACATCTTGATCACCAGGTAGGTAGGAAATCTTCCGGAAATTTATTTTTTTATGTACGGAAATCTTCCGGAAATTTATTTTTTTTGTACGGAAATCTTCCGGAAATTTATTACATTCTCATCACATGAGAAAGTATTAGTTTTGGTCGAAAATTAACTTTTGCTAATATCATGAAATCTCGACTTTTTGGGGTCCCCTGAGTCCGAAAAACATGGTCTAGAAAAAGTTTCTGTCTTCGTGTCTGTCTGTAGACACAATGGTGTTGCCACGATAACTCTTGAAAAACTTATTGCATCAACTTGCAACTTTGCATGCACAAAAATAGTGTTAAAATACAGATCGAGTTCGTTAGCCAGCCATTTTCGTCGAAAACTACGCAAACTACGGTAGTTTCAAAATTTTGAAAATTCAATTTTTTCAAATTTCAGAATTTTTATTTTTATATTACTTTAGATTAGGTAAATACAAACAACTTTCCTCTAGAACATTTTTTCATAGAAAGTCAATTTTCGAAGTTATAGGCTCTTAAACAGTATAAAAATATTTAAAAATCCTATAAATAAGGGTAAAAATCAAAATTTCTCAAAGAGAAATAAATTATTACATTAATTCCCACATATTCTGACCTCATTGTACTAAAAAAACGCTCACATTAGCAAAAAACTAGTATTTTCCGGAAAAACTACCGTATATATATTTTTTTTATCATTTTTTTAACAAAACATCCATATTCCGACAATTTTTAGTTAATGCAAAAAATAAGTAAAATTTTTAAAAACGGTTAAAATTTTGATTGGTTTTGTTGTAAACTACTATTTTTAAAAATATAAATTTCCGGAAGATTTCCGTACAAAAAAAATAAATTGCCGGAAATGTTCCGGATGATTTCCACAAAAAATATAAATTTCCGAAAGATTTCCGTTAAATCCCAGTTGATTTCAGTGGTATTAAATCTACAACCTCTGTATGTAATATTAGACGGTACGAGATAGAGATCCAACAGAACAGGGAAGTGATCTGATCCATATCTTTCATCATCAACATTAACTTCTGCCATATTGGCAAGAGCTGGAGTGGTTGTAACCAAATCTAAAATGCTAGTAGTTTGATTGATGGAATTATGATAGGTGCCTTGTGTATCATTTAAGACAGTAAATGGTGAGGCTTCTAAGGTGGGATAAAAGTTACGACCATTTTGATTGAAGGTAGTATGTCCCTATAATGGGACATGTGTGTTGGAATCTCCACAAAGAATAACGTGGTTATATGTTTGTGCATACATAAAAAATTCATTCCATTGAGCAGTGGTGACAGCAGAATTAAGAGGTAGATATAAAGAAAATACTATTATTGGACCCATTGATGTTTGAATACCTATAGCTGTAAGTTCAGCGAGGTTGTTAAATATTGGTGGGACATCAATTTTAGAAATCTGAAAAAAGGATTTGCAAAAAATCGCCGTACCACCACCTCTTCCCACTGCTCTGTCGCATCGATTGCAAGAAGACTAGAAACAGGAAGTAAAACTTCGGCAGTGCTGAGTTGCTCAGCTGCTTTATGGTCAGTGTTGTATTTATCTTTCTTCTTGATTCTTTTTACACAGTACGTTGTCGGCATTTTATAAATATTTTAATAACAATAAGTTAATACACTTTACTAATCACTTGAATAATTTATAATAATGTATCTGTTTTGACACACGTCGTTCATTAATTTCACTTTAAAATTAATCTCAAATTGCGCCGACGACTTTTCGAAACGAAACGCCTGGTTAAAGGCAGGCTTGTGACTCATCCCCACTACCGAAGTTTTACCTTCTGTCTCTAGGCTTCTTGCTCAGTTGATACATCCAACTTTTTAGCTGCATTATCATTGCGATAGCTGCGATGCCTTTTCGCATAGATACAGTATCTAATTGTTGGATGTGTTAACCAATTTATTAGATCTCACTCAAGAGTCCAACGAATTGGATACAGCAGCCAACTTTTATTCTTAGTGTACAATTACATATAAAAATATTTCACAATTTGAGAATTTTTTTTAGACAACAATAATTAATTGTTCATCAAACAATGTAAAATTGATTATTTTTAATTTCTTAACAGATTTTTTGATTAATTTTCATAATTAATAAATATGATAACAATATATTTTACGATTTTATTAAAACTTATTGTTATTTAAAAAATGTTTAATAACAAAAATTAAAAAACAGGGATTATGATATCGATACAGAATTTAATAAAGAAGATGTCACAAAAATAAAAAGCGTTTTGGTTATGAATTGTTACCTGTAGAGTAATTTGAAACAAAACTTGCGCGGTCATAAGCAAATAATGCACAAGTTTTGAAATCGAAGGTATATTATTTTCAAAATTTGAGTTAAAAAAATTGTTTGAAATTTTAGTCGGGCAAAATAAAAAAAATTTTTTCCATTTATTTTTTTCATAAAAGTACTTCTTATTATGAGTATTTTGTAAAAAAAATCTTAATCGGTCAATAAGAAAAAAAGTTATGTGTCTTTTTTGAAAAACCGACCAAAATTTTGAGTTAGAGGTAACTCAAAATTTTTTTTAAATTTTGAAAAAACTTTTATACATATTTATTTCATGCATATAAAGGAACAAATTCAGAAAGTATTTTTAATATTGCTAAAATCATCCAAAATTCTTATGATTACTTGGCGTGGAATTGCTCGACTGGATTGTCTTCTACTTTAACTAAATTCGTGTTAATTTTTTGTTTGAGATGAACCAGCTTCTTATAATAATGGTCACCGAAGATATACAGACTTCCACAATATCGCGCACAACGCCTCCATTTTTAAATGTTTATAAAAATCTTTCGTAGGAATTTGTAGTTTAAACTGTGTATTTTTAGACAATAAATTGTTTTATTTTAAAATGTTAGTGGTTTTCTTTTAATTAATTCATGAAAATAGTCAATTTTTCCCGGTATAACTAGGGTTGTCCCTTTTATTTTTGATTTAATGAATTTCTCATTGTCGGTGCAATAAAAATAATACCAACCCATACTAGGTGAAGCCATGAGAATACGAGAGACAGTTACTGAAGCAATAGCTTCTCGCGCTGCCTTTTGACTGTTGCCAACTTTTGTTCCACTCTCATTTTGAAGTTCAATGCCACTTTTGAGTTCGGTAATTCGCATTAGAGGAATATTAATGCAATTGGCAGCTGCCACTGCAGCCAATGGTACCAGGCGTCCTGCTAGTGGTGGCGCTCTTTTCGCAAGTCGATTTAGCGAGAGAGCCGTGACAACAGCGCCACCTGTTGCGCCTACATAACTCTGGACCAACGTTTCCACTGGAATTGGGGATGATCCACTTCGATTTGTATAATTGACCAATGCATTAAACGACTGATTACACCATTGCCAAAAAACAACAGCTGGTGTTGATCTAAAAATAATTTTTTTTTTATTTATATCCTTTTTTCTCCAAAGATAGATGTAATCATAAAAATTGTTAATTACACTGAAAAAAATTTTGTGTATCAGCTGCCCACTAGCGGCCACGCTTCTATGCATTCTGTGTATAGCTGGTATCCAACTTCAGAACAGGAGATGCCCATTAACAGCGCACACGCTGTACGAAAATACCTAACTCATATGGTCAACATCGCAAAGTATGTAATGTAACAGTCTTTTTGTTTTGCCCGTAACTTTTAAATAACAAGAAATTGATAAATTTGTTTGGATGTATCTAAAAATATATTTAAATATATTTAAAAATATATTTTTAAAATATATTTTTTTATCAATATTGCTTATGAAAATAAAGTTTTTAGAATGTATTATTTAAAAGTTATGAACATTTTAAAAAGACTGTTACGTTACAAGAGTTTCGTTTTCCGCGATGTTGACCATATGTAAAATGTGTACGAGTTGTCTGTAACATGGGTAGCTGCTATACGTTGTCTGTAAAAACGCCGCTGCACAGTAAGACATACAGCGCTTACCCAAAATTTTTTCCCGTGCAGATGATAATTTTTACAATTTTCTAGATTACTCATTATTCTAAAGGTCATTTTATTCAGTATTTCTGTGTCTCAATAGGCTAAGCCACGTAACATTAGACATCTCTATGTACTATTCTGCTGTCTATAGTAAAAACCTATAGTAACCACTATTTTGGTAAGATTGCGAATTCGTGATTTGTTTATAACACCGGCACACAAAAAAATTTCAAGTGCGAAGAATTTATTCTAATATAAAATATTCTATTTGACTGATATATAAATAAATATTATTTTATATTTTTTAAAGATTTCATTACTTAAGATATTTTTCAAAAAAATTGATTAATTTTTCAATTTTCGTGCAATATATTTGTGTGGCTGCACAGTCTAGAAAAATGGAGAAAAAATATTAAAACTCTTATAACATAATCATAATAGTCTCAGCTTTTATTTAAAAAATTTATTAATTTAATAAATCTTAATTACTATTACTATTCTATAATTTTTTGTTATAAGTAAAATTATATTTATATTGAAAAAAGTTTAATAATAAATAATAAATAAATAATTCATATATTAATGAGGGTGCCCAACGGTCAGGGAAGTCAGGGAATTTTAATCGAAATCAGGAAATTTTTTTAAAATGTCACAAAAATTCGATATTTTTTATTTTATAAATTTTTAACCGACCAGATACTTGAATGAGTGAATCACTTTCATTTATTGGTACTCTTTCATTTTTTAAATGTTCATCAAAAATTTTTCTAATTTGGAAAACTTTGTGAAAATGATTTTAATTTTATCTCATAGAAACGCGGCTTTAGAAAGTGGTTTTTCAATAAACAAAGAATGTCTGGCCCAAATCAATTGGCAATAAACAGTATTTTAATTTAAGTATGATAATTAAATTATTTTATTTTTGTTTTTTTAGATTTTATGTGTGTAATATTTTGTTTACAACAAACTTTAATATTTACCAGCTCATATAATTTTTTTTGTTAAAGATTTGTTATAAAGAAGGGAGAAAAAAGGGCAGGGAAGAGTCAAGGAAAAGTCCGGGAATATTTTTCTTAGTACTTGCAGGACACCCTGAATTAATTATAAAATATATAACCGTATTTTAAAAGCAAATAAATTTTTTTTGTGAATAAATACCAAGAACCATTTCGAAATTTTAATTTCGTTTTAGTTCCGGACTTTCAGTTTCCGTCATTTTTAACTGATTTTCAGTTTCATTCCACTGATTCAAATCGCGAGAATAAAGTCATTGATTCTTAGTCAAATTTCACTAATATTAAGTAGGAATTTCACTGATTCTAATTAAGTGAATAATTTCATTAAAATTAGGTATAATTTTTGATGATTTTGTTCGTATTACTTCATGTAATGAATGTTTTTTATAATAAACAAAATATAATAATTTATTTTATACAAATATGTCTATTTTTATAATATTCATAAACATGTAACGTAATTGTCTTTTTGTTTTATCCATAACTTTTAAACACCTAGGAATTTAAAACTTTCTATGTTTACATTTTAAGGCTATGTCCAAGTTGCAAAATGTAATCAAGCCAAGCACTAAAATCACATTTTTCAAACAGCCTTTTTCCTCACAAAAATTAACATTTTTACACTATCTTTGCAAAAATAGTAAATTGGAGTGTCAAAGTTTCCAATAAAATCCTCTTTGACAATTAGCAATAAAAAACGATAAGTAAAATATCAAATTAAAATGACTTGTAAAATAGCATTTTTGACGCGTCGCGAAAATTAAACTGTTTGAGTATATCAACCGAACGAACGATGATGAAGTGCCAGTCAGCTATTGGACGGTCAACACGTGGAAGAAGAAATTTTTCCCTTTCCTCCTTGAAATTACAAGAAGAAAGGGTAAAAACTTCTGCAACGTCCGTGTGGTTGCAGGGTTGGGTTGGTCAGGGTTGGGCGCGTAAAATACCTCAGGTAAATTACGTGGTTTTTTACGGTAAAATGCAAGGTAAATTACGTGGTTTTTTACGGTAAAATGCAAGGTAAATTACTTTATTAGCTTTTGACGCGTGGTAAATTACTCAAACATAACCTCCAAACTGTCAAACTAATTATTTTAAATTCAATAAATACCATACATATCTATGATTTAATAGGCGATTATAGCCAACATTTTTTTATATTTTATTGAAAATTAAGGAAGAATCCGACAAACAATCGGAACAAAAGTTATAGTTCAATGTCATAATTTCGTATTTAAAAAAAAGTTAAATTAAATATTAAATTACATTTGGTAGAAGAGTAAGGAATTTAATTTTCTACGTTTTGAACATTTTTAAGGTATATTTAATTAAAAAATATTATTTTTGTTAATGATAAATAATTTAAGTAACATAACCTAAAATTTAAGAAATGTTTAATATTGGGATCTGAAAAATTTGTCTTTTTATTTTAAATTATGACAGTGGAATAACTTTTTTTGACTGTTCCTTTAGATTCTTCCTTAATATAAGGTGATTTGTGATTTTGTTTAATTTTATGTTTCAGCATAACATTGTTAACAACAAAATGTGAGGTTAAAAACGGTTTAATTTGAACCAGGTAATTTACCAAGTATTTTACCAGTTTTTGTCATAAATTTTTATTTATTTACGAAAATAAGAATTGCAAAAAATTCTTCATTTTTCTGTCTTCTTCTGCTGCTTTTTTGCACTTCTTATTTTCGTAAATAAATATATATTTACATTTTCTTTTAGAAAATGGTAAGTTGAAGCCCCCACAGCACCGAAACTTTCCTAAAAATTTACTAAATATTTACTTGCAATATTCGGAATATCTAATTGCAATGTTTAGTTAAAATTGTGTAAAGATTTATATTTCCCGATTAAATAAGTGTTTAGTGTGAACATTTCCGGAACATTTCCTAAAGATTTTCGCCTAATTATAATTATAATTAGGCGAAGATTTCATTGAAATGTTTAGGAAAGTTTCGCGCTAAACACTTATTTAATCAGGACATATAAATCTTTACACACTTTTCACTAAACTTTTTAGTTAAATATGCCGAATATTGCAAGTAAATATTTAATAAATATTTAGGAAAATTTAGGTGCTGTGGGGGAGTATAGTTACTACACCTAGCATAGCTGATAGCATGTAAAAATAAATAAGTTTCAGAGACCTTGGCATGGTCTGCGCGTGCGCGGAGAGCAATCGTCTCACATCACAAAAAGTTTAAGTCTTTGACTATATCAACCACACCCACATAGCACAACAACTTACAGGAAGTTTCCCGTGTGACCCTTCGGAGGTTATCATTGGTAACTTTCTGAAAATTTCCAGGAAATACAATAATGTCCGCAGGTTAGAAGTTTCCAAAAATTTTTTAGTGAAATTATTATTTAAAAAAGGGACTCGAACCACCATAGGCCTCAAAAGTGTGCTGCTCGAATAGCGCTTTATGCGCTCAACCAAATCGTCACTTGACTTCACACACGCGTCCAAAATGCTTTTTTACAGGTGATTTTAATTTGTTATTTTACTAATTGCTTTTGAATTCTCATAGCTAAAAATTATTTTATTAGAAACTTTGACACTCTAATTTACCATTTTTGTAAAGAAAGTGTAAAAATGTTAATTTTTGTGAGAAAAAGGCTGTTTGGAAAATGTGATTTTAGTGCTTGGTTTGTTTACATTTTGCAATTTGGACATAGCCTTAAAGTTATTTTTTATATTAATTTTGCATAGGAATATAAAATTTTTTGAATTTATTGTTTAAAAGTTATACATATTTTAAAAAGACTGTTACGTTACAAAAGTTTCCTTTTCCTCGTTTTTGACCATATATTCAATTAATTACCCAGTAAAAAAAAGTATTAATAATTAATTAATTTATTACTCATAATAAATTAATAACTAAATATTATTTGCGTTCACTTGGATTTCTTTTCAATTTCAAAATTTTCCGCCTTTCCTAATAACTTTCTGCCGGTAACGTCATGCTTCTTTTAATCTGTCATGCATTGTAGGCATAGTAAAGCATATGGTAATCGATCAACATTTGACATTTTTTTTCACATTTAATTTTTCGTTTTTACTTAAAATTTCTTATTTCCTTCTCGCAATAGCCATTTTTATACATCACGTTACTCACGCTCTTCATATATATTCTCAACTTTGCTTAGGAATCTTTAAATCGAGAGTTTAAAACAAAAAGTATTCACGGTGAGCAAAATGTATTCACCGTAACCCACCAATACGGTTTTGTCGCGAAAACGCATTCACCGAACGTCACCACCAATACTTTTTTTCTATTCTGAATACTTTTTTTTTTACTGGGTACTCTCTAAATCTGAATATGTGATACTTCAATTATTATACATTATAAGTCGTCTTCTCGAGCAATAAGTTCATACGCCCTTATAAATAAGTGAATTTTTCACATATTTTGAGTGAAATATCACTTATTACAAGTGTATATGCACATATTGATCGAGAAGACGATTTATTTAGAAATATGTGCATTTTCACATATTCAGATTAAGAGAGTATAAAAAATATGTTTAATAATTTGTTAAATAATTTAAAAAATAATTTGTTATTTAAAAAAGGGCTTAGGGGGTTAAGTATGCAAAAAATGCCACCGCTTTTATTTTTCTCAAATTTGGCCCATATGTTACTATCAATATGACTATAACTTTCTGCAATTTTGAACTCAAAATTCGCTTTTTTGGGGGAGTTATGGAGGGGAAAGCAAAATCAAAAAACTTATTTTTCTCGAAAACTACTGAACCGATTTTAATGAAATTTTAAGAGGTTGTAAATATAGATAAGACGATTTTAGAAAAAAAAATCCACATTTTTTTTAGGGGTATTTTTTTAAGTGACCACTTTCTATTTTGTTGTAAAAAGTACCTTATAATGTCCTCTTTAACATATATTTTTTTCAAATTTTTTAAAAATATAGTTTTGGAGTAAAATGTCAAAAACCATGGTCATGCTATTTGTCACGTACGGTAATGCACATATATGGGGCATTTCATGTCAAGTGATCAAGGTGGAGAAAAATTTTTCTCCAATCGTAGCAAAACTTGGGGCTTTTGTAGTACTCATAGATAGTAATTTTTCGTAAAAATATTTTTTTATCTAGTCCAATATTTTCCGAGGGGGAGAGGGTTAAATTTTTGTGTTTTTCAGTACAATGCTTATTTCAATAATTTTTTACTCTTAAACAATTAAACATACAAATTTGACAAAGTACATTTTGGGAAGGTTTTTTCATGCTCTTTCGATTCGAAATAAGCATTTTGAAAAAAAAATGTTTGACCCAAAAAAAATCAAAATCAAATATAAATTTCAATTTTTGGGGGAAAGAGACCCGATTTTTTTTTTAAAGGAAAGCTGAGGTTTTTTCCTAAAAGAACATATAAATGATAAAGTAGGACTAGAATGTTTAAACATTGAAAAAAAGAATTTTCTCCAAAACGGAGCTAAAAACCGGGTTTAGAGCGCTCCGGCGAGTAGAAAACTCTTTTTTTCAATGTTAAAACATTCTAGTCCCACTTTATCATTTATATGTCCTTTTAGAAAAAAACCTCAGCTTTCGTTTAAAAAAAGGGTCTCTCTCCCCCAAAAATTGAAATTTATTTTTAATTTTGATTTTTTTGGGTCAAAAAATTTTTTTTTTCAAAATGCTTATTTCCAATCGAAAGAGCATGAAATCTGAATGTACTTTGTCAAATTTGTATGTTTAATTGTTTAAGAGTAAAAAATTATTGAAATAAGCATTGCACCAAAAGACCCCTTGATCACTTGACGCGGAATCCCCCATATACATATGGGCCATATTAATGTGATAGGGTACAGCTAAATAATTATGGAAAAAGTGACCCGAATATATTTTTCCCATTCATTCCTACCCACTTAAAAATAACTTTTTCAAATTTTTAACTCAAAATTTTGAGTTTTTTGGAACTTATGGAGGGGAAAAAATCGAAAAACGCATTTTCCTCAAAAACTACTATATGTATTTTAATCAGCTTTGGATATGTTGAAAAGACAATTAAAGAGATTCCAAAAAATAAATTTTTAATTTTTTTTCAAAAAATTTCAAAATCACATTAAAGTGACATTTTTATATATTTTCTCATTTCATTCTCTTATGTGATCTACTTAATAAAAAAATTTTTCCCGACATGATTTCAAGGTGTGTCACGGTAAATAACTCAAAAACCCTATCCGGAACATTTTTATGTTGTATGCGAATGGTTAACTAATTAATTATTTATTTAATTACAAAATAATACTTAGGGGTTTTCTGAATACAAGCCTGAAATCGATGTCAAAAAAATTATTTCTAAAGAAAAATCCAAAAAATTTTATTTTTACATTTAAAATTTTTTTCTTTTTGGATCGTTGAAGCGGTACATCACACTTTTTTATTTAACTTCTTTAACAGTCTTACTTTTTAAAAAATAATGGCTTAGATGATTTTAGAGTGCGACACGGTAAAAAAACTCCAAAAATCCTCAAATTTGATTTTAAAATTTTCGAAATTTTTTTGTTTGTCTAAAAATATTTTTTTATATCAACTTCAGATTTGTATTTAACAACCTTAATAAGCCACTAGTAATATGTTGCAAAAATATTTGACAGTTATTTTTAAATTAACCATCCGCATACATCATAAAAATGTTCCGGGTAGGGTTTTTGAGTTATTTACCGCGACACACCTTGAAATCATGTCTGGCAAATTTTTTTTATTAAGTAGATCACATAAATAGATCTTTCGAACAAAAGAGAAAGTGGTAACTTAAAAAAATAACCCTAAAAAAAATTTGGATTTTTTTTTCTAAAATCGTCTTATCTATATTTACAACCTCTTAAAATTTCATTAAAATCGGTTCAGTAGTTTTCGAGAAAAATAAGTTTTTTGATTTTGCTGTCCCCCTCCATAACTTCCCTTAAAAAAGCGAATTTTGAGTTCAAAATTGCAGAAAGTTATAGTCATATGGATAGTAAGATATGGGCCAAATTTGAGAAAAAGAGAAGCGGGTGTATTTTTTGCATACTTAACCCCCTAAGCCCTTTTTAATTTTAAAGAAGTTACAAATAATTGCAGAAATTAAATTATTTTTAAAAGTAGGTGAACTCCACGTCAACTCATCACAGATATTTTCCAGATTAATGGGGATTTGGTAAATACTTTGTGTATATACTCCTTAGGCGATGGGAAAAAAGTCCCCTAAATATTTATTGAAAAAAATAAAAAAATGGCGGAGATATGACACTTTGAATTTTTTAGTAGGGGAGACCGGGGCTAAACCGGACAAGTTAAATATTTCCGAAACCGTGAAGAATTTCAAATCTTGTAAATAACCTATGAACGAGCAATTTCGTGATGCATATGCTGCATGAGGTTTTAGGGACATGTCAATTTTCTTGTAATAATAGTTGCCGTTAATATGTGAAAATGTCATTTCTTGAGGTAAAAGTAAAAAATTTTTGTCTTCATTTTTTTGGGTTTTTATCGTTAAAATTAAAGTGCAAATATCATACCGCCATTTTTCTTTTAGCTCAAGGTGTACTGAGTTTAGTAGAAAAAAAGTTTAATGGAAAACATTAAGAAGAAAAAATATATTGCAGGTTACTTATTAGATGACGGTGTGGGGCTGAATCGGACATCGTGATTAAAAACAACCAAATCTTTGAATTCCTTAATTTACTTTATATTAATTAACTAGTTTATACTATATTCTTTGCTTAGAACCACTTTATAAATAAATAAATAAAGAATTTATTTTAAAATTCGAATTCGCAAGCGAGTTGCTACAAACAGACAAGTCTGAAAGCTGTAATTCATTTTATATTATAATTATTACCGGTTTTACATATTACATTATATTCTTTGTACAGAGCTATCTACAAATAAATAAAAGAAGAATTGATTTGACTTTTTTACAAAAAAAAGAAAATTTGTATCTCATTCTTTAATTAATTGGCCGTGTCCGATTTAGCCCCATGGGGTGTCCGGTTTAGCCCCACCAATTTTCGGGTTTTCGTTTTTGAGGTAGTTTTTTTTTGCACTATTTTTGACAAATTTGAAAAATAAAAATCGCCATTTGAGAAATATGTGGTTTTCAATTTCTTATTTATTTTTACCAAAAGATGCCAAAATTTGTCTGTTAAATGATCTGATAAGTTTCATTGTGGGACCGCCATGGGTTTTCGAAAAAACATTAAATTTATTGTGATGCATGATACAAATTTATACGTCCTTTCAGAAAATGTAAAAAAACAAATGACCATCACAAGTAATAAAAATTCAATTGTTTATTTATAAACAATTAAAAATAAATAGTGTTCTGGATGATATTTTAAGTTGAAAAAATTACTAAAATGTTCTTAATAAACCACTAAAAAATATCCCGTTGAAAAAAAATAGCACGAACTTTTAATTTGCTTAATTTTAAGCATTTGTGCCGCTGAAACGACTGCGCTTCTCAAACACTACATCTATGTTAGAAATAAATTTATTTTAACGTAATTTTTACATTTAATTTCTTTTAATGGAACATTTAATTAATTCTTTTTGTTGAATGGTAATTACAGAGGTGTTGCACAAATTGTTAAAATATAGAATTGTTGAATTTTCTTTGAAATTAAAAAAAATAATGAGCGAACTAGAGTTAAAATTAGGATTGGATTAAAACATTTTTAACCCTCCATCCGTCGCATCTTTTTTTGTAACGCGATCCGTCGCAGGTGAGGAAACTTCTCACCCATCGTAAATTCATCAAAAATTGTTATAAAATGCCAAATTTTTTTTGGAATGTTCATTATAATTTCCAAACAACCTATTGCAAGTAAAATTAACTTTCATTTTCTGTTAATTATTTAAATAAAAAATTAATGACAAATGAAATCGAGTATATGCGGTCAGTCGCACGGTGAGAAGTTTCCTCACTTTGCGTCAAAAATTCTTGACATTTGCTGCTTAAAAATTCAATTACAAAAAAACTCAATTAAATAAAAACACAAAAATTGTTTTCAAATAAAGAAGAAGAATTTTGTGAAAGGTACTGAGAATATGAAATTATAATTTTTTGTATTTTAAAGGTTATAAATAAAAAAAGAAACTGGGTGAGGAAACTTCTCACCAAGCGACGGATGGAGGGTTAACAATAATTCCAAATGTAAACTATTCTTTACACGGAGAGACCCACATTCGTAAAAATTACTAAAAATGGTTGCAATGACCGCACGCATAGAACCTTGTTCGTTGAAATAGGGATAGGGAAAAAGTTCGCTGTGAGATCAAACAAGTTCGCTATGACAGCAAACTCGCATAAATTTTTACTAATGTTTGCTGTCACAGCTGACATGTTCGCTGCCACTGCAAACTTCTTAACTGTGGTAGCTAATTTTCAGAGATTTCACAGCAAACATCTGTGTACTACTGCAGCTAATTTATTTTTTTCCGTGCGGAAATAAGGGGACTTTTAGCATAATGTACTACAGAATTAGATAAATTTACAAAAGAAATAGATAAATTTGCTACATTGAAATAGCAAGTTTTAATACTTTGTGTATGGCGCCTGCATTTCTATTGGTTGCTAACTTTGTCAATCTCCGTAAATGAGCCGATGCCATCCGATCATTGACAGTGACTATGTTTCGCGTATGTGAAATAAATTTGAATATTATCTACAATAATTAAATATAAATTGAAACGTAGGTCGTTCGTTATCTCAGAAATTGACCATTATAAATTAATAAATTTTGCATTTATTCCTGTCCCAAGATCTATGTCTTATAATAAGTTGTTAAGAGTAAACTGCTTTCTCGTAAGTGCTGTAAATTTTCATTATTCAATATATAAGGAAACAAAGATGTATACTTTCAGTGAAATTCGTTGTCGTGCGTGCAGTTGTGTATTAGTGTATTAATTAACCGCGTCTATACATATAAGTGAAATAAACATTTGTGTGTCTTCAAATATTTATCCAACAAATATATAAGTGTGTGTGTGTCTGTGTATGTAAAAATCCTTCCAGTTTACCTCCATTAGTCAAAAATTGATGGGAAACCGGCGACAAAAATCCGTATTTTTTCTTTTTGCATTTACAAACGACTGTAGTAATTTTACGTACACAATACTTCTGAGTTTACTACAGTTGTTTGGACCTATTGGACGAAATAGTAAGAAACTTTGCTAATTTGGTGAACATTTGTCGGGATTAGTGACTTAGTGTAGAAAATAGTAAAAAATACAAAAAGTTCGCTTATTTCCGGTGGTTGCAATGTGAAAATAGTAAATTCTAGTGTGATTTTATACAAAAATTAGTAATCTCGGTCTCTCCGTGTAGAAACAGTTCTGTTTCTAAAATAAAATAATAAAATGAATAGTTTAGCATTTATTCTCTCCGATAAATTACGAATTCTAATCAATCGATTAAAATCATAAAAACAGGCCTCGGATCGACTTTAAGGCGCAAAAATAATAGTCGCTTATTTAGTAACAAAAAAAAGTTGTTTACTTTATTCATTATTATCACAAAAATTCTTTAAACTTTCTCAATTTTAATTAATAAAAATGTTTGACGATTTGGCTTTTTGCATTGAAATTAATAAACAAAATGAAATTTCACATAGAATTTAACATATAAAACATTTTTTGGAATGAATCAGAATATTCATCACGGTAAAAATGTTTACTATAATTTCACTTTTTAATTAGTAAATTTTACTTATAAATTTGTAGAAATAACTAGAACATTATTGTTATAATTTAATTCCAAATGTAAACTATTCTATTCTTTAGAAATTTGAACTCTAGTTCGACCATTATTTTTTTTAATTTAAAAGAAAATTCCACAATTCTATATTTTAACAATTTGTGCAACACATCTGTAATTACCATTCAACAAAAAGAATTAATTAAATGTTCTATTAAAAAAAATTAAATGTAAAAATTACGTTAAAATAAATTTATTTCCAACATAGATGTAGTGTTTGAGAAGCAGTGCCATTTTTTTTCAACGGGATATTTTTTAGTGGTTTATTAAGAACATTTTAGTAATTTTTTCAACTTAAAATATCATCTAGAACACTATTCATTTTTAATTGTTTATAAATAAACAATTGCATTTTGCACTAAAATTAAATATTTTTATCAGAAAATATTGTTAGTTATACTTCATTTCAAGACAAATAAAATGCAACTTGAAAAATTAAAATCGATCAATAAGTTTTTGAGAAATTCATTTTTCAATTAAATACGTTCAAAATTTTCAATAGTTAATAACATTATCAAAAAATTTTTTTTGCAAAATCCTTTGGTAGTATGATTTCTTATATAAAATACTATTAAAATAACCACATTAGTACGAAAAAACAAATTAAAAGGTTTTGGGGGCTCTTTTCAGGAATTCTGACTCCCCTGTCTTTTCCAATGTTTTTTCATCATGCATCACATTAAATTAAATTTTTTTTTCGAAAACCCATGGCGGTCCCACAATGAAACTTACCAGACCAATTAACAGACAAATTTTGGCATCTTTTGGTAAAAATAAAAAAGAAATTGAAAACCCCATATTTTATAAATGGCAATTTTTATTTTTCAAATTTGCAAAAATAGTGCAAAAATATTTCTTGTTAATTATAATATTTTTTAATAAGATGATGACAAAATTGATCACTCCGAGTCAGGATTCAATAAATAAAATTCAATTTTATTTATTGAATCCTGACACGGAGTGATCGATTTTGTCATCATCTTATTAATTTTATCGACCGAGTGATAGCAGCATTATTATATATATATAATATTTTTTGGTTTAAAATATGGTATTTTACGAACAATTTCTGATATTGAATATTAAAATCGGATTATTAGAGTAGAAGTTATGAATTTTTTTTTAAAGTACTAAAAAATTCAAAGTGTCATATCTCCGCCATTTTTATATTTTTTTTTTTTTAATATTTAGGGGACTTTTTTCTTATCGCCTAAGGAGTATATACACAAAGTAATAACCAAATCCCAATTATAGTCTAGAAAATATCTGTGATGAGTTGACATGGAGTTCACCAGTGTAGTAATCAAATTCTTCGCAAAAATTCAATTACGTTCAAAAATTTTTTTAAATGAAATACTAAAGAAAACCCATCATTTACTATATATGCAAACGAAAAAAAAAATTTCATTTTATTAATTTCTTTCAACTTTAACTAAAAAGTTTAATGAAAATTGTGTAAAAATTTAAATGTCCCCATTAAATAATTGTTTAGCAAATAAATATTTAATAAATTTTTAGGAAAGTTTCGGTGTTGTGGGGGAGAATTTATACCAAATTATTTTCTACACTCCACGTTTAAATTATATTATTTCTGCGAGTTAAACTCGTAGAAACGTCAAAAGCTATTATTTTATTAAATAAATATAAAAGGCGGAAAAATAATAATAAAGTATTCATTTAAAAATTAAGTTACCCTTGTAGAAATTGAAACGTAGTCATCTGGCCCTGATCAGATTAAATAGGGCCCTGATTTGAAAATAAAACACTTTTTCTGATCAGGTCCTGAAGTGGTGTTTTAAAAATAGGCCACATCAGGGCCTTATAAGGCCCTGATCACAACCTGATTTGGTATTTTATAATTATACTTATAATAAATTAACTTATTTTATCTACAATAAAATTTATTTCTATCATTTCATGTGAATATGGAAGGTTAAATTTAATATACAAATTGTTTTATTTCTTTTCAATAAAAAACTAAAATTTTGTTAAAAAATGAAAATGATTGACAAATCGAAATTATTCAGATTTTGTTCTCTTTCTTTCTAAAGAAATATAGAAAATTGTGCAAATTTTAGTAAAAAAAGAAAATTATTTGCATTATTTCTATTTTCAAACAATAATTTTGTAAAAAAACTGAATTTTTTTTTGAAAAAGGAAAAATTTTTTTTTTAATTAATTACAATTTTTGAACAAAATGTCAAGTTATATTTTCTATTGTTTAGAATTAGAATATTATATCCGTACCTTCAGATTTAGAAAAATTTTAATTAATTATTATTTGTTTCAACTCGAACTGTTTTTTGTTGTTGAAACTGACGTAAAAGGAATTTTAAATAATTGAATGTGGCTTTTTCAAAGTAATCTGGAACCTAATAAGGCCCTGATCAGGGCCTGAAGAATGGTTGTGATATAAGTAAATCCTGATCAGGGCCAAACCACAAATAGAATTTACTTAAGGCAATTTCTACACGGGTATTAATGTTTTTGAATAATTTTATAATTAAAGAAATTCATGAATAAAGGTAATGGAATTTTGTTTTGAGTATCTAATTATTTTTCGAGTGAATTAGAATATTCTTTAGGGTCAATAATAAAGTCAACATTTTTTCTAGAAATCAGGAAAATTTTAAATTTAATTATTCACTTATTTATTTTTGATTTTTTAAAAATCAAAATTAAATTTTTCTGAAAACCCTTCAGGTTTTTACTTTGGACAAAAGTATTAGACACGTGCTCTATAAATCTGAATATATGTGAAATTTCACTTATTATACGTTATAAGTCGTCTTCTCGATCAATAAGTGCATATACACACTGAGAAAAATGGATATTGAGCTTTAATATCTAGATATTAACGTTTAATATCTGTGATAGTCAAACACATTAACATCTTAGATGTTTTAATTTAATATCCACAGATATTGGAAAAGACGTGTTCAAACATAACGTCAAATTTGTAGATTATACCTTTTACCATCTAAGATATTAAACCATAACATCTAGATGTTATATAAAATACCATATTTTCTTAATATCTAGTATATTAAGATTTTTAATATCCAATTTTCTCAGTGCACTTATAAATAAGTGAATTTTTCACTTATTTTGAATGAAATTTCACTTATATTACAAGTGTATATGCACTTACCCAAGTCAAAATTTAGACAATCTTTTGACTCTCTTTTTTTAAACCTCTTTTGAACCTGAAAACGATGCGTAAAAATCAATATTCCGATGTTGAGAGGTTGAAAAGAGGATTTCAAATTTTTTAATTTTCTATCTATGAAAATAGATTTATTGAAATCATTAAAAAACTATTATTTGCATCTTCTATAGTGCAATTAAAAAATAACTCAGTGAAAAAAATTTCAATTTTAGTTTTCGAAATATTTTTAAAAATATTTCACTAAAAAAAAATTGTTTGAATCAAATAAAAATTGTTTGATTTAAAGAAATCATTTATTTGGTTATAATCCAATAAATGTGTATTTGAACCAAATACATATTTATTTGACCTAAATATTTGATTTTATCGCATCACACTGAAAAAAATTGCGTTTAACCGAGTGGTAGAAATAGCTCGGTTAAAAAAAAGTATTTAAAAATAAATAAGATATGGTCAAAAGAAACTATAAGTTCTACTGATTATCACAACCGAGCTGAGACGGTTAAAACACATCTGTTAAAAATAACCATCCGATGGATTATTGTCTTAATCAATCTCAAATGGGCATAATTAAAACAAACTTTCGTAGTTGTCGTTACCTATTTGTTTTTTGAATTCAAACTATTACTGTATGATTAATATTTACCGAGCTTCATAAAAATAGGCAAAATAGGCAAACTTGTCTTAGTTAATAGCAAAGGCTATATGTAATTTTATGAAGTCCACTGTGAAATATGCGTTATTTATAAAATCGATATTCTAATTTTTTAACGCTCCTAACTAGTATGTAAGTCCGTTCTACGAGTTACGAATTTGGAAAAAATCGGGACATAGGTTTTTTTTAGATTTGAGTGTCCTCTTTTAGAATCTGAAAGAAAATTTCAATTTCAATTTAGTCATAAAAAGTTGTAATTGTTTAAACAAAAAAAGCAGTTTTTTTAAACGTTTTTTGTTATTAAAATTAGATTATTTACTCGAATTCGGTTGGGAAAAAACCGGGACAAGAAAATAACGCGTCCAAAATGTTGGGACTATCAAATAGGAATAATGCAGAAATTTTTTTTTCTAATTTCAAAATGGCGCCTCCAAAATGGCCGCCAAAGTATTGAAATTTGTAAAAATAATGTTAAAAAATATTAACATTATTTTTTTAACTTTTATGCTTTATTTAAATAAAAAAATGTTGTTTCAACAAAAAATATTGTTATCTGATAATATTTAACAATAATTTTAACATTTTTTATAAACAATTTAAAATCTGTGGGCCAAAATGGTAATCAAATTTTTATTTTTATCAATTCTCATTTCTTATTGCAGTAAAAATGAATAATAAAAGTTAATCACTTAATTCAAAATTTTTAACAATGTTTAAGAATATTATAAACAATTTTTATAAACAAATTGCAAAACATGAAATAGAATCCTATAAAAAAATTATTTTTTGATTATATTACGTTCACTTGCAATCAAAGTGTTGCTAATGGTTCAAACTTTCATTTAACGTTATTTAGCAATATTTAAAAATGTTATAAACAATTTTCATAGAAAAAACAGTTCAGGGATGGAAGAATAAATGTGTTTTCACTTTTAGCTTGGTTTTTCATCAGAACAGATATTTGAAATAAAAATCTTCGTCTGAAATTATTTACCATTTTTTACATTTTTATAAACAATTTTGATTAAAAAAAAGGATTTTCTGAAATTCATTTTTACTGCAAAAAGAAATAAGAATTTATAAAAATAAAAAAATTTTATACCACTTTGGCCCACGAATTTCAAATTATTTATAAAAATTGTTTATAACATTTTTAAATATTGTTAAATAATATTAAATGAAAGTTTATCTCTTTAACAAACATTTGGATTAGAAGAGTGCAATATATAATAAAAAAATGCGTTTTTTCTATTATGGTAATTCATATTTAATGACAAAAGAAAGCTAGTGGGATAGAAAAGAAGTTATTTTCCACTCTGAAAATATTTTTTTATAACAATTTTTTATAAAAATTGTTTATAACATTTTCAAACATTGTTAAATAATGTTAAATGAAAGTTTAAACCTTTAGCAACATTTTGATTGCAAGAGAACGTAATATAATCAAAAAATAATTTTTTTATAGGATTCTATTTCATGTTTTGCAAATTGTTTATAAAAATTGTTTATAATATTCTTAAACCTTGTTAAAAATTTTGAATTAAGTGATTAACTTTTATTATTCATTTTTACTGCAATAAGAAATGAGAATTGATAAAAATAAAAATTTGTTTACCATTTTGGCCCACAGATTTTAAATTATTTATAAAAATTGTTTATAACATTTTTAAATATTTTTAAATAATATTAAACGAAAGTTTAAACCTTTAGCTACATTTCGATTACAATAAGAGAACGTAATATAATCAAAAAATAATGTTTTTCGAGGATTCTATTTCATGTTTTGCAAATTGTTTATAAAAATTGTTTATAACATTCTTAAACATTGTAAAAAAGTTTAAATTGAGTTATTAACTTTTATTATTCATTTTTACTGCAAAAAGAAATGAGAATTGATAAAAATAAAAATTTGTTTACCATTTTGACCCACAGATTTTAAATTGTTTATAAAAAATGTTAAAATTATTGTTAAATAATATCAGATAACAATATTTTTTGTTGAAACAACATTTTTTAATTTAAATAAAGCATAAAAGTTAAAAAAAATAATGTTAATATTTTTTAACATTATTTTTACAAATTTCAATACTTTGGCGGCCATTTTGGAGGCGCCATTTTGAAATTAGAAAAAAAAATTTCTGCATTATGCCTATTTGATAGTCCCAACATTTTGGACAATCAAATATTTTGCTTTTTTTAACCGAGACAATTAATACTCACAATCAAGTTAATAGGTTAAAAAGCTTTATTATAATCGAGTTAAGAAGTTAAAATTAATTAATTCACTTGTTTTATTGTAATAGAACTAATTGACTGCAGTACCTATAAGTTTAAACTATTACTGTAGCCTTTCTAGGTGATTACAGTAACCGAGTAACTTGATTGACGGTTTTGGGTCATCAGTCCTTGATTATTAGTTGCCGTAATCGATTAAGTTGTTACCGTAACCGAGTAATCTTAACAAGTTTTAACCGAAACTTATAATCGTATTTGATCGGTAACTGCAAACAATTCACATTGCAAGTGCTATATTAGCAGCATCGCTCGGTTGGTTATAACTAAAACTTGGTTATATTTAACCGTTAATTTTTCTCAGTGCAAATAACTATTTATTTGAATCAAATACAAACTATTCATTTCAAATAAATGGAATATTTTAAAATAATAAATAATTATTTGAATCAAATATGAAAATTATTTTATTCTATATTTAACACAAAATTTTTTTTTAAATATTTAGTATTTTTTTAAATTATTAATATATTAGTATACTATATTTATTTACTATATTTTAACAGATTTTTAATATTATTTACAAACATGTTCACACAGTTTTTTTCACAACACAACATACAATTTTATTATTTTAGGGGAGAGGGCCCTAAGGTGGTCACCCATCTTTTGCACGACTGTAGATTTCAAATGGAATTATATATAAAGGCCAATAATACGGCGTTTGAAACTGTATCTTATTACCTAACTTCCTATCATAAAGTTTTTTTCATTTCATTAATAAAAAAAAAGTTATGGCACTTTTTAAAAAAAGTTGAAAATTCGACTTTTAAAAAAGTGGTCCCAAGGTGGTCACCATACAAAAATTCACTAAAAAAGTTTTTAAAAAATGTAAGAAACGTATTATTAAGTTGTCTATTTAATATTAATTGTTTTTCAGGATCACAGAAACATATAACATATTTTTTTGCACTTTTTCCTTCGTCAAAAATGATACTTTTTGTGTATGTATTAGACAGGTAAAATTTTGAAAATAATTCTTTTTCATTATTATTTATCATAAAACTTAAAAATTGATAAAATTCACATTCACAGCGATAAATGTTGATAAATATAGCGTATAAACACATTTTTATAAAAAATCAAAAGTGACCACCTTGGGGCCAAAAAAGTGTCCACCTTAGGGCCAAGACACTTTTTTAAACGTTAATGAAAAAATTTTTTAAAGCACAATATTAATTATATTCGTTTGGAATATTATTGTACGATATATAAAGATAATTATAACGATTTTTACTAATTTAAAATAGTTAATTTCGATGATTTTAACACCCAGAGAAAAAAATTTCTCAATAATTTAAAAACAGAAATTTTACGACGTTCACGTTACAAAGAGAGTATACGAATATTTACCTCAAAACTTTACTAAAATCATTGTCTTCTCAAATAATAACATTAACAAACAAGTTGTGAATTAAGATGTTCATTACATGAACATTTTGCTTCCTCTTTACGATAAGCAAAAAATTTGCTTTAAAGTGAATTTTTTCATTTTATTTAATTCTATTAATGCTAATAAAATATATTCTTTTTATACATCAATCGATTCGTCTTGATGAAATGAAGATTTTTAGTTTGTTTTCAAGTCTAGATTAACATTTTATTATAAAGCAATATAATTTTTAAGAAGGAAATAAATTTCTAATAAAAGTGCGAATTTTTTGTTTTAATTATGTTTAATTCTATACATTCAAATAAAATATATACTTTATATATACCAATCGATCCGTTTTAATGTAACGGATAAGATTATTAAAAAATGAGTAAAATTTTATTGTACTGGAATATAACTTTGATAAAAGATCTAAATTTTTGATAAAAAAAGGTAATTTTTCTGCTTTAATTGTCATTAACTCTATAAACTCTCATACAATTTATACTTTATATATACCATTCGATTCGTCTTGATGCAAAGAAAAAGATTTTATTGTATATTAACTTCAATATTCAATTTAAAAAAAAATTTTTGAAAAAAATTTTTTTTTGAAAAAAGTAAAAAAAAATTTTTTTTAAATAGATTTTTTAATGTCCATCAATCCATTTCGAGATATTTTTATGATAAATATGCCTAGAAATTTTCAGACGAATTCGTTAAAACCTCTTCGAGTTATCGTGTTCACAAAAACGGGATCCACACACACATACATACATCTGGACAATTGTTCAGGGTCTTATATAACATAGTCCCATATAGAAGAAAATTTGTCAAAAGGATTTTTAAAAATTTTGTAAATTAAACGACTACAAAGCTTCCTCACGAGGAAGAAAAAACATTCGAAGATACTAACTAATATACAAAAATTTTCTTAGGGTGACCACCTTAGGGCCCTGACCACCTTGGGGCCGTCTCCCCTATATAATTCTTAAAACGAAGAATGAAAAATATTCGCTTGCATGTGAGATCGAACTCACATTCCCCCGCGTTCCTAACGCATACCGCAAGCCTATAAACGCACCTATTTAAGCCGCACGGCCACTGAGACTTGGTGAGAGCTCGGGTTAATCTACTATATCAATGCTAGTTCCTTATGGTCTGTATCCAAATAACAGATTTATTTGTCGAAATATTTTTTATTTGAATTAAATAAATGAAATATTCAAGTGAAATTAATAAATAAACAGTTTCAAGTGAAATAAATAAATGAACAGTTTCAAGTAATTCATTATTTTCCTTTCAAATATTTATTTAATTGATTGAAATATTTTGTTATTTGTCTTGATAAAATAGTGTATTAGCTTTGAATAACGAATTATTCGAATTAAATAATTAAGTTTTTTAGAATCAATCAAATAAATTTATTGTGTCAAATAATTTTTACTTGTATCAAATATACAAAGTATTTGAGTGAAATAAATAAAGGAATAGTTTCAAGTAACTCATTATTTGTAGTAAACAAATTCATTTATTCAATTCCATTAATTTTAGCAGTTTTCAGGTTCAAAAGAGGATTTAGAAGTGTTAAAGAATCTTAAAAGAGGTTAAAAAGAAGTTTTTGGAAATCTAAAAGAGGGTCTAAATTTTGACTCGGGTATTGATCGAGAAGGCGACTTATAACTTAGAAATAAGTGAACTTTCTTCACATATTCAGAATTAAAGAGTGACCACTGAATTTAACATAACACCTTAAAATTGAGTACACAATAAATATTAAGTCAGCCTAACCCCTCCACTTGATTTCAAACTGCACGCTGACGAATTCATCCCCACTTTCTAATTTTCAGGACCGTACTTACATATTTATTAAGGGAGATTTGAATTTCGGTCATAGAAAAAATATATTTCGCGTCGATGACAGATGTTTTATTTAAACAATTTTTACTTCAATTTAAAACTTCACTAATCACTTCATATATTCCAGATTCAATTGAAAACTGTCACTGAAAGTTATTTGAATGATAGCACTTTCAATTAAACTTTGAAACATAATTTTTGTAAACAAAACAATATTTGCAGATGTTACTATTTTAATTATAAGCATTAATAATAGCAGTTTATAAATACAATTAGAAATTTTAAAAGACGCTCTTTTTTTACAGTGAAATAATTTAAATAAATCAGTAAATTTATTTTTAATTTTAAGAGGCAAAATATTCCTAAGAATTACTATTTGAGTTATGTATAACATTTAATTTATAATTATTATAAATATAAATAAATTCAAAAAAGTTACATACATTCAACAATTTATATAAGCATACCGTCTTTGTTTTTTATTTTTTAACTTTCAAATATACGACACTGACTTTAGTAGCGCCACCGTGCACTGTGGAGGACTTAGAAACTAAAGCCAGCGTGCAGTTTGGCGACAGCGTTCACTTTCAAAGCGTGCAGTTCGGAGGCCCGACTGTATATACTCTCTAAATCTGAATTAGTAGAATTATACTAAATTTTAGTAGTTTTCATGAACGACTTTTCACCTTTTTAATTAGTAGAATATTACTAATTTTTAGTAAAATTCTACTAATGTTTTAGTAGAATTCTACTTATTGAAAGTCACTTTTTCACTAAATGAATTAGTGAAACTGTTTTATCGAATATTAATAAAACAGTTCTACTAATTGTTAGTAGAATTCTACTAATCAATTAGTAACGCTCTACTAACAATTAGTAAAATTTTACTAATTGCTAGTAGAATTATTACTAAATCATTTAGTGGCCGACTTTTCACCATTTCATTAGTAACTTTCTACTAATTCAGATTTAGAGAGTATATATATACTCCCACAGCACCGAAACTTTCCTAAAAATTTATTAAATATTTACTTGTAATATTCGGCATATTTAACTGAAAAATGTAGTGAAAATTGTGTAAAGATTTATATGTCCCGATTAAATAAATGTTTAGCGCGAAGCTTTCCTCAACATTTAAATAATCGGGACATATAAATCTTTACACAATTTTCACTAAATTTTTCAGTTAAATATGCCGAATATTGCAAGTAAATATTTAATAAATTTTTAGGAAAGTTTCGGTGCTGTGGGAGTATATTATATATATATATATATATATATATATATATATATATACATACATATATATATATATATATATATATATATATATATATATATATATATATATATATATATATATATATATATATATATATATATATATATGTAGAAATAAGAAGAAACTGGATTAGTTATACAAGAATATAAAGAAGAGCGAGAGAGAGAAAAAAAGAGAGAGAGAGGTGAGGGGTCGCGGCTAACCTTATCTCAGTCTATAAAAACTGCCATTTATTAAGAAAGATTTCCAGCCAGTTGGATATGTGGGGGTCTGCCTATTGATTGTTATCGGCGAAAGAGAGTAGTAGCTTTACTGAATGTGTCTCGAGATATTTGCATACTTGTAGAACGTCATCATGCATCCAGTGATGATCATGTTCATTGGAACTTGTGCGCTCATGCGTCCAATTAGGGTCATTTTCTCGCCAGTATCTGGATGATAGGCGCTGTCGTAAAGATATTTATTCGTCCATAATTCATCTTCCGTGATCTTTAAATCCTCTAACGTTGATCCTTTCCTGAATTATTTTTTAGAAATTAATGTAAATCAAGGTAATTAATTATTAAATATATACACTAAATTTATAAAAAAATTTACTGTTGGTTGACAAAGAAAAGAGTAAAGAAAACACAGAGAGTAAGACTAAGGAGACTGAACTGATTGTGTGATGTCTCTTAGAAATGAAACCTTTTTCTGTAGGGGAACTATACGCGCAGAATGACAAAACTTATGCTCTGCGCGCATGCGCAGTACATGCGTATATTTTCCTCTCTTTTTAAATCGTAAAATATATGCACGTGAGAAAACAAAAACATATCGAAAGGTTATGGTTGTGTTTTGGCACATGTTTCTTAAAATAAAATATTTTGTTGGAGCAGAATTTTAAATGTAGGTAGGATTTAATAATATTATAATGCTCACAATTATTAGATTTAATTACATTACATTTAATATTTATGATTTATAAAATTATTTTGAGTAATAGAACGAATTATTTCCAAACAAATTTATTATTTTATTTTCCAGTGTTTTTTTTGTATGAGAATAAAATTACAAAATTATGGCTTGTTGCATCCCAGGATGCAAAACATCATATTAAAATGATGATCGACAAACGAATAAATTAACTTTATTCACTTATGTGACATTTAAAGTTATTTATTTATAAAGTATATAATTAAAGTAAATTACAAATTCGTAAATATTATTTATTTACGAATTTTTCAATTGTTTCCACATAGAATAAAACACTTTGTAGTTATATACCAAAAAAATTTATTCTGAACATATATAAATATTTAATTATATTATTAATATATTACTTACCACTGAAAAATATACACTCTTTAATACATATTTTTGTATACACATACATATTTATTAAATTTATTTTTTTCAATTTATTAATAGTTATTATTAATAATATTCCTGAAACGCACAACAATCACAAACATTAAACATAACCTTCTCAACTTGTAGATTGTTATGATTTTCTCAGTCGTCTGGGTTAGTGAGAAAGACAGAGACAAATATATTACATGTGCGCATGCGCGAAAACCATGATTTTCGTTCTTACGTATAGTTTCAATGCGACGAATGGTTTCACTTCCATAGCATTAGTGCAGTCTCCTTAGTCTTACTCCCTGGAAAACAGTAATAAGAACGGAAAGAAATTTTGGCTGCAGTGCGCAAGGCGTAACTTTATTGTGTGTTAATTTCGGGGTTCGAATCCCGCCTCGCCTCGCCTCGGTGATTAGATTTTTTTTTAAATTTCTAGTACATCTGAATATGTAAAGTAATATAATAATAATAGTAATTGTAATAATTACATATAGTAATAGTAACATCCTCATAAAAGTAAAAATAATAATAATAACATAGCAATAATAACAGGTAATAATAATTTTCAAATGTGTTAATTTTAATTTAAAAAAAAATGAATGAAAGTTGGAGGCCAATATTTTATGGACACCGGAGACAGTTTTATGTTATGAAATAGTGAACGCGACAGTCGTTTGTAAGGCAAAAAGTAAATCTAATCTGTGTTTATTACCATATCTAATACGCATGTTCGTCTCAATTTTGATGAACTTAGTTTTATTATTAATCGGCATCATCATAAAGTAATGAGATAACGTTTTTATTACCTGAAGAAATATTCATTTGTATCAAATTTCACATATAGCTGTAAATTTATCATTAATTTCAATAATTACTGAGATAAAATTTTTTTTAGAAAAGTTTGTGAAAGTTCTATAATTTATATATGATTTAGAATGAAGTGGTTATTTAAAAATATTCTTAAGAATTTTTTACGAACAGGGCAACTTTATTATTAAATTGATATTTTACTTATTTGTTAATCGCATAGACAATTATTTATAATATTATAAGAAAAATTACATTAACATTTATATATAAGATTTAAAAAATTTTTTAAATTAAAAATAATATAACTAAAAGAACAAAGAAAAAAATTAAAAATAAGTTTCTTTTAAATATTAGGAAAAAATTAAAAAAGTAAAAATAATAAAATTGAAGTAATAAGAAAAATAAGAAATCTTGAATTTTGATAAAACATTGTAGTAAAAACGAAGACCCTGACGTAGTTTCTAATATTTTTAACATTACTTATAGGCTCTGTGTTAATGTGACACAAATTGTTTTCAAGACAGAATCTAAAACAAATGTTAATTTTGGATTTTATTGAGGTTCTAGATCTTTTGATATGGGAGGCTATTTTAATTGAGTCATGACCTCACCGAGATAAGAACCTTTGTCTTGAATTTACATAAACATAAAAGATTTTCTCAATATTTTATCATTAAACCTCGAATATCGAGACTTTTATTCCATTTTACAATTTCCATTTATATTTTTATAAACTTTTACCCTCTTTCATCTATACCAACTTTGGAAATAAAATTCAAACATTAAACCAAAAATTTATGATTAATTTTGATTCTTCTTCTGCTTTTCATTTGTTAGCAAAAAATATATACATATCGACGCCTCCCGTTCATATAATGCTTATTGAAAAACGAATGCAAGATGATTCTTATTCACATTTTGGTGCAAGACAATGCTTATTCGATTTTCCGTGCAATAAAATGCTTATTCAAAATTCTATGCGAAAATGTACATTCTGAAGTTAGCTTATTCTATGAATTTTATAAAATTTTCAAATCAGTTAAATTTATAATTGCAATTGCTTAAAAAATATTTTTTAATACGTGTGATAGGATCCGTGTTTAAAGTTTCTTATAACAATAGACACGTACTGAAATTCTCAGATATTTATTTGCAATTTAATATTAATAGGAAGATTTAGGGTTACATTTATTGTTCTGTCAGTGGCAATTGTTTTGCACACAATTTTGAATAAGCATTTTATTGCACGGAAAATCGAATAAGCATTGTCTTGCACCAAAATGTGAATAAGAATCATCTTGCATTCGTTTTTCAATAAGCATTATATGAACGGGAGGCGTCGATATATAAAATATACTATGAAAGAAAAAAATTTATGTTTTAAGAAATTGAAAAATAATAGGAAAAGTATTGCTTTTATTAAAATGGAGAAAAACATTCATAAATTTGCATATTCATTTATATTGAGTTGTTTGATGTATTATTATTAATAAGAATTTGAAATTGAATAAATCACAACGTAATTATGTTTTAGTACAATTGTTATTTCATTCATTAGCAATTTTGAATATTTAACATGATTATTAAACAAAAGAATCAAAATGCTTGATGACAATTTTTTCCTTATCATTACAAATTATATCTTAATTGATTCTTATTGATTTATTGTGAGAAGTGATTGAGAACATTTTTTGTTACGCAATTTTTATTTCTATACGACTATATATATATATATATATATATATATATATTTATATATTCACATCTACAATGTGAAAAAATGACTTCTTGATTTTAAATGTATAATTTACGATGCTTCAAGGCATTAAAATAATTTATAAATTCGTTTTTTTATTGTAACTAAAATTATTTTCATTCTCTAAAGATATTTTGGCTTTATTAGTTAATAGGAGTCAATTTTTTAAAATTGAATTTTATTAATATTTTTTCCTAATAGAAAAATTGTCACTTTTTCTAAATTACATAAAAAGAAATTAATTTTTTCTTAAATTCTTTATTGTTTACAATAATTTACTGTTGGCATTAAAAAGTAAAATTATTTTGTTATTTTTATTACATATTTTAGGATTTTTATATTAAATATTTACTTTTCCTCGAAACCGTAATAAATATTAATTAATAATAAAAAATTACAAAAATTATTAACGAAATTTCAAATCAATTTTATTCTAAATTTCACCAAATAAATTTTTTAAACGTCTAAACCTAATTTTAATTCACTTAAATCTAGTATTTTCAAAACATTGCAAAATTTTTTCTGTTTTTGGCAAAAAGATAATTAATGTAGTAAATTTATTTCTTGATAAATTCAAATCGTGTATATTTATTTGTTAACTATAAGAAGATAAAGTCTTAATTGTTTTTGAAATATATAATACAACCTTGATCTAAAAATGAAAAAACAAGGAAGAATTATTGCCAACAGAAAATTTTAAAAATGTAAATCTCTCTCGTTTATTTTATACAACTGATAATATTAATTAATGTCAAAAATGCTAATTTATTATTATTATTAATAATGCAGAATTCTTAACTGAAGCAATAACAACAATTCCTTTTGTTATTTTTATTATTAATATTTTAATTATATTATTATAATTATAAATGTTTCCAGAATAATTACGGGAAAAATTCAAGTATATTATTATTATCTTTACCATTATTGTTTCTTCTAACTACAAGTATTTTTATTATTAATATTTTTATCTTTACAAAAATAAATTTCAACACATTATGGAAAATCTGTTTAAGTGATTAAAATTTAATAACATAAAAATTAGTGGCAATGGAAAAACAGGCGAGGGAGATATGTAGTAAGCAAAAATTTAACAAAATCCGAAAAGGAAATAATTATAGTTATAAATGTTAACGTGACTTGAAAGAACTTATTTAAATATATTTTAAGTCTACAAGTTATCATATGACATGAAGGCAAAAGACCTCGATTATAATGAAAGTTGGGAGAAATATATAGTGGTCAAACAAGTCATATACCTGTATTTTTGAACTATGTCTCGTGCCCGCTCCAATTGATTCGATGAGGCAAAAACATTTAAGGGATTTGTCAAGGTCAAAAAATGTCTTGCCCTTCCCGTATAATTTCTTTGATCCCATTTTGGTTTTTCAATGTCAATTCTCGTATTTTCTTTGTTTTCCTCACCTCTAACCATGTTCGATAAAACTTTTTCTTCTTCTTTTTGATGTTATTTAAAAAAAATTTCCCACTGATTTTTAATTTCCCTTTATTCCCCCCTTTTCTCGTTACTAAAATTTTTCTAACTCTTAAGGTATTAAATATTTAAAATTTTATATTTTTAAAATAAAAAGTACGCAAGTTGTGTATTTGTTTGAGAGTATAAGGTTTAAGACTGTCAGAAAAAATTGCAAAATTATATGTAAAAATGAAACACCATGTGCCAATAGAGCCGACTCCCGGAATGTCGAGAGTTTCAGTTGAGTTCAGTAGAAACGCCAGAGAAAACTATTGCACACGCGCTTATTTCTCACTGTTCTCGTTGTTTCCCTCTAGCTTAGTATTCAGTTGTTCGACAATTCTTGTCGATAAGCAAGATGCGTGCGCAAACAAGAGATGATGAACCTCGTTGAACCTTTTCTCATTCAGCGGAAGATGGTAGCACACTGCAAAGTCTGGAATTTTCTTTAAATTTATTAAATTTAATGAATTTTTTTTCAAAAAATTTTTTATTTTTCCCGCATGATTTTATTCACAACTATTATTATTTATATTAAAGATTGTCAGTTAATTCGAATTATTTTTTATTTGTTTAAGGAAACAACACCTCCATGTTTCGGAAACATCTCTTTTTTTTAGAAAAAAGCTCCTATTTGATGGAAAAAACGACAAATTTGATATTTGATTCAAAAAATTGAGAAAATAAACTGTCAAAATCAACGTCGTTTTTCAAGATACAAATTCATTCATAATTGAAAATAAATTATTAAAAAGTTCAGATTATCTCTGTGTTTCGAAAAAAGCTCTTCTTTAATAGAAAAAGTTTCAATATGATAAAAAAAGACCAAAGTTAAAAATTTACTTTAAAAATTGTGAAAATATATTTATTAGATCAGTGTCGTTTTTCAAGATGCAAATTTTTTTGAATGTGAAGTAAATTTTAAAAAAGTTCTAAGTACCTCCGTGTTTTGAAAACATCTCTTCTGTAATTAAAAAAAGTTTTTTTTTAAATTGTAGAAGAATTATATAATGATTAGAACAGTGTTTGAGCGTTTGAAAAAATACTGTATTGGTAAGAAACTGTTACAAGTTATAACATTAAAAAAGATTAAAAAATGAAGTCAACATTGTAAACAAAAATAAAAATAATGTTTCATGTTTGAAAAATTAAAGATGCATTGAAATTAAATTATTAAAATAGTGTTAAAGTGAATAAAAAAGTGTTATTTTATTTTTAAAAATTGAGCCTTCCAAATGTGATAAAAATAACCCTAGTAGAAATTTGTCGTGGCATGACTAGATTTATTCAAGTTACTGTACAGTTTTAGTCATGGAAGTTTAATCTAGCTTAACTGGCGAATTACTAGACAGCTACTGCATAACACTGTTAAAGAAAATATAAAGTTGAACTTGATTATTACTGCATAGAAGTCTTGTACAGTTATTTTCATGGCACTATCGAGGCGTCCCGAGATATTATTTTCCAAAGTTTGTCGTGGCGTCAGCGCTACCGCCGGTTTCAGTAACTAAACAGTTGTGTATTGACATTTTCGAAATATTTTCTATAAAATAAATCTTTTGGTTTTAAAGTTTATAGTTTTCATATTTTTAATTTTGTTCTTTTATTTTACTGTTGACAACTTGAAAACTTTTTTAAAATTCGCTTTAATTAATTGAGTTAATTAAAATAACTAATTTTTAAATTCAGAAGACAATTTTTTTTCAAGATTACATAATCTTATTATATGTATAAATATTAATTTAACAAACCTGTTACATACAAAAAGTTAGAATTGGTCCAATAAAGTGAGGTTATGTTTTACATTGATGTATTGCGACGTTGACATATGTATAGCTCTCCGATCTATATAACAGAACTGTCTATAATTAATGACAGTAGCCAGTAACAATTTATTACTAATTCCTTACGGAAAAAATAGACATAATTCTAGTTATACCCACGAATTATTTTTTTCAGTGTATACACTGATGTATTTATGGAAAATGTCTATATAACACTGTTCAGTTGCTGGACTGGCGGTAGCGCAAACGCCACGACAAACTTTGAAACATAATTTCACGGAACGCCTAGACAGTACCATGAGAATAACTGGACAGACAGAACTTCTATACAATAAAAATCAATAAGTTCAACTTTAGAGTGTTATGCAGTAGCTGTCCAGTAATTCGCCAGTTGAGCTAGAAAAGATGAAAAAGGGAACTGCTTTACCTGCCGGTAGAGTATGGTTATTATTTTTCCGGAATCGTCCATCGACTAGAACGGCCGTGATGCGTAAGCGTGCGTTTAGGTATTTCGTCCCAGTGTGACCCGAGTTCGCTCCCCGATACCGCTAGATATTTTTCGTTTGAACTGAATTAATTCTTCATATTAGGGTTTACTTTTAAGTCTGTTGTGTGATAAAATAATAATATTTATTTCAGTGTTGTGCTTAATTCAAGGAAAAAGTGAATGTTTTTTACTGTAAAAAAAAGACATGTGTACAAGAATCAGTAATGTTCTTAATTTTTTTTAATTATGTAGTTATTAAAAAATAATTTTACAGATAATTTATTATACGTAACAATAGATACTCCCAGGAAGTTTTCCGTGGGAACCTTCAGAAGTTACCCTTGGTAACTACCGGGAAATTTCCAGGAAATACAATGATGTCCGCAGGTTAGAAGCTTCCTATGGAAACTTACTGGTAACTTCCTTAAAGCTTCCCATAGAAACTTCCTGGAAACTTCCTGCGCTCAACCAAATCGTCACTTGACTTCACAGGGCTAATTTATCTATTCTATCTCTATTAATATAAAACCATATCGCCGCCGCCGCTGTTTCAGAAAGTTCTAAGGGTGCCCTTTTCCAAGAGGCCGTCAAAACTTACGTCAAATTTGACCTATTTTTTGACCTATAGGTCAAAAAGAGGATAAATAACGGTCTCACATTTACCCTCAAAATTTAGGTCAATTTTGAGGGCAGTTTTGACCTACACGTCAATGTTTGACAAACAATTCCCGCAACCCTCAAAATTTAGGTCAATTTTGAGGGCATTTTTGACCTAGACGTCAAAATTCAACAATTTTCGCTACCCTCAAAATTTAGGTCAATTTTGAGGGCAAGTAAAAAGGGCATAAATAATGCCTTTGATGATACTGCAAAATCTATGCCAAATTTAACCAATTTTTTTACCTTTAGGTAAAGAAGTAAAGAAGTATCTATAAGGGCACTATGAGATCATAATCATGTCCGTAAAGTAAAATTCTTTTTAAGTGCTTTCTTTTAGTATCGCCTGATATAATTTACTCTAACTTATTAACATGCTTTTATATTAAGAGAACATGATTTGAAAATTAAAATTAATATAAGAAGTAGTTAGGGGGTTGGCGCGCGAAGCGCGCAGGGGGGTCGGAGCCCCCCTAGTATATTATATCTTTCATTATATCTTTGAGGATTTTTGGAAACTTCTAATCGCGGATATTATTGTATTTCCTGAAAATTTTCAGGAAGTTACCAAAGATAACTTCTAAAGTTGTCACAGGAAACTTCCTAGATGTTTCCTGGAAGTTTTTTTGGCTATGTGGGTGATAGTATCTTTGCATATTTCTCAGTTAGCACTATTAAGTTTCTATTTTGGATAAGTTTTTTGAGAAATTATTTGAGCGATTTGTAGAGGTTTTATTACTATTGGGAAGTGATAGCTGTCATAGGGATAATAAAATAGGCAGACCATTCAAAATCCAAAGCGATATATGGAGTGCAGATACAGAGATCGATTGCACTATTTGAATTAGAATTTATCTTAAATCTAGTAGCTTGACCTGTGTTGAGAATAACTAGTTCTTCTTCATCTAAGAGAGTTTCAATAATGTGTTGTGGAGTTTCGTGTTTGTATGAGTCCCACAATTCACTATAAGAATTGAAGTCTCTTAAAATTATAAAGCGTCTAGGAAGTTGATGTATAAGTGCTTTTAATTCTTCAATAACTAACTCTTGGCTGTTTATGAAGTATATGTTGCAAAGTGTGATTTTATTTTGGAGGTAAATAGAGGCTATTATTGCCTCTAAATGATATTGTCCGAGCCTTTGGCTAAATCTAATAAGTTTTGTAATTGCATAAAATTGATGTTTCTATCTTCTTGTTTGCGTGCTCTTCTTTCGATTCTGAAGAAAGAAAGGGGTCTCTTTTGTTTTGATTCTAATTCTCCTGGTTTGAGAAACAATAGATAAAATTTAAAGGATTGATTGGGATTGATCTTCGAAGGATTTGAAGTAGATTCTTCGAGTGGAGGGGCTGGTTCTAGAGAAGATGATTCATTTTGCGTTAAGAAGAAATTAGGATGATCTTTAGAGCAATCGATTTTTCTGTTGAAGGGTTTTGCATTGGAACGATTGGAGCAGTTTCTTGCGATATGACCTATTTTCTTGCAATCAAAGCAAGCTGTTGAGTCAGATGTAACATAGATCCAAAATTCAGTGTCTTCGAAGTTAATCATTATTTTCGACGGAATTTTATTTACATCTTCAGGGTCATATCAGAGTTACGTTGTTTCTGTACGGAACAGAAAGATACGTAGTTTCCAAAACAATCCTTTAACTTACGTGATTTCTAAAACAAACGTGGAAGATAGGCAACTTCCAAAATGGTTTTTAAACATAATTACATTGTACTTGGAGTGAACGAAATACTTTTTCAATTATAGTAATTTATAAATGTAGGGTGAGCAGATTAAAAGTAGGGCCTTATGGACTAAATAAATAAATGTAGGCTGAGAGGATTGAAAGTAGGGTTTTACAGGTTGAATAAATGAATGTAGGGTGAACGGATTGAAAGTAGGGTTTTAGAGGTTTAATAATTGTAGGGTGAACATATTAAAAAGAGGGTCTAATAGGTTAAAAGAGAGTCAAAGTAGGTTCTGGATTATAAGTTTCTTGGAACATGATAGACCTGTAGGTTAAAATATCAGTAAAATAGATGCTAAATGCGTTAATAGCAGTAAAGGAGACTATTCAGTGTTTAAATCCTCAAAATAGGGTTTAAATTTCGACTCGGGTATGGGAATGATTTGGTGAGCTACGATTATAGTTTTCGTTGAATCAATTAAGGTGTCAGCAGTTTTTTTAAAATCAAGGTAAACACAGATACAGTTGTTGGCAATGCATCATGAGTAACGAAATGTTGAGGCTTTAATTACTTTACTGAGTGAAATAATATACTCTTCGTAGGGGGCATCAATCAAGGCATCGATAATTATTGTTTGTTAGAGACCATTTTGTTAACAACGAGATTTTACAAATCGGAATTTTTAGAGGCAATTCCCTCAAAGATGCAATTTCACTTTACTTCACTATTTAATCACTTTTAAATCTCATTCATTAAGTGTAATTATAACCGATATTAAGATAGGTAAGTTAAGGAAACACCCCTTACGAAAAAGTATGACATGTAATTTACAACATGAATAAGTGTTCTAATTTACGTGGCGTTTTTTCGCGACGCCGCGTAAAAAACACCATCGAGAATGTCAAATTGTTTTTAACTTCTCTGGTAACCTAACCAAATAATCAAAATTGATTCAGAGAGATTGTTAACTTGTTTCATCTTTATCAAATTATCAATCAACAGTATGATATATATTATAGTTTTTATTTTGTGTCCTTTAACAGCTTAATCCAACTCTTAACAAAAAATTTGCATATTGCAGATTACAATGAAACTGAAAATGTAAAAGATAAAAGCATTTAAGGAGTCTACCCACTTTAGATGCTCTAAAAAATGCTACTTTTGTAATTTTTTTTACACGGAGAAACTTTAATTTGGAAAATGTAATATAATCCTGAATTTTACAAAAAGCAAATAGCAAACGATGATGTAACGTCATTTTTGTAAAGTTTACGATTTAAAAATTATTCTGATTGTGAGTAAGTTCCCTCAATATCGGAAAAAATAATATAATAATTATGGATTCATATTTTAAAACAGTAGCAAATTTAAAGATAAAAATAGGAAACTAAAGTTGGCGAATTATTAAAAGCGAGTTTTATAAATATAGGGGAGACTGGGGTAAACCCGCTCACTAGCGATTTGACGCTATAAACTCAACTTAAGATGGACGTATTTGTACTGTGAATAGTACTTAACATACAACTAATATTAACGAACTTTCGTTTAGTTTCATGAATTCGTCATAGAATCAGAGACGGTCAATTGTTATTAGAAGTGAAAAAAAGAAAAAATGATATTCGGATTTTTAAGTTTTTCGATTATTATTTTTGAGACTTAATTTATTCGACAATTTTTTTATGCTATTGGATGTCATTTTTCGAAATATATATATAGTTTTGTTTGATTTCAAAAAGATTTATTTAAATTTATTCTGAAATGTGAGAAATACATTCGGGGTAAAGTCGCTCACATGAAGTCGGGCAAAAACCGCTCACTTATTAAATTTGTGTAGGAAACAGAATCAGTATTAACAGTGTTTGCGTTTTTTTGGCGATCTTAAAATTTTTAATATTAAAAATATTTGTTAAAAGAGAAATAATATTCATTTTCTAACAATGTTATTGAATTATTGAGTAATTAGTTAAATATTTAACATTTTGAATGTCCGGCATTTCGCGATTTGTGGCCATTTTTTTAGTAGATGGCGCCGAACTATCAATATTTGTTGACAACATTGCACATAAAAAAACCCGATTCATTAAAATTTGTCGCTATCTTTTTTGGCTGAAAAAAGACATAAATCTATTTAAAAATTTAAAATTTTGAATTTCATTTGTCATTTTTTATCAATAATAAAATCTATAACTTGTTACATCCAAAATTGTATCTACATTTTAGAAATAATATAATAAAATATTATTATTATTTAAATTCACAGTTGCAAATCATAAAACCTATACTTATTACACTGGGTAACAAAAAAATGGTCAGGTTGTGTTTATATCAAAATTTTTGTGTTTATTGAAAGTTTGGGTGTCAGTAAACAAGAAAACAGCAAAAAAATTTAGTTTATTCAAAACCTTAAAATAGGGGATTGAATTGTTAAAAAACGGTGTGGCTTCAAATTTGTTACTCGGGGGTTTTTGGGGTCGCTGATTACGAATCCGAAGTCAGCTTTCAAAAATTCAAAATGGCAGCTTCAACAAAAACCTCAAGTACCAAGTCTCGAGCGAATCCGAACGATTTTTAACATTTTATCCGCCATGTTGAAGCCGCCATTTTGAATTTTTGAAAGATGACTTCTGATTCGTAATCAGCGACCCTAAAAACCCCCGAGTAACAAATTTGAAGCCAATCCGATGATGACAAATTGATATGCACCAATGCTTAGATTCCCAGTCATTTTTACCACTGCGTATGAATCAGTAGGGGGGGGGGGGGTACTCCGTAAATACACGTACAAAATAAAACTGTCGGGATTACCTTAAATTCTTTAAAAAAATCAAGTGATCGGGTTTACCCCGAGGGGTGAGCCGATTTTGCCTGGAAAATTGTGCACGGGTCGCCTGAACTCAGTTTAACCCTAAGCTTTTGCTACTTCTGATTTTTTTGTTCAAATGTATTCTTTAGGGTTCAAATAATAAGAAAACATTTTTTTTAAATCATTTAACGAGCTATTCTTTTTTGCGAGCCAAAAATTGAAAACATGACAGTTGATTTTTTAAATATAACTTTTTTTAGGTGAATTCAAAGAGCTGTTTGATGCAAAATTAATTTAAATGTAAAAGAAATATTTATTTGGATCTATTCAAACATAAAAGAAACAAAACGTTATTGATGAAAGAAATAATCAATTGAAAAATACATAATTACCTAGAAAATGTAACAAATTTATACATGATGACTGTTATACTCAATTACAGCTTTTAATAATCTTGTTTGGTACTCAGGGTGGTTTTCAGATACCCGATATTTTTCCCACATTGTTTTAAAATCAGAATGAACTGATTCTATCGCTTGTTCTTTGTAAAATCCGAGCCCTCTCTTAGAACTTGTACAGAATTCTTCAATATCGTAAAATACGACATGAACCTTTGGCGTAACTGATATTCCCAAAGCTAATTAGCTCGCCTTGAATTTTAGAATGGATTCGACGTAAGGTGATTTCAATTCTGTTCCAAAACACTCATTAACGACGCTATGGAAGTGCTGAAGAGTGTCTACATATTTTAAACAGCCTAAAGAGCAAATCGATCGAAGAGTATCCACTTTATTCAATAATATTTTGCATGAATTGCCTTTAAAACCGGTACCTCCATGAGGAACTTCTCGTTGCACATTGCACAAATTTGTCCATTTATTCGTTTCTTCTTTAAATTCATCCTGCATGTGGCTCACAATTTTATTTACAACTCCAAGAATTAAATGAAGTTCTGGAGGGGGAATGATCTTCAAAATTCTTGTATCAGCGTCGCCAGTAAAAACTGGAATGTTAACACAATTTTTGTAGCTTTTCGCATTTTTAATGACTGATCCCGCTTTTTTCCAAGCTTCAAAATTAGAAAATGTGTTTCCTATAGTTCGGAACGGTCCCTCACTTTCTAAATTTTTATTTTCACAGAAACACCATGTGCAAGGGTAAGACGATGAATGAGACATAATCCCTAACAAATGTTAGCCTATTTCAAATCGGTCGCTATTGTTCCTTAAAAATTTTTTATTTGCAGCATTCTCCATATTTCTGCGACATTTTCATAATTTTCTTGAGCAGATTTGGCAATCGCGAGGATGAACAATTTCTTGACGCCAGAATCTTTGAAAGATTTAGCACAAACACCATCTTCATATTTCTGACATTTGTTTCTCATCAACCATCATCGGATTCTTCAATAGCTTGCACAGATAAACAAACTTTCAGAAAACCCCCTCCACCGTCAATTCCAAATTTTAAATGTTGATTCTTAACCTTACGCTTATTTTCGATGAATGCAATAAAGCTTTCAAGATCGTTGCAATGCACAATGGAGCATTTAATAACTGTACTCACTTCTGCCTTAGTTTTAACGAAATCCATAATTTTAGAAGAAAAAAAATCTTTTACTTCCTGATTTTTTTGTCTAAGTGTTTCTCTCAATCCAGGCTGAATAATTGTGCGGTTTTTACTTGCAACCCTCAAAGCAGTTGCAATACCAAGAGTAGTCTAGGAACTAATTTTGAAAATTACTTCCAATTTTTAATTACAGTGAAAGATTAGTTATATTATAACCAAACATATTTTTTTTCTAGAACAAAAATGTTACTGTGATTATATTAAAAAATTGGGATTCAACAGTAAATTATAGTTTAAACTAAATTATAATTGTGCTTTCTGGTCAATTTGGGAACTTAAGACTCTTTTTTAAATAACACACACAAAAACATTAAAATATAATATGCTTTGTGAACTCAGATTTACAAGCACCTTTTTTCTTTTCTGATAATTTTGAATTAATGTCATTTTGAGATCTTACTTTCTTTAAAAGATAATTTAATTTCAAAATTGTGTAAAATTTTTTTTAGACTTGAGTGATTAGACAGTTTGTTTGTTTTGAATTCATCTGTTTGTCTGGTTAAGTACCAAAGTTATTTTTTTCATAAAGAACGTTCACATATGTTTGTTTTTCCTATATTATCGATTTATTGTATTAAACGAATTCACTTTTTAACTTTTTGTTTAAAATGATTATATCAATTGAAAATAAAAACAGTACGATTATGTAATAGTTAACTTTACTTCTTATCTCTATTTTGATGTAATTTTTTTGTTAATTTTGAATTCAAGATCAAATCCAACTAACCACTAATTGAAAATGTTTGACTATTATAAAAATTGACCAGGAAGCACGTTTAAAAAAATGTAACAAGTTTTCAATTATTCAAAGCTATTTAAGCAAACAATAAATTAATAGAAGTTTCATTGTTACAAAGTTTTTTTTGTTTTCGTAATAAAAATTGGAAACATGAATTCAGATTCTTAATTACTGGTATTCAACATGAATTGTATTTTTAAAGCCTTTTTATATTTTAATCTGCCAAATCACTCAAGTCTAAAAAAAATTTTACAGAATTTTCAAATTAAATTAGCCTTTAAAGAAAGTTGGATCTCAAAATGACAATAATTCAAAATTATCAGAAAAGAAAAAAGATGCTTGTAAATCTGAGTTCACATAGCATATTATATTTTAATGTTTGTGTGTGTTTTGTTTAAAAAAAGAGTCTTAAGTTCCCAAATTGACGAGAAAGCACAATTGTAATTTAATTTAAACTATAATTTACTGTTGAATCCCAATTTTTTAATATAATCACAGTAACATTTTTGTTCTAGAAAGAAAAATATGTTTGGTTATAAAATAACTAATCTTTCACTGTAATTAAAAATTGGAAGTAATTTTCAAAATTAAATACCAAAAAAATTATCATGTAATTATCATAACATTAGTAACAAAATAATAAATAAATCATAAGAAAAACTTTCGTTGGAGAAATACAAAAATGCTAAATAAAATGTTAAAAAACAACTAATCTGTCATTTCTATAACAAAAATTCGAACTAAAAGCTAAAATGAGTTTACCAATTAACTAAATCGCGTATTTATAGTGAAACTTTTTATTTTGAAAATGCAAAAAATTTTCAATAACCTATACTGACCGCTGCCAATTAAGTTTACAAAAAAATAATTGACATGAAGTGTTGCATTAAAATGATACAATTTTTAGATCATATTGGTAGGCAGCCAAATCCCTAACTTGCAATTTGACCAAATCACAATTTTAGACAGTAAGAAGATACGGTTTGGAAATACGCAGTCTAAATACAGTGATGGTGTGAAAAATTTGTGTGATTTGGTCAAATTGCAAGATAGGCATTTGGCTACCTACCGTTTTATAAAAATTTCAAAATAAATTAAAATAAATTAAATAAAATTATTAATTTAGTACTAGTTTCTTACCAAAATTTAAAAAAAATTGATCGATGCGTACATTGCAGAAAATAAAATTTTATTTAAAAAATTTTACCATAAATTATCAAAAATAAATTTTTATATTTTTATTAAAAACTACGCGTGAATAAAAAAATTTTCGTTATAAGAGCATCTAATTTGATCAATTTGATCTCTTAAGTCGCTTTATCAAAAAATTTGAAATAATCATCGTACCTCATTGAAACAAGCACTAAAAGAAAGAAAATATTTTTAAAAAATGTGATATGCAAAAGCAAAATAATTTTCGATTTGGTGTAGAATACTACATATATAAAGATGGTTTACATTACAACTTAAATTTGCTCAATGAGAAAAAATTATATAATCGGTCTGCGTGAGCAACCATAAAATACTTTTATCTTAAAACTAATTAAGTAAGTTGACAAAGAGAGAATTATTTTTGTTACACATTTATAAAACTATTCTTACTATATTAATAATTTTGTTACTCAATTGTTATATGTTTATTTAGAAACCCATTTATGGTCCAATATTGATCTGGGGGGATGTATATTAATAAATAAATGTCAATAGTACTGAAATGAGAATAAAATTTGAAGACGAATTCTGTTTTTGATTTAAATGTAGAATTAAAATTTATATCCAAAATAAATTAAACATTTTGAGCAGTATTTTTCGTTATTACCATTACAGTCTTTTAAAATTTCTCTTTTTGTTAATTCATGAAGGTAATATAATTTTTATTATAAAAGCTTATAAAAGATTTTAAACAATTATTTTGTTTATGGACCACTGTTCGATGGAAAGTGTTTTACATAATTTAGGAATCGCAGTATGTTCTATTTTAAAAATCTATACTTCGCGTAGAGTCTGTTTATTTTGCCCTCAACAGTTTTCGATAATATTTCAAATAAGAAAACGATAATAGCCAGAGAATATCCAATACTCGGCTGTGTTTGTTTTTGAAATTTAACCGAAGGTTCCTAAAAGTCTTTTAATAATCCAAGCTCCGATGCTTTAAGGATTAGTTCATTAAAACGATCGATATAAGGTGAAAAATTTACAGATTCCCATACGGAAAAATATGGATATACACTTTTTATAACTCAGTCATAAAAACGGCGATTTTTTGGTACTCTGGCGATAAGTGAAAAACTTCCTTTTCTTGTTCCTTCCGGTCATTGGGTTGGACTCGTGCGGGCAGTGGTTACAGCCTACATCGCTTAGGCTAGGGGCGTCCACGAACAGACTGTTGCTTCGGCGACGGACGTAGTAGTGGCGCTTCGACATGTGAGTTGTGGTGCCAACTCGGGCGGTTACCTGCAGAGTGACCAGGGATTGGAAAGGTCCCGCCCTAAACCGAAGGGCCGTAAACGTTCTTACTCAACTTTGCGGGCTCGGTAGATGGTCACATGATGGCCATCGGCGTTGGAGAGCGTAAATCTCTCCCCGATATGGCCGTAGGCGGCCCGTGGGGTGTGATACTCGTATGAGGCGGTACAACACGTTAACCAACTAGGCGCTGTTTTAAACTGGAATGTCCCCTTAACTTACTTTCAAATGAAAAGAATTGAATAGAAATTGTTTTTCGTAAAGGGATTTATTCGGTTCAAGTCAGATTTCTTGGCCGAACATGTTTTAATAGATTTGAAGCATTTATAATCATGTGTAACCAACATCTAAAAATTTTCGTTCTTTCCAGAATTTATATAAAATCTCTTTAATATCGTCAATTTTTAAAGGATCAGGATCAAGTCCTATTCTACCCCGTGTGCCCTTTTCATATATGACCAGCGACCGAGACCAAGTGAACTAAGTCAAATTCATTCAAGAAGATATTTTCTACTACGAGACACATTTCTAATTTTCTAAGGACTGCATTACATAGACTTCATATAAATAATTTGGTCACTCCTAACCTAAGAGGTGCACACCTAATGTACATTCGACACTGTACTCCGGACTGTCCGCTTTGACTGTCCCGAAAATAATTTAAAATGAAAATATATATTGCATTCTCTTTTTCCGCTACCCAACGCCATTTCTTCTACCTCACTCTGAAGGAGGTATTCGCTTGTTGGGACTACGACTCTAAAAATAATTTTAAAAGGTAAGTAACTAATATTCCAAAATGTTGTCCTTATTTAAATTCTCGATTCCTTCTACGAGTTATAATTTTGTTTTAGTGTTCTTGAAGACATCTGGACTCTTTCTCTCTGATTCTAATTGTAAAGGATTTAAATAAATAATCTAGTGATTTAATTTAATTTCTAGTAGAAACAAAATAAAGTGTGTATTTTACAAACTTAGCTGTTGTAGGAACTACAGAATCAGTTTGTAGATGGTGAAAAAGAATCTGTGGATAACCAGACAATTTTTTTATGTGCATTTGAATAAAAAATAAGATATTATCAAAACAAAGACTAAAATTGCAGTAAATTTGACATTAAATTTTTTTAAAATCAACGTTATATTCATTTTTAGGGAACCCGAAAACCTCAGAGTAATGATTTTCAATGAAATTCGAGCAATTTTTTTTAAATCCGATATTTTTAACTTCTTCTATATATATTTAATTTTTATGTAATTAGAGTCAATGAATTTAGATCAATAGTACAAATATGCGAAAAGTGTGTTGAAGACACGAAAAGTAAGTCAGTTACCATGCAAATCATTTTTCAGATTTCACTACCTTATTAGGCTTATTAAAAAATACCAGCACCAAACTTTAGGTCCGACTATGTTTTTTTTTAAATACACCCTAAGGAAGATAACCTACTATACGGCACTCTTAGCACTGGAAATGTTTTTTGTACTTTGTACAAAAAATTTGTATTTTTTTATTTAGGTTTTGTCGTTAAATTATTCAGTTTTACAATGGAACGTTCTACGCCAACAAGGACAGTCTCCTAGACAAAAATCTTCTTAACGGATTTAAGCGTATAATAGTTCAAACAATTCGTAAATTCGTCTACTTACGACTGCCGCGTGGTGCTTTACAAGCATTTTAAATAGCGATGTCAATATGACCGACAAATGGCATCATGTTCTATAAATTTGAAAATGAATTTGTATTAAAAGCACAAAAAACTCAAGTTATTCTCAAATAACTTATCTTATAGTATTTAAGGTCGCTGAATGCTAATCTGATTTGGTTTTTGTACATTCAAAATGGCGGTCAAAATTTAAAAAACGATTAGATTTGCTAGAAAATTGTTTTTCTGGGGTTTTTGAGGTCGCTGATTACGATTTTATAGTGGATTTTTAGAAATAAAAAATGGCAGAAATAAATGTAAAAATTTCAACATAATTGCACGATACATGTTTCCCGAGGTGTTTTTGGTGTCGCTGACAAGGAATTTGTAGTTAACCACTTCAGCGGCATGGCGTTCCAATTGGCGTCGCATGAGAAAGTGACAGAAACGGCAAACAATACGAAAATGGCGTTCCTTTTTAAACTTGATTCCTAAACTCTGTAAAAAAATTAAGTTTACCAATTGGTAAACTTTGGTTTAAACCAAATGTTATTTATTATTTGAGATTATGAATCTTAAATAGATTTTTAAAAATTGAAATAGGCGGATTCAAAATTGTGAACTATTTTAGGTGAATATTGGAACGCCATTTGTAAAATGTTTTAAAAATAAAATACATTGAAACCTTTATAAAACCATTTAAAATCTCTAAAAAAAGAATTTTTTCTTGTCCTATTCATTTTCATTTATCTCAAATAATAAGAATATTTTATTTTGGCAAGTTTAACTTGACTACAGACTTTTAAAATCGAGTTCAAGTAGGAACGCCATTGTCGCATTTTTTGCCGCTTCTGCTACTTACTCATGGAACGCCAAGCCGCGGAAGTGGTTAATTTGAAGAAATTTAAAATAGACATCACACGCCTTTTAATCGGATTTTAATTAAATTAAATTATTTGACAGACATTTTTTTTGTAAAAATATTTATTATTATTTTCTAAACTTTAATTTAATCAAATATGCTTTTTTAATAGATTTTGTTTTTGATTATTTTTTATTTAATTACATTGTTGATGTTTTTATCGGTTTTTGTTATATAATAGAAATTGTGTTACTCATGACTTGGAAATCATGGAAAATTTATGAAAATTTGCAATAAAAATTGTTTAGAAACCCTGTTAAGGAACTACTAACGAGAAATAATATATAATAAGAATGTATAATCAATATTACAATTTTTAGTTTAATTTTATAATTGTACATTTTAAAGTCATTAAGTTCTGTTTTGTAAATAAAATTAGGTAATATAAAAAAATGAAATTTTAATTACTTGTATTTTAAGGCTTCCAAATCTCCTTGAGCTTAGGAGCAGTGTTGCCAGATACACCGCATTTCCGCATTTTACACCGCAAAATAAGACCTTCATCCGGAATCCGCATTTGCGATTGCAGATCACTATAAATTCCGCATTTTTACGATAGTTGTGATTTTTTTATTCATAAAATTATTTTTATTCCGTTTTTAGTGTAATAAATGGAACGTTCTTATTTCTCATATATCTGTATTGGATTTGTTTTGTGGACAACCAATTAAAATTGCGCATTAAGTGTGCAGTGTGTGATTGCACCTTTGCGCTGTCAACAACAACAAAAGTAACTATATATAGTTACTTTTGTTGTTATGTGTTGTGCAAAGTGTAAAATTAAAAACGGACAATTTGAAAGTTTGTAAGTATGTTTAAAATATATTGTTTTCCGCTTTCATGAAATATTTTACAATCAATTTGCCTATTAATACAGCGTTAATAAAAAATTTAAATATATAACCTATAATTTGAAAGTCAACATAAACTCTTCTTATCTGTTTTGTTTACTAAAGATTATAAACATGCAATTCAGTGAAGATGAAGAACAGTCTCCTTCCAAAAAATTGAAGTGTAAATCCAAAAATAAAAGAAAACACACTCCAATAATTTACAATCCTAAATTAGAAGAAGAATATTCGTTTCTTAAGCCCCATCCATCAGATGTGTTGAAAGCACAGTGTAAGTTGTGTCCTGCAAGCGCAAAAGGAAGGATTCCCTCTTTTCGATGTGAAAGGTGTTTCTTAATTTTCTTTAAAATTAAAATTTTCTTTCTATTTAATTGTCATACTTAAATAATTTATTAAAATGTTTGATCTAAATTATTCTTTATTTTATAGAAATGACATGAATAGGCATGCAAGATCAGAACGTCACATTGCCAGCAGCAAATCGGTTCAGAAAGAGAACACTAATTTGATGAAAAATTTCCTTGAGGATATAAGGGAAACAAAATTCGACAAGCAGGTGAAATATGCAGAACTAATATTATTGCGCGGGGTTACTGTAGGGACCGCGGAGGCGGTTGTTCGGTCCTTAGATGGCGATGCGGTCCGGGGCACAGCTAATTCGTCAGGCAGAATTTGCCCAGGATGTATCTCCAAGTAGTCGTCGAGGAACTTGTCATGAGTCGATAAGAAAGCCTAGTAGATGGCGTCGAAGGCGGCCAACAGGACATCAGTTAGATTATCAAAATAAAGTTTCTCTCGCGGAGTTGGAGTGTACGTAACGGGCGTGATAAAGTGCGGAGCAGACGGTTCATATGCAGCTGGCGTGGACTGGGCCAAAGGTTTAGGAAATTTCGGTGGGGGCGGCAACGACGTCCCTCTTCGGAATTCCCGTACGATGGCTCTCAATTCCTCTTGGCGACGACGGGCTCGCTCCTTATCTCTGAGCCGCTTCTTTACTCTTTGGACGTGCAGACGGGTTCATCTACTGTAAAATACGTCATTAGAACGAGGGTTTCCGGTTGGTCCCTGGTCCAACTTGACGTGTAGTACGTCTGTTCCGAGTCGTTCGTACGTTCGGTTACCACAGGCGCGAGTCCGGCCGAGTTGTGCGAAGGACGGCACAGTGAGTACGGACGTAGTTTTGAGCGGGAAGCAAAGCACAGTGTGAGTCACGCCAGTTTCTGATCGGTGGACTCAAAGTGGTGAAAGAATGGGTTGACCCAGGAGACTCACCGTGGTGAGAGTTAAAAATATTTCTAAGATATAAAGAGACTTTATTTCAAAGAAAGTTGATCTACCCACGAGCGTGGGTGTTGATCGAGTGACACTTGGGTGGTCTCGCATCCATGCTTTTATACAGAAAGTGTGCGAAGATAATTGCGAGAAAATATAAAAAGCGCTCGTAGCGATAGGATTAAATACTACATAAACTTGTACTTACAGCTCTTTTTAATAACTAATTCCGATGTTAATAACAAATTTGTTGGACAAAAGTATCCGGTGACTAAGACGTATGAGGAGGTAAAGGTAAATTTGGGCTCGAGCATTCCTGCTAGATGTTGGAAAAGTATAGGTAGAAGGGTGAGAGACGGCAGGTAATTGGCTGTACACTAGGCTTAAACGCCTAGGTCGTAAAAAAGGGATGGTGTAAAGTGAAAGGAAAATGGAGAAAATCGCAAGTACTTACTGGCCCTAAACCTATATAAAATGTTATGATTAATATTTAAAGAAGAGAAAAAAAAATAATGTTAATAAAATTAATATTAAAATTTATCGCCATAAACAATAACAATTTAAGCTTCTTGTATTAAGAATTACCTACAACTATATTAATTATCGGTTAATATATGTTAATATATAGCAATATAATATTATATAGTAATTAATGTAACATATAGTTGTCGCGGTAATTATTAATAAACTTGTTTATTATTTATTGTGGAAAATTCTAAGAGAATTATGTCAAAATTATTGATTTAAATGATTTTTCTATTCGATGAATACGGGACGTCATCTTAAATGATTATTTAATTTGTTAATTAAATTAAACAACCGTTTCAATTTTAGCACCTATCAATTTAGTATTTTTTGATTCTATTAAAAACTTTTGTTATCAATTAAATATATATTTGGAATCAAGTTCCTACTTCTAAATCAATTATCAGTAAAAGAAAACACACCCCAGTGAGAAATGAAAGGTCTGATGAACGTCAAAAAGGTCTAAAAATCCATTTAGACGTCGGTTAGATCTTTTATTTCTCACTACACGAAAAAAATTTTGGGACGTCAGTTGTACATGGTGTGTCAAAATTGTTTATACATTCTTTCTGCACGCCATCTGTGCCAGTTTTGCGTACCTGCCGTCCATTATGTACAGCGATTGTGCCAAACTTTACATTTGCTGTCTCGAAAAAGCACCGCAGCGGTACATAATGAAATGTACTACTGCCGTCACTGACTTTATGCATCTAACGTCACAAAATTTTTTCCGTGTAGGAGTACATAAGATTGTACAAATTGTATGACAATTACCCAAAAATATTGTATTTTTAAAGGAAAGTTTATAAAAATCTTTCTGTAAGTTATCATTTCTAACAGATAGATGATAAGATAAGATGTTGTATAAAAATCAGGTGTAAACCAAAGAGATATTATTCTATTTAACATTTAATTTACCAACTCCATACGGGAGTCAATTTTATGATGAATTTTATTAATAAAAGTATCGTAATGATTTGTTATGTCTATATCTGCCGAAGATGCAAAATCATCTTGAAAAAATATACTTTAAAAGGTGTTACCGCAATTGTTTTGTTTTGTTTACTTTTTGTATACGCCCGTATAAGGAGTACAAGGAATTCAATCGAACGCATCTCGTGGACAAGCTTTAAGTACTTGTCCTGTATTACGGGCTGGCAAATACCGTAAACGTGTATCGTCTCATTTACCATTAGCCTACTTTATGCACAAGGATCATGAGTGCAGTGGGACTGAAAACGAAAGGTACAAAACAAAATTTATCCAAGTCACATTCATGCGGTATTTCTTCCTTTCTTTCATTATTCTCGTGTCCTGTTTTAGTTCATTTTTTTCTTTTCATTTTACGGCTGAAACGAAAAAGATGTTTTAATTATCTGACTGAGAATAATTTTTGAAAACTTTTTTAAATTATAAATACTTTTTTCTTTCTTTTAATTTTGAATAATTTTTGGAAAATTTTCAACAATAATTGATGCGTTCGATCGAAAAACTGATTAAGTGTTTTCGAGACATTTTGGAAAATCTTAAACTTAGCATTCATTTACAAATTCTAAGTAATTGAAAGTATTATTATTTAATTTAATAGGTTTTGCTTTAAACAATTTGAATCAAATATTATAATTTAGATGTTGGTGTTCAGCGTCTTTTGAAAAACGGGTAAAATCAGCATAAGCCGTTTTTCGAGCGCACGATTCAATTACTTTTTCGGTTTTATTAGATAATGTTTGTTTAGCTTTTCAATTTTCCAAAGTTTTGTTATTTTTAATTTACAAAATTTGAATTCTCCATTTTAAAGTTTATTCTTTTTCATATTCCTAAATTTTGTTTTCATTTTAGGCATTATTTATTATTAAAATCGTATAATATTTTAATAAAGCAAAAGCTCACAAGTAGCACGTAGCATTACTGTAACATTTCATGCACCCAGAAAAAAGCTTCTATGTTTCAAAGAAAGTTTCTTTAAATCAAAGAAATTTGTGCATTGTTATAGGATAAAAAAAAGTTTCTTTAATTTTAAGAAATTATTTCTTTAACTGTTTTTTGTTGACTTGAAGAAATATTTCTTTGGATTTAATAAATTTTTTTTAAGTCAAAGAAATATTTCTTTAAATTTAAGAGCTTTTTTGTTTCAGCTAAAAAAATATTTCTTTGGATTTAAGAAATGTTTTATTTAAGTTAAAGTAAAACTTTTTTGTTTTAATGTACAAATTTTTTCGAATCAAAGATTTAGAAAAATTATTTTAGCTTTGAAATTTTAGGTCGCATATTTTTATTCAAAATTTAAAAATATTTAATTAATCAAATATTTTTAAAAAACCTTTAAATGTATTTCAAAGACATTTAATTGATTTGAAATTGTTTAATAAAAGTAAGGTTTAATCAATGAAAAAATAGTTGAGCTGCCGGATCGAAGAAGGGCACATAAACTTGCCACGCTGAAAAACGTTGGCCCTTGGACACTCAAAATTAAAATTTTGATTTAAAATGTTTATTATACATATCCTCATAGAAAATTTGATTGCGCATCTTTTTTTCTAATAAAATTTTTTTTTATCTATTACTGTTTTCGAAATAATAAAGAAAAACCATTTTTTTGAAAACAAGAAATTTAATTAAATTTTTCACTTCAACTCGCGATATTTCAGTCAATTATGCATATTTTCCAATGACACAAAAACTAAATTACTCGTTAAAATATCCTGAGAATGATGAAAGAAGAAAAAAATTGTTTTTATTAAAAATAAAATTGTTGTTAATTTTTTTCTGAACAATTGCAAAAATCGTGAAGTGCAATTTTCACGAGCTTCGTTTAACGGGCCAATTTTAAGCAGCAACAAACTTCCAGTGAGAAAGTTGTTTATTGCAGTTCAAAAAAGTTGTTTGGAAAGTTATATGACAATTGAATAATTAGTAATAAATTAGTGAATGTTTAAAGTTGCGCGAGCGGCTGAACGGAAGGTTTGTTTTAATTTACTTAACCTCTAAAGGCAAAACAACACTGTGACATATGCTGTTCAGCTTCTTTCAACAAACGGGCGTCACACGTTCAGCCGCGCGTGCAACTTTAAACATTCACTAACTTGTTACTAATTATTCAATTGTCATATAACTTTCCAAAAAACTTTTTTGAACTGCAATAAACAACTTTCGCACTGGAAGTTTGTTGCTGCTTAAAATTCGCCCGTTAAACGAAGCTCGTGAAAATTGCACTTCACGATTTTTGCAATTGTTCAGAAAAAAATTAACAACAATTTTATTTTTAATGAAAACAATTTTTTTCTTCTTTCATCATTCTCAGGATATTTTAACGAGTAATTTAGTTTTTGTGTCATTGGAAAATATGCATAATTGACTGAAATATCGCGAGTTGAAGTGAAAAATTTAATTAAATTTCTTGTTTTCAAAAAAATGGTTTTTCTTTATTATTTCGAAAACAGTAATAGATAAAAAAAAATTTTATTAGAAAAAAAACCCTGAGTGGTAATGAGTTAATTTGCGCCCGCTCTAAGTGCCCGAAATGACATACTTGCCGTGCAGGTAGGACAAACAATTATTTTTCTATTTGATTTTGGAATAAAATTCGCGATTTTCGGATACTTTGCCGAAAATAAAGAATAATTTCCAGTTTTTATTCGAGTAGTATTTTTTCCACATACTTTCGGAAATATTTCCTATAAAATATTCGGAAAAACTGATTTCCCCCTAATTTTGGAAAAATTCCCGTTCATATTATGGGATATAATTCAGAAATCTTTTACAGTGCAATTACATTTCCTGTCAATGAAGTCACACTTACTTACAAGAGAGTGGAAGCTCGATAAAAAATATTCGTTAAGATTTACTTATGAATCATTATTTTCGGAAATATTTAATTGCTCATCAATGCTATTCTCTTGCTCTTTTCTAAGAAAAACATAACCTCCAAATAGATGCATTTTAGAAGCCAAATAAGACGCTTATAAACGTCTTAGAAGTGACTACGTAAACGTCTTAAACCAAGACGCTCTTTTTTACAGTGAAAATGTTTTGGATTTAAGCTAACAATAATTATCTAAAACTTATTTAAAATGATAATTATCATTTATTTAAAATATACTTCTGTAATTAAATTTCGTTAAAAATAACATTTATTTCTTCATAAATTGTTTGTCTCTCTTTTGACGAAAAAAATTACGTCCAATAAAGAATTATAATCGACAGATAAATGCAATAAACTATCATATGATAAATTTTTTGATCTGAAAAAACCACTATAGTGATATATACACTGCCGTACTTGGTAAAAACTTAGTTAAGTCATATTTTAGTGAAACCGAGAAAATGGCGAAAAACTGTTTGTATTAATAAACCTAATATGCAGTATAAAAAATTATTTAATTTAACTTTACTTCCTAGGTAAATTGATAGAGTTCTTTTTAATTCTGCAGTCAAAAATTAATTATTTAAGGGTATGTCCAAGTTGTAAAATGTAAACAAAGCGAAATGTAAACAAACAAAGCACTAAAATCACCTTTTTTATGCATCTTTTTCTCTCACAAAAATTAATATTTGAACCCTTTTTTTAGAAAAATGATAAATTAGAGTGTAAAGGTTTCCAAAAAAATCATTTTTGAGTGTGTTCAATAAATATCAATTAGTAAAACAACTAATTCAAATGACCTGTAAAATAGCATTTTTGACGCGTCGCGAAAAATAAACTGTTTAAGTATATCAACAGCACTGACGATGAAGAAGTCACATATCAGCGATTGTGCCTTCAACATGTGGAAAGGGAAATTTTTCCCTTTCCTCCATGAAATTACAGGGAGAAAGGGTAAAAACTTCTTCATCGTCCGTGCGGTTGATATAGTCAAACACTTAAATTTTTCGCGATGTCAGACGGTTGCTCTCCGCGCACGCGCAGACCGTGCCAAGAAAGCATTGACAACACTATGCAGAAAGACACATTTTGTTTTAAACTGAAACTCACTTATTTTCACATGCTTTCAGGTATACTAGGTATAGATACCAAATTCAACACTTCAATTTACCATTTTCATAAAAAAAATGTAAATTTCTATTCATTTACGAAAATGTGATGGTCGAAAAAATCCTCAATATTCGGTGTCTTTCTGCATAGTGTTGTCAATGCTTTCTTGGCGCGGTCTGCGCGTGCGCGGAGAGCAATCGTCTGACATCGCGAAAAATTTAAGTGTTTGACTATATCAACCGCACGGACGATGAAGAAATTTTTACCCTTCCTCCTTGTAATTTCAAGGAGGAAAGGGAGAAATTTCCCCTTCCACATGTTGAAGGTCCAATCGCTGATATGAGACTTCTTCATCGTCAGTGCTGTTGATATACTCAAACAGTTTATTTTTCGCGACGCGTCAAAAATGCTATTTTACAGGTCATTTTAATTAGTTATTTTACTAATTGCTATTTATTTATCACAATCAAACATGATTTTTTTGCAAAACTTTGACACTCTAATTTATCATTTTTGTAAAAAAAGTGTTCTAATATTAATTTTTGTGAGAGAAAAAGATGTATTAAAAAAGGTGATTTTAGTGCTTTGTTTGTTTACATTTTGCTTTGTTTACATTTCACAACTTGGACATGACCTTAAACAAATTATATTAAAAAATGAAATTAATAAACAAAATAAAAAGTAAGTTGAAAAAAATTAAAAGTGTCTCTCCTCTCTCTTAAGGAAAACATTGCTTTTAAGTTTAATGTTTATTACAGATATGTTATTTTTGATTTTATATTTAAAAAATTCAAGAAATTTTCTATAAATTTTATTCAGTTTATTATTTACATTCTACTGACATTAAAGGAAAAAAAAGCGTTAAAAAAGTGCTATGTGCAACAATTTTATATTATTATATTATAAATATATTTATATGTATTATCATCTTTTTTTAAAGTCCCGGCAAAATTTTGCAAATACTAATAACGTGTCGGCATGAAAAACGACGTGATTCCGAATCGGCCCGACGAGAATCCGAATTTAAACGAAGTTGACTTAAGGAGTCTGCTTTCGAAAAACAAGGCCTGGCTCATGCCACTTTTAGAAAGAAGAACTTAGTTAACTCAATTTAAGGTTTTTGCTTCGAAACGAAAGCTGAGTTTTTACTATGTTTTTGAGAGCAGAAATACTTATGTCGACTTGACTAAGTTTTTGTTTCTTATATTATGCTTGAGCTCATTGCCTTCTACGATTTTTACACTACGTAACTCGAGTTACAATAGTTTTTCTTATAAGTATTTCCTTATTTTCTCGATACTTGGAGATTTTTAATATTTATTGTTTACAATAAATAATAAAAATAAAATTTTTTAATAACATAAGTAGATACAGTTTTTTTATGAATCCATTGATATAAAAAACTCATTTTTCACAAAAAAGTGACTTGACCAAAATTTTACCAAGTACGGATGTATATTTGAAGCGTTGGGTATAAGAAGGGCGTATAACAAAAAACGATAAACGGAGATATTTCAAGTTAAAAATTTAAACTTTACTTGCCAAAAAACTGTACATTCAAATTAAACAAACTTCTTTTTATTTAATTAGTCTTTTATTAAGCTATTAAATGCAATTTTAAAATTAAGAGAAAGTTGCAATTAACTATTTAATAATAATGTTTTTCAAAACTAATTTATACGCCCTTCTTGCACCCAGCCACTCGCCTAACTACACAATGTTTTAGACGTTTGTGAAATTTGAAGTTTAAACTCACGATAACTTTAACTTTTAAATTACAAAATTATGTAACATTCAAGCAGATTTTTATTTATAGCATTGTCAAGAAGTCTCAAATCGAAATAAATTTTTGGTAATATGAACTAAAGGATATTGTAATAATTCTCATTGAATAATATCAAAATGGGCGTTATCCGCCTAACGCCCTTCTTGCACCCAACGCTTCATTTACACTTCACACATTACTAACTTAAGGAGGTTCTCCGGCAAATCAATTTTCTTCGAAATTTTACCAAATTTTGAGAGAATATTTATTTTTGTATACTTTATAAGTGGCAAAAACCTCAAAACCCCTTACCATGCTAAAAACGTAAATATTCAGGTTTGAAGTTTTAACATTTGCATAGGATTCCAGATAAAGCATTTGAAAATGTGACATTTTATTTAATTGCTGACAAACTTTTCTTACAATTTTTTTAAAAAACTAGTATATTGTAGAGTCAAATTAATAGAATAATATGAATCAGTTTCAAGAGGGTTAACCATGCTTAATTTTTTAATAGAGCACTTTTAAGTAAAAAAGTCAGGTTGATTTTCCATTGCGCGTCAAGCGGCAAGAGAGCTAACTTCTGTCACGCGCTTGAGAAAGAGAGAGAAAGCACAAAATCGTTCTCAACTAATACTTAGGTGGCGGGAGTGGTCGATTCGTATAAAATCTGTCGCGCGCAACTGAGCACCACTGGAGCCGGAGAACCTCCTTAAATAATACACTCTATGATAAATATATTACTAAGAATTTGGAAAACGTAAGAAAAAATTAAAAATCATAAGAATTTTGTGTGAAATCTTGAAATTCAGGTATAAAAATATGAAAAAATTTCAGAAAAAGAATTTTTTTACACATAATACCTACCATAAAAATTTGGAATTGTATCGGCAAATCCCCAGGCACCAAGAAGTTCACAAACCGTTTTATCGCTCATTGCGGTATATATTGTGATCTGAAAACTGTTTATTCAATGTACATAATCACTCACTTTGTAGAACCGTCAACACGTTTCTGCCATGAGGCCGGAAAAGGAAGTTGCACAGTCTACGCGCAGTCGCGGCAACTTCGTATGTGACGATAAATGAGTATAAATTACAAAGAAATGTTTCTTTAATTTAAAGAAATATTTTTTTGATTCAAAGAAATAATTTCTTTGAATGTTCTCAAAGACAAAATTTCTTTGTTTAAAAAAACCTTGAAAATGGTTTTTTTGTAAAGGTAAAGAAAACTATTTTTTATATCAAACAAGTTTTATCTTTAATTCAAAGAGAAAATTTGAAAAAAACGATTTCCTTGTTTCAAAGAAATCTTTTTTTTGGTGTGTAGTAATTAATACCTTGTGGACATTTCAATATTACTGTTAAGGGGTTACATGTGGTTGGAATTTTTTTTTGCATTTTTTTTATTGGCTCAAATTGTTTTAAAACATTCCTAGATTAATAATCAATAACGGCCAAGCATACAAAAAATGCTCTAAAAATTGGTTTTTGTAGAGCAAATTTGAGATGTCAAAAGAGCGAATTTCGAGTATATCGTTGACACGGCATTTTTTCAATCTCGCGGTCATATGTATGCTCATAACTTATTGACGGCCAAAAATATACTTCAAATCTATATTGTAAATGCCGCTGTGTAATGTGCATAAACTGTACACTAACCAACCAATCTATATAGTACGTATTTACTGTTGTTCTTAAACTTTAAATGCGATTTTCTAGAAACCACATTTTTGAAATCTGCACGCAGTAGAACTCGAAGAGTTTTTATCCAAATGACTTGAAATTTTAACTGTAACTTCTTAATTAGATTATCTAAAGAAGTACACACGATTTTTACAGTGGATAAAAAAATTTTTTAGAGACATTTGAATAGCGATTTTTTGGTCAAAAATCGTTTTTTTTAAAGTCTTGACATTTTTTGAAAAAAAATTTAAAATTATAATCCTGTGTACTTCTCTGGATAAACTTGTCTAGTTTATGAAAAAAAAATTTGTATGCTTGCAGATGATGGTCCAGGAGACTTAGTTGATCTATATAGTATTTGTTTATGTTCATTCGAAAACCTGCTCAGAAAAAAAATTTGATAAAAGCCTATTTTTTAGGCCTCCAACCAGATGTAACTCCTTAAGTCACTGTAATATTACGTGCTACTTGGAAATTTTCTGTACCTTTTTGAATATTGCAATTTTTCCATTTGGTATATATACTACTTTCAATAAATATTCAATATTGTTTTTAATTTCGAAAATTAATGATTTTTTCTCCCCTGTATAATGTCCCGTAATTCTTTAAGAGTAGAATGATTTATATTGAGTTTAGTATTCACTTTTAATATGAAAAAATTGTCACACAGAAAAAAGATGCTTATCATGCCGGAATTGTTTTATGTATATAATTAGTATCAAAGTTTTACTAAAATAAAAAACCCTTTGGTTTTCATTCTAATTAACGGTAAATTTCTCAAAATATTGTGAACGGATTTACGCATGAGAATTTACTATTCTTGCTTTTAATTTAAAAAGTAGTGTCACTTTTAAACTTACGAAAAAGTTTTCAAAAGATATATTACAAAGTCTGGTAAATAAAAATTAAATCTATTCTTTTGATTTAGTGAGACTAATAATTATTAAGGCATTATAATTATTAATTATTATTTGAGTCAAATTAACAATAGACATCGAATTTTAATTGATGATCTAAAATTAGTTTTTGAAGTTTATTTAAAAATTAAGTTCAAACATTAGGAGCTATCGGTGCGTAATGGCTAACTTTTCACTCTTTATCTCTGCTATCTCAGCTTTCATTTAAAAAAACGAACGCCCTGATATGACATTACTTAAAATTCTTAAATGATTTTTTTGAGCAATGGAGAGCTATCAGATACGCTTCGAGTCGGGGCGTATTGGATAACTCTAGGATCATAATGAATAATGAGTGGTAATTATTAATTACAGTTTATAATCTTATTGTATATTGTAGATTAAGGTTCTTGGGTGAATAAATTAATTTAACTATGCATCAGAATTCTTTTTGTACACTTAGGTTTGAGAAAATTATGATAATAGCGGAGAAAAAAGTTTTTGAAAGAACTTATATCGTATTATCGATTCTTTCGCGGGAAATTCGTAAATGTGAATAATATATTGTTTTAAAATAATTGAATGAATCAGCGTAGCATCCGGTATGGTATGCCCCGCACTTAGGTACCCCATTCTGCCCCACACTGCATATTAAAACAAAATATAATGTTTCCAAGTTATTATTATACTCCACAGCACCGACACTTCCTCAAAATTTATTAAATATTTACTTGTAATATTAGGAATATTTAATTGGAATGTTTATTGAAAGTTGTGTAATGATTTAAATGTCCCGCACTTGAATAAATTTTGAGCGTGAAACTTTCTGTTCTGCGTGGGGGTAAACAATTTAACATACAATGTAAAAAAAAGAGCGTCTTGGTTTAAGACGTTTACGTGGTCACTTCTAAGACGTTTATAAGCGTCTTATTTGCCTTCTAAAATGCATGTATTGGGAGGTTATGTTTTTCATTTAAGACGCTAAAATAAGACGCTTATTTATATAAGACGTTTATAAACGTCTAAACGTCTTATTTTTAGACGCCATTTTTTGCAGTATACTTGCCAAAATAAATACGTTGTCCCAAAAATTTTTGTAAGCGCTTTAATTTCGATAAATATTCACATTTTTTTTTAAACTTTAAAATTGTGTAACCAAAAAAAATTTCTTTTTTCATAGTACCTTCATATTTAATAACATTTTCTCATTAATATGAATGATATATATCGAGGATTAAAAGATTTAAAGTACTTATCATGGTAATGGTATTCTCTCTATTTTTTTGTAATTTCTCATTTTCATCGTAGATTGACATCTACTATATTTGTAAAAACATAAAAACATACGTAAACTAAGTGTCAAGTAACAGAGAAAACAAACCAATACTTCGCCGAAATGGTAAGTTGCTCTTTATACCTATAACGTAGTGTTTGCGCTGGCCAACACACCCCATGAATGCTTGGCAAATATTTTGAAATTTGTTATCAATACAGTAAGCGTGAATCAAAAATTTTTAATTGGCCTTTAAAAACAAATAGTTCTAGCTCAAAATCTGAGTTTAGTTTTCTTATCATGTATTTTTGAGAAAAATAGAACCAAAAAATAAAAATTTTGAAAAGTTATTTTCGTATGTCAGAAATAGTTTTTCTCCTGTATTGCCTACAATAGTGCATAAATAATAATTAAACTTCGTACAAACTTGCAGTTTATCAAGTAGAATAACTTGTCTGTGGATTTGATTTACGAGTTTTATATAAATTACAATTATTCATTACGCCCTTTAGCTATTATGCCGCTGTCTCCCCTTATTATAATTATACTCATCATTTTATTATTACATATAATGATAAAACAATTAACTAATTTGAATCATTAGTTAATAATTATTAATTGAGATAATTTTTCACTTCAGTTGCTAATTCTAATAATTCATTCAATTATCATAATATAAAAGTCTTCAAAAAATACTTTATTTCAATTTTTAAGTTTTTTTTTTTAATTCCTTTTTTTAAGAATTATTTAAGACAATTATTTCTAAAAAAGTGGAATTTATCATTTCATCATTAACGTCACGCGTTCTGCTTTTCTAACGTGAACTGTTAACGTACTAAATTATCCAAAGGTGACGATTATTATTTACCGGTTAAACTCAAGAAACTACTCACAGTTGAGATTCAATTATGTTTTAGAAAAAGAGTGAATAACAGTAGTTAGATATATATAATGAAAGATATTATTTTAACTTTTATGCGTTTTAGATTTATTTCCATGATCAGCACAATTTTTTATTTCGTTTGTAATGTTAACGTGTTTTCCATGACTTTGAGTTAAAAGTACATTTAAATGCACAAAAGAAAAAAGGAAAGAGCTAAAAGGTGAAGGTTTAAGTGGAAAATATTATGTTACTGAACTTGTAACTCTTGTGAGTCGTAAGAATTTTATTTATTTATTTATTAAAATATTTTAGGCGAATTCAGTTTTTTTAATCATTTAAAAAAAATATTAACAACATTTTTATTTCTTATTTAAAAGTTTTCAAATTTCTTTTGGATGTTTGTATTTGTTAATGAATTGAGGGGACAGATGCAATAACGGACGAGGCGCTCGGACTGATCCTAGCAAAACCTTGTGAAAATTAAAGAAAACTAGCTAAAACAAACGCTCGTAAACGCGCGTGAATACTTGCACATCGCAACTGCTATAATATAAAAACTATGACTACCTTCAAAATATTGTAAGAAAATAATCCCCATAATGGTAACGATAATTTTAATGTTACTTCTACATTTTTCAACAAAATTTTCCAAAAAGTCTTATTTTCCAAAATTTTTGATTTTTAAAAGTTTAATAACTCCGGTCAATATGGACGAAAAAAGTTCGATTAGGGCTCAAAAGATGCGTCTAAAAAACTCTATAAAATTATGGAAAACGGAATGAATTTTTTTTGCAAGAGCTAAAATAATTTCATTTCCGAAGCCTTTTTATTTAGCATTTTTCCAATATGACTTCTATAAGAAAACTTAAATTTCTATGCTTTTTTCCAACTGTTAGAAATTTTTTAAAAATATTGTCAGAAAGTACAATGTTTTTCTGTCATAACATGTTTTTAAAAAAATTTAGACCTCTGTTTTATATATGATACAAATTTTAAAACATTGTCTTCGGTTTTAGGTTAAAATTACCTTACGATAATTAATGATATTTTTGTACATTAAAAATATTCTACACAAAATTTTAATACATACTTTAATAATGTTGAGAATTTAATGTTTAATTTGCCTTTATGTTACTTGTGAAAAGTAGAGTAATTATTGCTTTTATAAATAGTCAAATTTTACTTATTGGCCCGAGCAAAAATTCAATTTTATCTCCGCAGCCCTGTTTTTTATTAAATAATTGAATACACGAATATCTTTGACAAAATATTTTTGACTATAATATAAAATTACGTTGTGAAATTTGTATATTTTACTAAAAATTATATTTTAATTCCGCCCTAATGTGAATAGGGTCAGTTGGGGTAAATCGGAACAGATTTGCTATGTTTCACCAAAACATAAGTTATTTCTTTTACATCGGAATACTTTCGGTTTTTTGTGTTTTGAGTTGTTATTTCACTTCCGTGGAACAATTTTATGGAGTAGTAAAAAATATGGTTATCATTGAATCGTAATAATCAACTGTTCCTATTTACCCCTAAATTTTTCAACTTTGCTCAAATTTAGGGGTAAATAGGAACAGTTGATTATTTCTTACGAAATTTGAGAAAAAATCAATTCCAAGTCTGGAAATGTTAAGAGATATAAAGAATTAGATAAAAAATGGTATTAGTCATAAAATACTTCAAAATAAGAAATAATAATGAATTATATAAGTTTAAAAGTATTCCATACCATAAATTCTAACACATTGTACAATTATGTACAATTTTGTACTTGTTAAATACTATGTACCGATACGATTATACATGAATACTATTTTTAATGCATTTTTATAATGCTGAATATAGTGTTGTAGTTTGATAAAAATAATTTTTTTATTTATATTATCGGAAATATTATTGAAATTTCTGCTGTTCCGAGTTACCTCGAATTTCCAGTTTTAAGGGGTAAATAGAAACAGTCTCCTATTTTTAAGAAAAATTTTCAAAATGAAAAAATCAAAGTTGTTTTTTGTTGTAGTATTAATAAGAGATAATTATAAATTGAAAAACTGACACCGGATTCGTAATCAGCGACCTCAAAAACCCCCAAGTAACGATTTTCAAGCGATTTCAATGAATTTTAAAAAAATTCACCCGCCATATTGGATCTGCCATTTTGAATTTTGAAAAACTGACACCGGAATCGTAATCAGCGACCTCAAAAACCCCCGGGTAACGATTTTCAAGCGATTTCGATGAATTTAAAAAATTTTTTTAAATTCGTCCGACATATTAAATTCGCCATTTTGAATTTTCGTTTCTTTTTTACTTTTTAAGGTTTTTATTCATTTAGAGGCATGCAGTCATTAAAATTACCCCCTTAGAAGCTATTTGTGCTTTTTTTTACTTTAAATAATCATTTAAGTTTAAAAGTTGTGTTTTTCATTCACATAATGCGCCATTTTGAAAGCGCCATGTTGAATTTTCAAAAGTACCACATTGTATTTGATAGAGGGCATAAAGACGAAGATTTTAAGCCCTCAACCATTAAAATCGGTGGAATAGATTTTTGGACAGAGACTTGTCCCGGTTGACGTGGAATGTCCCATATACTGCTGCTAATTGACAAACTGAAAATGGGAAAATACTTAGAACCTGTTGGGGGTGATCTAAGGTATAAGGTTTAAGGCCGTATTTATTTAAAAAAAATTTTATTTATCTAAAATAACTACTGTTCCGATTTACCCCAAGTAACCCTAAATGTGAAAAAAATTATTTTTTATCTCCGAAGCCTTTTTTTTGAAATGGGCAAGTTTTTCTTTTGCTTTTAGTATTTACCTGCATTAAATTAAAAATATTAACCTAAGTAACCATCAAAACAATATATATTTATTATTAAAATATGCAGATTATTATTTTTTAAACAGTGTAACTTTATTATAGATTAACCACTTCACTGGCAGGGCGTTCCAAATGGCGTTCCACGCGCCGAGGCCCAGACTGGCAAAAACATATACGTATAATATTACCATTCATAATAATAAATAATAGTTATTTATATATGTTATATTTATATATATTATTAATAATTATATTATTATATTATAAAATTGTAATATAAATATCTTTTTTTAATAAAAATACATGTTTTATAGTGTAAAAATTGAAAAAAAGTGGAACGCCATTTGTTGAAAATTATTAAAAATAGCCGATTTGAACGTTCGGAAAAACGTTGAAAATCACAAAAACTAAAATTTTTGTTGTGATAATCTTGTTCCCTGATGTCTAAATTATAGAAATATTGCTTTACAATAGTTAAATGTGGTGTACACTCTTTAAAAAAAAGAGTTTTTTAGGAACGCCATTTCGGTGTTTTTGCCAGTCTGGGCCTCGGCGCGTGGAACGCCATTTGGAACGCCCTGCCAGTGAAGTGGTTAAGTGAATGATATTAGTGTGTATATTTAATATAAAATCTAATGCGAAACATATATAACCAATCAATTCCTGCAACGCAAAGTGAATGTTATAAAAGAAGAAAAACTTTAATATTTTGAACAATTAATTTTGCTCAACTTCAATTCTCACTTTTGAGTACGAAATAAAGTAAGTTCAATAGAAAAAAGCAATATTATTAAAAAAAATAAGTTGAAGAATCGAACTTCAAAAGTAGCACTTTTAGAAGAATCACCCATATATATTAGACCTGTATTAGACCCTACGAAGGATTACCATAAACAATACGAACCCTTGAAAAATAGCCTTTGTAAATGAGGGACCAAGGTAATAATGGGTGTTTTCGACATCGTCGGTTGTACCGGTCAGTTGCCACAAAAAGGTGCTTATTTGAGACTACTTAGGTTGAACTATATAGTCTGAAATAAACAATTTGAGCACCTTAATGTGGCAACTGACCGGTACGACCGACGACGTCGAAAACACCCAATATTTCCTTTCTTCCTTTATCGCAAGGAAAACCATAGATAACAGTCAATATATATATATATATATATATATATATATATGAGCGATTCCACGTCAAGTGATCAAGGGGTCTTTTTGTGTAATGCTTATTTCAATAATTTTTTACTCTTAATCAATTAAACATACAAATTTGACAAAGTACATTTTGGAAAGGTTTTTTCATGCTCTTTCGATTGGAAATAAGCATTTTGAAAAAAAAATTTTTTGACCCAAAAAAATCAAAATTAAAAAGAAATTTCAATTTTTGAGGGAGATGGAATCAATTTTTTTTTTTAAACGAAAGCTGAGGTTTTTTCCTAAAAGAACATATAAATGATAAAGTGGGACTAGAATGTTTAAACATTGAAAAAAAGAGTCTTCTACTCGCCGGAGCGCTCTAAACCCGGTTTTTAGCTCCGTTTTGGAGAAAATTCTTTTTTTCAATGTTTAAACATTCTAGTCCCACTTTATTATTTATATGTCCTTTTAGGAAAAAACCTCAGCTTTCGTTTAAAAAAAAAATTGTATCCATCTCCCTCAAAAATTGAAATTTCTTTTTAAATTTGATTTTTTTGGGTCAAAAATTTTTTTTTAAATGCTTATTTCCAATCCAAAGAGCATGAAAAAACCTTTCCAAAATGTACTTTGTCAAATTTTGTATGTTTAATTGTTTAAGAGTAAAAAATTATTGAAATAAGCATTGTACTGAAAAACACAAAAATTGAACCCCCTCCTCCTCGGAAAATATTGGACTAGGTAAAAAAATATTTTCACGAAAAATTACTTTCTATGAGTACTACAAAAGCCCCAAGTTTTGCTACGATTGGAGAAAAATTTTTCTCCACCTTGATCACTTGACATGGAATCGCTCATATATGTGTATATATATATATATATACTTTTATAATTGAAACACAAAAGGTAACGTCTGGGTAACGGTCCAGTTACGCCGGCTCTGGTTTCTATCTTTCTCTAAGGGCAATATAAATAATAATGTCTTTCTTTACCTAATTTGCATATCTACTCGTTTCATATTAAGGAGGATTGCATGAGTATGGATGTGCAAAATAAATATATTTTCTATATTTTATTAAAAAATGGTGGATTTGCAACATTTTATTAAAGCGTCCCGTTTTAGGATTCCATGGCCAGACAACTAACGTTCTTAATTTTTTATTTAGAAAAAAACGAAAATTTGTTATTTTCTATACATCAACGTCTATCGACACACGTAGGATTTTTTTTATATTGCTTATTTTTATTTTTATTAACAATTTCGTGGATTTTTTTTAAATTGTTCCTTTTTTGTTCAATCAATCACCATTTTTCAAAAATCAAATTATCGGAAAAATTTTACGTGTGTCGATAGCTGTTGATGTATAGAAAATTACATTTTGGTTTATTTCCAAATCAAAAGTTGTCCGACCATGGAACCCTAAAAAATAGATGCCTTCCAATAAAATGCTGCACAGCAGCCATTTTGCAATAAAATTTGTTTTGTAAAAATATATTTTGCATATCAATACTCAAGAAATAAAACGTACTTTACACATTTTTAATTGACCATTTCAAGGAGCCAAAAAAAATTCCTAAAATATGTCCAATTTTCGTGATGACCCCTCTTAATATATCTGCAACTGCTACAAAAGCAAACTTTAAAAAGAATATGTTTATTTTTCCTTTTAATAAATAGAACAATCATTATATAAACCCAGGTGCAAAATTTTTTCGTTTTTTTGTTGAGCTGTGTAATCATTAACTCTAAAATCAATTTTAACAAAATTGACATAAATTACATAAATAAAAATAAATTTAAACCCACCACACTTGTCAAGTCCACTCTGAAACTTTTTGAAAACCTTCTTAACATTTTGAGGTAGGTTTTTTTAAATTTATCATTCCGAAGTTAAAAACCTTATAATTTGTTTATTTTTCACTAAAAAATGAATAAAATTGTTATCATTATTCAAAAGTAGAGAGAAAAATTACTCTCACTAGTTCCATTTTTTTATTAAGGGGTAAGCCACTGTAAATGTAATAAAGGCGCCTGTTTTCAAGAATTTTTTGATATAAGGAAAAGGAATACAATTATATTTATGTGAAATATGATTAGTCTTATATTTAAATAAAAAAATACAAATTAACAATAAAAGATATTACAAAATGGCGAAACTACAGACAATTTTTGTAAAGTGCTTTTCCTTTGAAGAGCTTCGCGGCACTCGGGTGCAAAATGAAATTTTTACTATTAAAAAATGTTTACCATTAATCGGAAATTCGAGCACCATAAAAACATCTTTCTGTATGTGTACTATCTTCTATGCAGTTTCTGCTCATCAAGTAGTCAACCGACGCAGGTAGTCGTTCCGAAGGGGCCCAGTATATAGTAGACAGCAATTAACTGTTCAAGCAATCTATTATAATTATAATCATCGTCAACAACATTTTTTATATAGTTATGTATATATAGCATTACATCAAAGTATTTCATGATAAACAACATTTTTTATATATAATTTATGTGGATATTCTGAATTCTTATATGCTGCAGAACCAATAACATGAATTTTTAGATTTTTTTCGACTTTACTCGAGAACCAGCAACATAAACTTGACCATGACCAAATGCTGAAATTGGCAAATATATTCCTACTTTATCAAATGATTGACCCTGGGATTTATTGATAGTCATTGCATAAGCAAGTCTAACTGGAAATTGTCTTCTTACCATTTTAAAAGGTAATACATCTTGTGATGGCGATAAATCAATACGAGGAATAAATACTATTTCACCTTTATATTTTCCAGTAATTATTTCTGCAGAAATTACGTTTGTTAATAAAGATTTGACAACTAATCAAGTCCCATTAAACAATCCTTGAACTAATTTCATATTTCTTAAAAGCATAATTATGCATCCTTCCTTTAATGATAGTTTATGAGGAGGTAAACCGTCTGGTATTAAACTGTTTAGAAATTCTATTGGAACTATATTATTTATATATTTTGGGTCATCATCATCGACATGTGAATCATTACTATAATAAACTACTTCTTTTCCTTCTAATTTTAACAAAATGCGTTCATTCATGTCTAATACTTCATAATTGGTTAATGAAAGAATGCAAGATGAAAAAACAGATGAATCATGTCGACTTATTGAGGATCGATATACTTCATGAATTAAATTCCCATTCGAAATCATATCTTGCTGAATTTCTAAAACATAATTTTCTCTTTCAAATGTACTTTGTGGTTTACCATCACCAACATTTAATAACCACTTTGAAAATTTGATTTGATTATTATCTAATCTAACGTTAGAATGTAAAGACTTAGTTAGAAAATGATTCCACAATCTACTATTTTTTACACATACCTCAACAATATGAGTACGATTGCCGTGTGGAACAATTGGCAAAGTTTGTCGAAAATCTCCTGAAAGCAAAATAACTTTACCTCCAAAAGGTTTCTTACATTTTGTAATGTCTCTTAACATCAATTCCATTGGTTCTAAAGCATATTTAGGTGCCATTGTTATTTCGTCCCAAATAATAATTTTGGCACTTTTCAAAAGTTCAGCTTCTTTTGACCTCCCACTTATATTACATGTTGAATTTTCATTAATCGGTATAGGAAACTTGAACAAAGAATGTGATGTTCGACCACCTTTTAAAAGATTAGCAGCTATACCAGTCCATGCAACTGGTAAAACTATCAAGCTTTCACTTTCAACAGCAGTGATAATTGTATGTATTATGTAAATAACTTTTTCCACTTCCTCCAGGTCCGTCGACAAAAATATACCTATTTTTACAATCATCGTTATGTATTGCCATCATAACTTCATCAAAAATTTGACTTTGATCATTATTTAAACTCTCAATGAGAATAACAGCTTCTTTTTTCAACAATCGTAATGCTAATTCATTATTTTCTAAATCTACAAAATTATAATCATTAAGAAGTTTATGATCTATATTTGGCAAACCAAATTGATGTAAGGAAAACCCATGAAAGTTAAGTACTTCGTTAATTAAAATTAACGATTTTTGTATTGAAATTTCTGCAGGTAAATTATTATCAAAAACCATATACTCTTTATACTTATTCCATAAATCAACAGCATTCGCAGGTAATCCAAATACACATATATATGCAAACAGACGACAAAGTTCATTAGGAAACTTCATACTTACAGCTTCAGATAAACAATTATCCCATTCATTATCATCTTTCATTAAATTTCTTGCCTTGGCAGCTTCTAAAAAAGTACTGTATGTGACACCTTCATATGTTCTTATGTCTGCATACGATTTAGCACCACGTACATATAGTAATAAAATTCTTAAAAAATACCTTTCAATATCTTTTGGACTGACAAAATACATTCGAGAAATTACAGGTTTTGTCATTCTTTTTCTTCTTTCCCAAGTTTTTGATGATTCAACGAATACATAATTATATGGTATTTCTGAGTACAAAAGTTGGCGTGCTTCAGGATCTTTTGTATTTAATTCGAACCATGCTGTTAACGTTGTATTTTTATATTTATCAATCGCTTCTTGCTCCATTCCTTCTTTAAAACATATTGTTTGTTGATTAGGTAAATGCATAGCTAATCTGTATGCCGCATGTGATTGTTCGTGCATATTGAATTCGAATAATCTATGCATTGCTTCTGGTGGACATACATAACGTGTATTCAAATAATGTTGAGGTTCATCATAGTGCATTAAATCATTATTATCTTTAATACCTACTATTGCACAGTCATGGCCCTTAAAACAATACTTAAATAAGTATTTCACACCACCTATACTACCACATGCTACAGCATTAATGTGACATTCAAATGTTTTACTCAAATACGGATTATATGGTACAATCATCGAATTGTCTGCAGTGCATTTAATTGTTCCATCTTTTTTATAAAAAATGATTTTTTTACCATAATTTCTTCGTCTATATTCCGGGTAGTTTTTTTAATCATAATTTGTTTCTGAACAAAATGGTTTTGGATAATGTTTCACGCAAATTTTTGTTTCTGGATTCATGCAAGGCGAATTCATATTTTGCTTTCCACAAGGTTCATGGACTTGAAATTGTTTTACAATTTTAAAAAGTTCTGGATTCTTTGTTTCATCTGGAATTTCTGCACATATTATTTTATCTACAGATTCTGCATCACGAATCGCAAAAGTTTTATCCAAAAATAAAATTAAATGTATGTGTGGCAATCCACGCTTTTGGAATTCTATTACATACACATAAGCAAGAACTGATCCAAAAATATTTTTATCTTTTAATTCACTCATAAGCGATTTTACCTTTTGTTGAAAAACTCTAGCTACAATATCCGGTTGATCAGACGCAATTTCACCTTCCAACAAATTTTCTCTAATCTCTCGCCATTTTGGATTACATGTCATTGTAATGAATAAATCAGGTTTTCCAAATTCTTGAACTAATCGCATGGCATCCATAAAAGATTGTTGATACGAACGTGGTCCTCCAGTAAATGTTGATGGTAAAATAATTATTCTTCCTGGTTTTACATTTTCTCTATTTGCTTTATTATGTACATAATTCATTAATCCACAGTACATTTCTACTCGAAGTTGTTTTTGATTTTTATAAATGAAACTTATGCGTCCAGCTACGACTTTTGACCAAATATCAACTATAAATTGTTGACTTAATTTTCCCATTTGCGTACATGGATTACACATTCCTCTGTAAGAAAGGCGATACATATAAAATTGTAAAGCAGTAACATTACGAACACTATTAATTTGCTTAATGTTTACAGTCCATCCTGAATCACCTGAAGGAAACATTAAAGGATATATCATAGGATCAGCGTTTGCACTAAGAATAGAAATGGGAATACTTTCAGAACCTTTTGGATGTATACATATATCACGATCCACTGGGGGTTCACCATTTTCACTCACAAATACAACTGCTACTTCATTACAAGATGGTACATTGAATTTACTTTGATTTAATGATTTATCCCGTTTGATCCACATTTGAATATCCCTTATAGGTTTATTTTTCAATTTCGCTCTAGTTTCTTCTTCTAATTCTACTTCTCTCATAATTTTCAAGGCATCTGCAAATGGACTAACCTCTCTTAATAATTTATCTATTCCTTTCAGTAATGATGGTAAACATTTTTTATTCGATTCATTTTTTAATCGTTCAAATACAGCTTCATTAGTATCAAGAATATACAGCTGACCATATTTTAAACTGTTACCATCATTAGGATGAAGAGCATATGTATTATGATACACTTGTCCATGTATACGAAAAACATAAGGACCATACCCTTTAGGAATTTCAAATTTAGCTCCCATACTGACAAAAGCAGAAGAACTGTTTTAAGAACGAATATTTTCCCTAAAATTTTTACCTTCCAAGTTGGAATCATTTAATAAATTACGCAAATAAATCGGATAATCATTTAAATCATCTAATTTTACTTTTCCCTTATGACAGCATTTACTAAATTTGTTATCTAGTGGTCTTTCACACATAAAATGTAATGCAGCACAAAAATCGCACTTAACATTCAAGAAACCCAAATAATTTTGTTCAAATTTACATTCATCAAAATTTTCAAAAGGCATAATTGCAACTCCTAATGTAAGTTTTTGTTTTTATTTCTTAAATTTATTTTTGCTTCTGAGCTATTACGTTTTCTCAACCCATCATTCTCTTTTCTAATTATTTTTTGCTCCTCTGTTCCTTCTTTCCTTAGTTGCTCAATTATACAACCTCTATTATCATTATTATTAGTTGAATTAAAAATCTTATCATTTATTTTATTCAATAAACCCTTAGTCTCTGAGTCTATTTTTTGAAGCTTTTTCTTTTCAAATTCAGTTTCTCGTCTACTACGTTTTCTTAACCTGTCTTTCTCTCTCCTAATTATTTTTTGCTCCTCCGTTTCTTTCTGCCTTACTTTCTTCATTCTTTCTTTAGCTTTTATTGCACACAATCTTTGTTTATCATTTTCTTCATTTAAAAGACACTTACTTTTGGGGTACTCAATTATACAACCTTTATTGTCATTATTACTAGTAGAATTACAACTCTTATCATTTCTTTCATTTAAAAATGGCTTAGCCTCTGAATCTATTTTTTAGAGCTTTTTCTTTTCAATTTCAGTTGCTGTTTCTCGTCTATTACGTTTTTTAACCTGTCATTCTCTCTCCTAATTTTTTTTTGCTCCTCCGTTTCTTCCTGCCTTACTTTCTTCATTCTTTCTTTAGCTTTTATTGCACTCAATCTTTGTTTATCATTTTTTTCATTTAAAAGACATTTACTTTTGGAGTGCTCAATTCTACAGCCTCTATTATCATTATTACTAATTGAATTAAAATTATTATCATTTTTTTGATCCAAAGAACACTTAGCCTTTGACTGCTCCATTGTTACAATTTTATTATTATTTACATTATTCCAAGGGTGTATCTTCAAAAAATTATAAGAATTTGTTTTTTCATAATTCAAAAGACGCTTCCAATCACACTCTACAATCGAATGTCTCATATTCGATCTTCTCATCTCTGAAAACTGACATAGACGATTGTCTTGAAACATTTTGTTTAAATGCTGCCTCATTTTGTTATTTATGCTTTCGTAATTAACAGTGTTTGGCATAACATTATAAAATAATGATGTTGCAAATGCTATTGCATATACTCCGCATTCAACACTACCCATTGGTAGTAGTACAAATAAAGTACTTTGCATTCTAAACACGGAATTTGATTCTCTTTCCAAAATTTTTCCAATTTCATAAATATGATTATCACTTAACATTTCATTATTATTAAGTATTTCTCTATATTCTCTAGCACTTAAATTAACATGACCTTCTATTCTCGACATTTTTTAATCAATATTTTCTTCTTAATCTAATTTTAATTCCAATTTGTGGGTTTTGATAATAATAACGTTTTCCCAATTTATATTTTCTACATCACAATTTCATCAATTCTTACAAAATCATTGTCTCTTATATCAATAACACAAAGCAACCAATATTTAACTCATAAAACAATATTCAAGATTTCAACTAATAAAGTGTATTTACTCCATTTCAAATAAGTCACATTCCAATTTTATCCAATATTTAATTATTTAACCAACATATCAATATTTAACCACTCAAATCATATTTAACCCATAAAACAATGTTTTTTAATTCAACAACCAATATTCTATTTAATAATTCATTTTTAATATGTCAAATTCCAATTTTATTCAATATATTCCATTATTCCATTTTAAATACGTCAAATTCCAATTTCATTCAAAATATTTCTCTTTAATCCATTTTAAATACATCAAATTCTAATTTCATCCAATATATATATATATATATATTTCTCTTTAATCCATTTAAAATTTTAAATACTTTAAAATCCAATTTCATCCAATATCCAAATTTCAATTTTATCCAATATTTCTTTTCTTATCTTTTATTTCATCCAATATCCAAATTTCAATTTTATCCAGTATTTCTTTTTTTATTTATTATTTTATCTAATATCCAAATTTCAGTTTTATCCAATATTTCTTTTCTTTTATTTCATCCAATGTCCAAATTTCAATTTTATCCAATATTTCTTTTCTTTTCTTTAAATAAAAAAAATCAAATGTTATTCCAAACAGAAAAAATATCAAATTTTATTCAAAACAGAAATAAAATATCAATTTCTTTATCCTTTAAATTCAAAATGAAAAAAACTATACCAAATGATAATATAATATTTTAAAAAAGTATAACTATACCTCTCACGAAACACTTTAATTAACACTCTACAAATTGTAGAGAAATTATACAAAAAAAGAAAAGAAAATATCTAATGTTATCCAAAATAAAAAAAAGTATATCAAATAGTAATGTGATATATTCGAAAAATGAATATACCACTCACGAAGCACGATTGTTAACTATCTACACTACATACAAGGAGTGATGTCCAAGTTAGTACTGTGAGGGAAAAAAACCTTCCCCCACCATACGGCACACCAAGTCAAAACTGAATCACGAGCAACCGGGCGATGTCCAAGATAGTCCCGTGAGGGGAAGCATCTTACCCCCACCATGCGGCACACCAAGTCGAAACTGAGTCCCGAGCGACCCTCGCAGCGGGGGCTCTCGGACCCTCAACCCTCATTAAGGAAAACTCTTAATGAGTTTTTATATAAAAATATAAATTTTTTAAATATTAACATTTTTAATTTTTTATTAACATATTCAAATTCCTTATTTTCTCACGATTTCATACATATGTTATGATACAAAAAAATGTTAAAATTCAAAAATTTCTTTTTTTTATCAATTTGATGCTATTTTTTAATATAGAATGGGAGTGAAATTTACTTTCTACTTGGTACCAAAAGGTACCCAACCCATAACCAACCCCCCCCTACAACAACAAAAATCTTTTTTATAGAATTTTTATCCTAGTCGGTACTGGAAGGTACCCAACCCATAACCAACCCCCCTACAACAACAAAAAATCTTTTTTATAGAATTTTTATCCTAGTTGGTACTGGAAGGTACCCAACCCATAACCAACCCCCCCTACAACAAAAAAAAATCTTTTTTATAGAATTTTTATCCTAGTTGGTACTGGAAGGTACCCAACCCATAACCAACCACCCCTACAACAAAAAAAATCTTTTTTATAGAATTTTTATCCTAATTGGTACTGGAAGGTACCCAACCCATAACCAACCCCCCCTACAACAACAAAAATTTTAAATTTTTAATATTAACATTTTTAATTTTTTATTAACATATTCAAATTCCTTATTTTCTCACGATTTCATACATATGTTATGATACAAAAAAATGTTAAAATTCAAAAATTTCTTTTTTTTATCAATTTGATGCTATTTTTTAATATAGAATGGGAGTGAAATTTACTTTCTACTTGGTACCAAAAGGTACCTAACCCATAACCAACCCCCCCTACAACAACAAAAATCTTTTTTATAGAATTTTTATCCTAGTCGGTACTGGAAGGTACCCAACCCATAACCAACCCCCCTACAACAACAAAAAATCTTTTTTATAGAATTTTTATCCTAGTTGGTACTGGAAGGTACCCAACCCATAACCAACCCCCCCTACAACAAAAAAAAATCTTTTTTATAGAATTTTTATCCTAGTTGGTACTGGAAGGTACCCAACCCATAACCAACCACCCCTACAACAAAAAAAAATCTTTTTTATAGAATTTTTATCCTAATTGGTACTGGAAGGTACCCAACCCATAACCAACCCCCCCTACAACAACAAAAAATCTTTTTTATAGAATTTTTATCAATTTAATGCTATTTTTTAATATAGAATGTGAGTCAAATTTACTTCCTAGTTGGTACTGGAAGGTACCCAACCCATAACCAACCCCCCCTACAACAAAAAAAATCTTTTTTATAGAATTTTTATCCTAGTTAGGATCCATCTCGACAGGTTTAAAGTCACAAACAGACTAACAGTTGTCAAAATGTAGGTTAAAAGGTACCCAACCCAGAACCAACCCCCCTCCAACGTTTAAAAAAAATTCTTTTTTATAGGTATTTGCTTAAAATACTCCAATTAAATTGATAAAAATAATGAATTTGTTAAATTTTAACATTTTTTTGTATTACAACATATGTATGAAATCGTGAGAAAATAAGGAATTTGAATATGTTAATAAAAAATTAAAAATGTTAATATTTAAAAAATTTATATTTTTATATAAAAAGTCATTAAGAGTTTTCCTTAATGAGGGTTGAGGGTTCGGGAGCCACCGCTGCGAGGGTCGCTCGGGACTCAGTTTCGACTTGGTGTGCCGCATGGTGGGGGTAAGCTGCTTCCCCTCACGGGACTATCTTGGACACTGCCCGAGCAACCTTCACAGCGGGGGTCGCTTGGACCCTCAAACCCTCATTAAGGAAAATGCTAATGACTTTTTCTATAAAATATAAATTTTCCAAATAGTTATAACATTTTTTTTTTCATTAACATATTTAAATTCCTTACTTTCTTACGATTCTATACATATGGGCAATTCCACGTGCGATTTTAGTCGACCTCCTAAAATCGGCCAAAAATATTTTTTTTCTATTCTGTATCGAAAAAAAACAGATAAGTATTTTTTTATTTTTGTTTAATTTTCAAAATTTTTGAGTTATGAATTTTCGAAATTTTGCATTTTTAATCGTAGACATATATTCAGTTGCTTATAAGTCCGAAAATATTGAGTTTAGAAATAAGTTGTCAAAGAACAAAAGTTTTAGTTTTCTTTCGACTTTAAGGAAATGAAAACAAAATTTTTTTTTTCATTTTTTATTAAAAAAATAAAAAAATTTTATAAACAAATTAATTTTTTTTAACTTTGGGTATGATAAATTTTTTATTTTCTTTTTTTTAAACATACCTGTAAATGATAAGAAGGTTTTGCAAAAAGTTTCAGAGTGGGCCTGACAAGTTTGGGGGTTTGGGGGATTTTTTTACAATTTACTATTAAAAATTGTCTAGAGCCTTCAAATTTTATCGGATTTTAATTATTATTAGATTTGAAGGCTTTAGACAATTTTTAATAGTAAATTGTAAAAAAATCCCATTGCGCAGCAAGCGTTCGACCTGCACGGGCAGCATAATTATTTTTTTTAACCCATTAAACTTGTCAGGCCCACTCTGAAACTTTTTGCAAAACCTTCTTATAATTTACAGGTATGTTTTAAAAAAAGAAAATTAAAAATTTATCATACCCAAAGTTAAAAAAATTAATTTGTTTATAAATTTTTTTTATTTTTTTAATGAAAAATGAAAAAAAAAATTTTGTTTTCATATCCTAAAAGTCGAAAGAAAACTAAAACTTTTGTTCTTTGACAACTTTTTTCTAAACTCAATATTTTCGGACTTATAAGCAACTGAATATATGTCTACGATTAAAATCGCAAAATTTCGAAAATTCATAACTCAAAAATTTTAAGAATTAAACAAAAATAAAAAAATACGTATCTGTTTTTTTTCGATACAGAATAGAAAAAAAATATTTTTGGCCGATTTTAAGAGGTCGACTAAAATCTCACGTGGAATTGCCCATATGTTGTTTACCAAAAAATGTTAAAATTAAAAAAATTTATTATTTTTCCAGATACATAGAATGAAGTTTACTCTACCGAAAACCATACCTATTATTAAATAAATATTTAACCTAATCTTTAAATTTTAACATTTTTTTGGTAAACAACATATGTATAAAATCGTGAGAAAGTAAGGAATTTAAATATGTTAATGAAAAAAAATTTTATTACTATTTGAAAAATTTATATTTTATAGAAAAAGTCATTAGCATTTTCCTTAATGCGGGTTTGAGGGTCCAAGCGACCCCTGCTGTGAAGGTTGCTCGGGACTTAATTCCAAGTAGCTCTCGCAGACCCCCGCTGTAAAGGATGCTCAGGACTCAATTCCAAGTAGCCCTCACAGCGGGACTTTAATATTGTTAATAATATTTAAAAAAACTTGTGTGTTATGTAATTTCTTCTCCTCTTTCGAGAAAATTTATTTTGTAGATAATGTTTTCGTCCACACACACTGTGCTTGAACCAAAAAAAGTTTGACAAAAATGGATCCAAAATCTGGTTGATGGGGATGTTTCTGCATCATAACAGAAGTAAAAAATTCCGTTGTGATCCAAATCCCAGCTGATCCTTTTTTCGAGATATCAGTATTTTATTTCTTTGAATTTTGCTACTTTTTACAAAATATTAAATTTAAAACATTGTAACTACATCTAGGCAAACTATTCACATACAAAATGTTTGATATATATAAATATGTATAAACACCTTTAAAATAGGACCTAGGTGAAGAAAATTGATTAAAATTTGTCAAAGATATGGGATTTTTTGTATTTTGAGTTCAATTAAAAGTTGATTTTGAACCTTTTCTAATAATTTTTATTATATAAAAATTTAAATATTTATAATATATTATGTATTGATTCGAATGAGAATTTCAATAACTTTCCATTTCTATTTTTATTTTTCAAAATTGAGCTCATTTTCGTAGAAAAATTCCTGTTTGAAATATTAAACTTTTAATATCTCAAAACACCCCCCCCCCCGTCGATTTTTTATCAAAATTATATGAAATTAAAGCTTACTTTTTCTAGTTTCCATTTCCGTAAAATATATTATGGACATTTAATGGGATTAAGGGAAAAAAAATTATTTAAAATGTGTGTTTTTGAGAAATTTGACAAGTGGTACGAAGTTGAATCCTAACCCATTTAAAAAACGTTGTTTAGGATTCAACTTCGTACCATTTGTCAAATTTCTCAAAAACACACATTTTAAATAATTTTTTGTCGCGTAATCCCATTAAATGTCCATAATATATTTTACGGAAATGAAAACTAGAAAAGGTAAGCTTTAATTTCATATAATTTTGATAAAAATCGACGGGGGGGGGGGGTGTTTTGAGATATTTAAAGTTTAATATTTCAAACAGGAATTTCACTACGAAAATGAGCTCAATTTTGAAAAATAAAAATAGAAATGGAAAGTGATTGAAATTCTCATTCGAATCAATACATAATATATTATAAATATTTAAATTTTTATATAATAAAAATTATTAGAAAATCGCTCTCCTTGCGATAGTTTTTTGTCAGTGAAACGAATTGAAATGGAATGCCCCATATATATATATATATATATATATATATATATATATATATATATATATTTATTTCCCAGTGGGCAAAAAACCATCATTTTTTTAAAAACGTTCCAAAAACGTTTTTAGAACGTTTCATGTATGCCAAATAATGTTCCAAAAAAGTCCCTTTGCTTTTAAAACGTTTTTGAAACATATAACGTTTTTGGGATGTTATTTGGCAGTCATGAAACGATCTAAAAACGTTTATGGAACGTTTTTAAAACAATGATAGTTTTTTGCCCACTAGGTTAGGGTAGCCACCTCATCTCGGCTCTCGGCCCGGATAATTTTTCTTGATTAGTGACAAGGGGGGGAGGTGAATTAACAAAGCGGAAAATTCAAATTTACTAAAAACTATTCATTTAAATGATATTGAAAATTAAAATTAAGTCCCATGTTGGCGTTAAACGTCAAAGCGTAAATGCATGAGACTGAAACAAACAATCTCAAATCACTATCTCGTTCACTCACATACTTTTATGCCTACACTTTTGCGCTACTTTATGCTTCTACTATACAATATACCAATTCAGTCATGATGTGTTATCGTTTCAATACTTATTATATATATATTATATATATATTATATATTATGTTATGTCTAACCTTATTATTATATTCCCTATTTTTTCACGATTTAACTTTAATTTAGTAAAATTAAAGTTGGGACGAGGTTGGATAAATGACAAGAATAAATTTATTTGAACACAGTATATTTAAAAGATCAAAATTATGGAAAGATGAAATGAGCACTAGTTTTCTAAAAACGAGTCTTAAGTGGTTTCTCTGTTTACGTTAGAAAAGCAAGTTTTTGGTCCTGGCTGGCGCCGATGGGAAACAATGCCAATTGTGCGTTAATCGGTTACTAAATGGTACAGGTGGAAGATTTACGACACTCGTAAATCAGGCAGTTGAATGGTTTTCTTTCAGCTTTTGTCGTCACTCGAACAATCTTTCAAACACCAAATTTGACTTCAAGATTCACTGAATTTAGAAATTTACGTAAAGATCAGGACAACTACTATACTGGGGTTGCGAGCACTATCACGAAGAGAACCACTTGTTACGATGAAAAAATTAAGACTGTAGTACAGGTGACTACTACTACTACTGACGATTACATTTTTAAGACTTCTGTAGTGCGGGTGACTACTTCTGATGACTTCAAATTTTAGACTGAAGATCATTTGATAATCTAGCTCTTTTTATATCCAAACGAAAATGCCATTTGCCATGTGTTTGAGATTTCGATGCCTTTTACCATGTATTTGGAACTTCGATGCCATTTGCCATGTATTTTGGATTTCGATGCCATTTGCCATGTGTTTGAGAAACCCATTGTTAGAGAAACACTTGCGCTGACTCAGTCTTTAGATCACACGTGCTCACAACTTCTTAGTCATATGTTTTTACAATTTAATATTATATTTTTATGTTGTTTCTTAATTATTTATAGTTATTATTAACAATTTGTTATTAATTTGTTATTACAATTTGTTATTTACAATTTGTTGTTAACTTGTTATTACAATTTGTTATTATTGATTACATTATTATAATTTGTTAATTATTATTACAATTTATTATTATCTTATTATTAACTATTATTTGTTGTTATTTTGTTATTACAAATTATTATTAACTTGTTATTAATAATTGTTACTTTGTTATTATATTTAATTACTATTTGTTACAATAAATCATTATTATTTGTTATTAATGTTACAATTATTTATTATTATTTTGATATTATTGTTATAATTAATTATTATTATTATTTATTGCTACAAATTGTTAAGATCTTGTTATTATTAACTATTATTGTTGTTTTTTATTACTATCTTTTTATTATTATTACAATTGCATATTATTGTTATTATTGTTATAATAATTACTACTATTTTGTTATTAGCAGTGATTATTCGTTCTTACACATTATCATTGTTTAAATTTAATTATTATTTTATTATTCTTATTATTACTATTTTCATTATTTAATAATTGTTTATAGTTGTTAATAATATGTTAATAACAATTATTTATTGTTATTCCCATTATTATTATTATAATTATTTATATTATTATTAATATGGAAAAATACGTTACGATGACGTAACACCTCCGCCTTCAGAAATTTGGAAATTGAAAAAATGAAATTGAACAATTTCCAAATTCTCATTCTTACATTCAAAGCTAAAATTTACAATTGTATTAAAGTTAAGCGTAAAACAAACATTTTTAGAAAAATTATTTTTTTTATTTATTATTATTTTTTTTAACACACACACTCAATTTTTAAGATAGGTATAAAATAATTAATAATTATTATATATAACTAAATGTTTAGAAGATAGCATGCACATTTTTTATTTGTTTATTTATTGATTTATTTTATAGCGAGAGAAAAAAAAATTTGTCTTAATCGTTATATTTTTATTATTTTTCTTGTAATTTAAGCCAATTTTTTGCTACATGATATCTTCCGAAACATCTTTCACAAGAATTGCTCCATTTAATTAATTGGATTTTATCACTCCAAATATCTATTGCTTCTTTTCCTTCGTTAAAATCATATTTTTGTTTCAATCTTATTAGCATTATTTTTGTTAATTTTTTTTTATTTCCTAATTTTTTATATTTACTTTAATTTAATTTTAGAATGCGTAATATAACAAAAAAATAAGGTAGTATAAGAAAATAGATTTTCTAAAGTAAATTGCTTATACTATTAGTTTTGTTTACATAAAATGATAGACGTACTAAAGGTAATTAAACAATAATTTTAAAACAAAATTATATTTGTAAATATTATTTAAATATCTAATTTTTTTGTATTTGAATTTAGAGACTTTAATTTAATGTAACCTGATACGAAAAAGTTTGTTTGGATACAAATATTTATAAAATTTCATGCCATTGTTTTTAATTTAAAATGTTATTATGTCAGATATTTTTTTTATATAAAATATTATGATTTACGGAATCTCTTAAATTTTTGGACCAATATAGTATTAAAAAATTTATCTAATTGTTTTAGAAATTATTAAATGATTTTATCAAATCAATTTTTATCCAACAAGTGACTCATTAGTTTTCATTATTAAATTAAATTTATTTTTTTATACTATATAAAATATGTTAATGTCCTTTTGTTACTAAATTGTAAGAAGTAAGATTTAATTTATTCATTTGAATTATAGTTGTTCTGAAATTTGGGTTATTATTTAAAGTGCATTTTTTACTAAAAAAATAAATTTTACTTTCTACATATTTTATTAACGATCATTTAATTTTTTTAATTCACAGGACATTCTTAAGATTATCTTTTTATCATGTACTAAAGTGGAATATATAGATTCAGATTTAACGTTTGCTTGTATAAAAATTATGTTATTTGTAATTTTAAAAAGAATATTAAGAGAAGATGTTTGAGTCTTTGAGTGTAAAATTGAAAATAGAAAGAATAGTAAAGAAAAGTAAAGATAAAAGAGTAAAATAACTTAACCTTAACATGCTGCTTCTTACTTTCCCTAAAAGAAATTTTAATTATTTTATTTTTATTTATTTCCTTGTTTTTGGACAATTATTAATAGATTGATGTTAGATCGCTAAAACAGAAAAATTTATATTAGTTTAATTTCTAAAAAAAAAATTATATTGAATGATGTATGTTTTTATACATAGGTATAGAAAAGTGATTTGTTAGTTAATTTATATAATTTGTATGGTATATTTAAATTACTTTTTAATATATAACTATTCTTAATATTGCATTTTATTTGTAAGGTGGAAATTTTAATTTGTTATTGATTATATTTTATTTAGTTTATCTGTAAAAAAATTTTTTTTTTTTTAGATAATTTTGGGGTATTGTTTATTTTTATTATTTTTTAAAATTTAATTGTATTTGATAATTTATTCTTTACTGGGAGGTGGTTCTGGAGGCGGTCGATATATATTGTCTAATGATTGAGTCTCTTTGATTAATTGCATATAATTTTTAGTAGAACATTTTGTACGTCCATTGTATAGAGCAACTTCCACAAACGAATTTTTTAAGGATGATTTTATTGTTGAACGGATTTCCCTCGAAGTTACATTTTTAATTTTTGCTATACGTATATTCTGTTGATTAAAATTTTTGCAGTCTTCTTTATTACTAGGTTATCTTCTTCTTCAGATGATTCTTCATAATTAGAGGTTTCGTAGCCTTGATCAAATTCTTCGTGTTTTTTCAATTTTGTTTTCTGTTTAATATACTCAGGATAATATTCAATTTCATTAGTATAATTTTCATTATAAAGTTTCTTATTTTTTGTATTACATACCTTTTTCTGTCTTCCTCTCTTCTTTTTTAAGGAAGTAATAAAACGTGTGCTTTGTATTTTTGGTCTACCTCGTTTCCTTCTTTTATGTGCTTCTTCTTTTTCTTGAATTTCTTGATTCTTCTTTTCTTCTTGAATTTCCAGTGTTTCTTGATTTTTGTTTCCTTGTATTTCTCCTTCTTGATTATTGTTTTCTTGTATTCTTTCTTGATTTCTTGTAACAACATTACAAGCTTCACTATGTGTATCATACTTTTCTAGTTTGCAACATTCATTATTTAACATTTTTTCAATATGGCAGAGATTATTTATTACCTTTAAACTTGAGTAATTATTTTTACTTGATACACAATTTAAGTATTCTTTAAATTTTTCTTCGATTTTTTCTTGCACACACTTATGAATATATTCTTGAGTAATATTTTCTTGAGTTTCTTGAATTTCTTCTGTTTTTATTCTTTGCACTTTATTTTCAAGAATGTCCTCAATAGGATTTGTTGATAAGGCGTCAGTGTTAATGTTTTTTGTACTTGCTTTGAAAAACACGGTGTCATATTCGGCTACTGGTTGATCTTTATTTACTTCTTGTGATTGAATTTCTCCTACTGCAATATCTGAATCGTCTGTTTTTAATATAATTGGTTGGCAGAAGTCTGGTCTTTGTAAAGGTGGTTTCTCACAAACTTTATTTATTAATTTATTTAAAGTGTTTTCTTTATTATCAGTCGTAAAAAGGGGTATATCCTTCTGTAAAGCTTGATTAAAAAGATTTGTGATTTTTAAAAACTTGTCATTATCGTTATCATCCCATATCTTTTTCCTACAATTAGTGGAAATGTGTCCTAATTTTTTGCAGTAATTACAAATTATATTTTGATTTTTAGTTTCAAAGTTTGTTGCAATGTTAGATCGTGGTTCCCGAGAATAATGTTGTTTATTTTGTAAAAAATTTTGTTGTTTATTTTGTAAAAAATTTTGTTGTTGATTTTGTAAAAAATTTTGTTGTTGACTTTGCAAAAAAATTTTATGTTGATTTTGCCTTTGATTTTGAAACGAAGTATGAAATTGCTTTTGCGGTACGTGTCTAAATTGATTTTGTTGCGAATTCCTGTAATAATTTCGACATTGAAATTGATTAAACATTTGATTTTTGTTATTAAATTGATTCTGATTTGGGTTTGCAAAATGTTCTTGAGTGCCTGAATGAAAGCGGGTTTCTCCTCTAAGTCTTAGCAATTTATTAAGTTTAAAACAGTTTGATACAACATGACCATTTTTTCCACAAGATGAACAAGTGCTTACATTGTCTTGAACCATATTAATTTTTGTTGTTTCTGCAAAATTTTTAAGATGGGCATTATATTCAATATTATTCTCACTTTTTCGTAGTTCACGTTGTAATAACAATCTTCTTTCTATTTCTATAGCTTTATTAACTATCCCTTGAAATGTATCAGCTGTTCCAATTCGTAATTCTATTTCTCGTGTAAGTCCTTGCGAAAAACAATCGATAGTTGCTTCATCTAAACTTCTTCTAAATGCTTCATCTACTCTATTCCCATTACTAATAATATATGCATCTAATATTCTTTCTGCTGCTTCTGCAATTCTTGAACCGTAAGAAATTACATTTTCGTGTTCCCACATATACATTGCTGCTAGTTCTCCTTGTAATTGACATACAGATTTTATTGGTGCGTAAATTTGTTTTAATCTTTCTATTAATTCTTCTACAGTATTAAAGTTATTTCCTATTATAATTTTTTTTGCTTCTCCCGAAATTCGACTTCTTATTAATTTTACTAAATTTGTCTGAACTTGTGCTACTTCAGGAAGCATAGATTTTGCTTCTAAACAACTTTCGATAAAAATGGATAATGGTAAGTTTTTTCCATCAAAAATAGGAACTATTTCTAGAGCATCGCGTAATGAGACTTGATGACTATTTGGCAGATCCATATTTTCTTTAAAATAATGTGTTTCTTTGAAAAAAATTTTAACTGAATAAAAAGAAATTTTTAGTATATATTTTGTTTAATAACTTTTTAATAATATATGTGTATATAAATGTTGTTCATAAAATATTGCTATTTGATTTGTTTCTAACTTGCATCGCGTAGCACTTGTGTTTATTGTTCTTGGTAAATAGAAATTATTTCTATAAAGATATGGACAGATATAAAATATGTAAATTTGGTACACATGCAGATATATTCAGAACACTTGTTATAGATAAGATAGTAAATATTATAAGATAAATTGTGAGAAAATTTGTGAATAATAACAATTTTATATTTGTAAGTATACTTTTATGCTAGAATTTTTTGTAAAATATATTTTTCTTTAAATTTTTTTTTATTTATATATTTTTAAACAATGTGAAATTAATATAAAAAAATTATTTATTATTTTTTTATTATTATTTTTCCTTAAGCTTACTATGTCTTAAAAATTTGTTCTTTTAAAAAAAAAAAAAATTTTAATTATTAAATTGTTATTATTATTTTTATTTAGTAATTTTTAATTCAAACAAAAATAGTGACAGTTTATAAACATTATTTAATTCTAGTTGAATTGAATTATTTGATTTTATTTGCAAATCAATTTTATAAGAAAGAATATTTTAATTATTTATTATTTATTAATTTTTTATGAAAAATGTATTAAAAATGAGTTTATTATTATTGGTAAAAGTTTTAAAAAATTAAACCGATATAATTTTTATTTGTTATTATTTTTGTAAAAATTTATAAAAATAAGTTTGTTATTAATAATTTTTTATTTATTTAATTTTGAATCGTTGAAAAAAAAAATTTATTTGTCACTATAAAAATTCATAAAAATGAGTCTTTTATTGTTAACAATTTTTATTTATTTAAATTAGAATTGTTATAAATTTTTATTGTTGTTGTTATCTTTTTACAGAAATTTATAAAAATGAGATTGTTATTGTTAATAATTTTAAATTGAATATTTAAAAAAAATTTATTTTTTACTTTTTTAATTAAAATTTATAAAAATGAGTTTGTTATTGTTAATAAAATTTTGTTATTATTTTTTTTACAAATATTTATGAAAAATGTGTATATTGTTATTAATAATTTTTTATTATTTAAATTTTAATATTTCAATCCGTACAATTTTTAATAATTTTCTACGAAAATGTTTACAAAAATTGTTTTAATAAAAAATTTGTTAATTCTTATACTTGTTATTTGAAAAAAAAATTTTTATTTATTAATAATTAATTTATATGTTTTGTAATTTGAAATTATTATTTTAAATAAAGTATATAATTTAAAAAAAATGTTATAAATTTTTGTTTGTTAAAAAAAATTATTTAATTGTTACTAAAAAAATTAGAAATTTTGTTTAATAAAATGAATTATTTATTTAATTTAAATATATATTATTGTTATTATTCTTGTATTTTTTATGTATGAAATACGGTTATTTATTCAAATAAAATTATTCCTGTTTTTATTAATTTGTTAAATAATTGTGCAAATAAAACCTATTTTACTAATTATTAATGGTGAATTTAGAAAAAAGTAAGAAAATCTATTTTTATTAATCAATTCACGATGTTTTATACGTAAAAATATAAATGTAGTTCAAAAATCTTTAAATTTATAAATTTGGGACATATGATGCACCAAAAATAATGATACTCTTGTATGACCAAAAATTAAGAAAATTTTTTTTTTTTAATTAGTTCACGACAGCTGATGTACTAAAAATAATAAACTATTTCTTCAAATCTAATTTCTTTGCATTTTATCCGTTCACGACGGCCTATACACCAAAAATAACGATATATTCTTTAATTAAATTATCCTTGCATTTATCCGTTCACGACGGTCAATGCAGCAAAAAAAATAATATATTCAAATTAAACTACCCTTGCATTTATCCGTTCACGACGGCCTATGCACCAAAAATAATGATGTATCCAAATTAAACTACTCTCGAATTTATCCGTTCACGACGGCCGATGCACCAAAAATAATGATGTATCCAAATTAAACTACTCTCGCATTTATCCGTTCACGACGGCCGATGCACCAAAAATAATGAGGTATGTTATGTCTAACCTTATTATTATATTCCCTATTTTTTCTCGATTTAACTTTAATTTAGTAAAATTAAAGATGGGACGAGGTTGGATAAATGACAAGAATAAATTTATTTGAACACAGTATATTTAAAAGATCAAAATTATGGAAAGATGAAATGAGCACTAGTTTTCTAAAAACGAGTCTTAAGTGGTTTCTCTGTTTACCTTAGAAAAGCAAGTTTTTGGTCCTGGCTGGCGCCGATGGGAAACAATGCCAATTGTGCGTTAATCGGTTACTAAATGGTACAGGTGGAAGATTTACGACACTCGTAAATCAGGCAGTTGAATGGTTTTCTTTCAGCTTTTGTCGTCACTCGAACAATCTTTCAAACACCAAATTTGACTTCAAGATTCACTGAATTTAGAAATTTACGTAAAGATCAGGACAACTACTATACTGGGGTTGCGAGCACTATCACGAAGAGAACCACTTGTTACGATGAAAAAATTAAGACTGTAGTACAGGTGACTACTACTACTACTGACGATTACATTTTTAAGACTTCTGTAGTGCGGGTGACTACTTCTGATGACTTCAAATTTTAGACTGAAGATCATTTGATAATCTAGCTCTTTTTATATCCAAACGAAAATGCCATTTGCCATGTGTTTGAGATTTCGATGCCTTTTACCATGTATTTGGAACTTCGATGCCATTTGCCATGTATTTTGGATTTCGATGCCATTTGCCATGTGTTTGAGAAACCCATTGTTAGAGAAACACTTGCGCTGACTCAGTCTTTAGGTCACACGTGCTCACAACTTCTTAGTCATATGTTTTTACAATTTAATATTATATTTTTATGTTGTTTCTTAATTATTTATAGTTATTATTAACAATTTGTTATTAATTTGTTATTACAATTTGTTATTTACAATTTGTTGTTAACTTGTTATTACAATTTGTTATTATTGATTACATTATTATAATTTGTTAATTATTATTACAATTTATTATTATCTTATTATTAACTATTATTTGTTGTTATTTTGTTATTACAAATTATTATTAACTTGTTATTAATAATTGTTACTTTGTTATTATATTTAATTACTATTTGTTACAATAAATCATTATTATTACTATTTTCATTATTTAATAATTGTTTATAGTTGTTAATAATATGTTAATAACAATTATTTATTGTTATTCCCATTATTATTATTATAATTATTTATATTATTATTAATATGGAAAAATACGTTACGATGACGTAACAATTATATATATATAATATATATATATATATATATATTTAACCATATTTAAATAGACAGCTTATATGAACTATAATCAACATAAATTAATACAAGTAACTTAAAAATGACAAGAAAAAAATTCGACAAGTATTGCTCACGTAAATTTGAATGGATATTTGTAAAGTTCATATGTACATTACATGAAAAATATATCGGAAATGATTAGAATTGATCTTTATTCAGGTTTCAGCAAAAACTTAAAATCTTTTTGCAAAGTTTTGATAATAATTATACCTATGCTAGTTTTCACAATTCTTAGTCTAGTATAGATTACAGAAAAAATACAGCGAAAATGATTGAAGTTGATATGTATATTTTATTCAGCAAAAAAGTATAAATTTTAAGCGAGGGTGCGGAACCGTCAGGCTCGGTTTCAGTACGACTTCTACTCGCACTAGTCTAGTTTTTTATGTAAATAGTTTGCCTAGATGTAGTTACAAAGTTTTAAATTTAACATTTTGTAAAAATCGGCAAAATTTAAAAAACGAAAATATTAATATCACAAAAAAAGGATCAGTTAGGATTTTAATCTCAATGGATTTTTACTTCTGATATGATGCAGAAACATCCTCATCAACCAGATTTTGGATCCATTTTTGTCAAACTTTTTTTTGGTTCAGGCACAGTGTGCACATATGGTCATCGCAAACATATTAATTATTATAAATACACTTTTATAAAAAAAATTATTTGAAGGTGATTGCGAGTTTAAAAACAGGAAAAATATAAAAAACTACACAGTTCATGCTAATTGGTGTACAATTTTATTATTTAATGAAAGATAATTGTTACATCTGTTGATAATTTAACATACAATTTTTTTCCCTTCACGGAACAACAATTTATTTTTATCTCTAATTTACAATTATTTTTACATTTTACATATTTAAAAAGAAATAAAATATTTTACTTTTATTTTTCAAACAAAATAGTGATTTTAAAATTGAAATGTGTACGACACACTTTAATAGTATTATATACGATTGATTAATAAGATACGCGGATCTGTAACAGTCTAGGTCAAATCTGCAATGTAAAATTATCTTCAAAAACTTCTTTAAACTTTTGAACACGTTTTTATTTTGTTTATCCAATCAAGGCAAAAAATATTTGATTAAAATCAAAAGAAAAATATTTTTCACTTGTATAATGATTTAATAGTTAATTTCTCTTACAGTTTTCATAATGTTCCAGAAAAAAATGTATCTTGATTTAGTTAAGATAATATAATGAGACAACTTTCATGTATATACAATATAATGAGTAAAATAAATATTTGGAAAATGTAATGATGTCTTAATTTATGTTAAAGAAAAGCATAATTAGAAATGAGAAACCATTCAATATTAATAACCGCATAAGTAAAAAAACTTACTGATTTATGTATATTCATATAGGTATATTTAAATATTCATTTAAAGCTTCAACATATATTAAAATCTACAAGTGTTTATATATGATTTGTTCATATTTAATGAACTGTTTCGAAAATATTATTTTACGCTTCTTTTTATTTATTTATTATGTCCTTTTGTGATTGTTGCGAATATTATTGGATTAAATTGATTTTTATCTATAAACCGGAAGTCAATGTGTATACATGACATGTGATTTAATCAAAAGGAAATTGTAACTTTGTATACACATATCTTTTACGGCGCTTGGTAAATTGGGTCATTCACAATAAGAAAAGTAAGAAAAAAGAGCAACTGGTTTGTTCCATAAGTTGTGATATTTTTATAGTCTAACAGAAATCGAATTACTTTTTTCAGAATAATTTATTTTCAACTAGTTTTTTTATTGTCATTTATAAACACTCTTATTCTAATAATCAAGTCATAATTTTTTGAATTTGATTCGCAGTGGTTATTTCGATATAGAGAATTCAGGTTAATTTGAAAATAATTATTGTTTTTTCAAATGCGATAGCTTTTACGATCAAGCTTTTTAATTCGATGATAGTAAAGCAACTTAACTACAAAAACTAATTCTTTAATGAAGGTAATATTCATCTCTAAATTGTAAGTTTCACATATTCCTGTATATATTCTAATTTTTGTTGTTTCCTTTTCTCTTTCTTATTTCTTTCTTTAAATGTTTCTCCTCATTTTTTAGTGATTCTTTTGTTCACTTTCCGTTTTTATGTGGTCGATTTTTTATTTCTTTGCAGATTTCATAATGAAGTTTATTTAAAAAATAAAAATAAAAAAATCTATTACCATCTTCATAAAAAAATAACATTAAAAAATTATTGTTTGAACAAATTGTTTAAAAGATAAGTTTAGTAATTTTTTAAAATAATATTAAAGTTTAATGTTTTCTCTATAATTTAGAACAATACAATCCTTTTCTACTATCAATATAGTTTACCGAGATAGAAATTCTGGAAAAAAGTATCGAAATTAGATGATATCAAATATCTTGCAAAATATTAAAATTGTTGCTAAACTTTTTGGCACACTTATTTAGGACCTTAAACAATATAAAATTTCAAAGTAGATATAAGTAAAATAAAAATTTCGTCAGTGCATGGAGCTATAATATCACCCAGAATTAAGTAACAATGAAATTAGAAATTTGAATAATTTCTTAATAAATAATAAGTATAATACTCTCAAAATCCAAATTTATTTTGTACTAAATAAATTAAATTGTCTATTAATTTAATTAACTAATTATAACTCAATTATTGCAAAAATTCAACTTTTAATTGCAAAAATAAAAAAAAGTGCAATCTGCATAAAATAAAAAATTGATCACATAAAAAGGGAAATTTTCTTATTATTGAATACTAGCTGCCGTACCCGTCTTCGACGGGTTTTAGTTTCTTTAAATACGTTCAATAGTGTGTCTACCAGTCTCCAAAAATGGGAAATAGTGGGGAATTTAATTTGACCGGAAAAAATTTAAATGAGCTACCACCAACTATTTCATTAGAAAAATATTACTATTTTAAATCAGTGATTGACGTTTTATCATCAAATAATTTATTTTTAATTAATTAAAATGTAGAAAACAATGTTTGTCAATTATTAGTAGAAATTTAATTATAGTATTATAAGTTAATCCAAAATTTCCACTAACTTTTGGAGTTATAGTAAAGTCGAATTCGAACTAATTGTATCATAATTGCTAAAATCTAAAATAAGACCTATATTGCAAGCTGAATTTACAGTTTTTCCCGATTAAATTAAATTCCTGCATATTTCCTGTTCTTCCAGTTGGTAGAACCCCTATTAAAAGTATTAGGAAAAACAAAAACCCGTCAAAGAGTATTTTCATAAAATAAGTGAATTTTTATAGTCATTTGTAGTTTTATTTATCGTTAATACTTATCAAGAACATTTATATTTGATAAGAAAAGATATACCTGGAAAAATTTTGACAAAGTTTGGATAAACCGGGTAGTTTGTTAAACAAAAATATTAATAGACACCCTGTTAAACTTTTGCCTTTACAATACTCGAAACATCCTTAAAAGTTAGATCTACAATTAAAAAAGAATATTTAACTATTGAAGCTTTTTCCTAGTAGCATAATGCAAGTATCGTATCACAGGTATGCTTGAATTTCTGCAGTATCAATTTTATCATAAAAAATCTCCATTTTTAATAATTGAAAAAAAATTTAATGCCATGAATTAATGTTTTTTAATATCATTTACCATTTTTAATATTTTCGAAGTTTTGCAATTAAAAATTTTTTGATTAATTAGATAAACAAATAATTCTAGATTCTATTATTTTGACGTCAAAAGTTTATCAGAGACCCCAAAAATACTACTAAATTAAGCTTGATAATAATTGGTCTGTCAATTATAATTTTTCAATTTTTTGATATTAGAAACATTTTTATACTTACTTCCATCTTATAGAGAGTTATAGGACAGTATTTTTTTAAATCTATGCTAAAATATGACTAAATAACATGTAATATTTAATTGCAGAAAGTTTAAAAGATATACATTCAAAAATATAAAATTTGGAAATTTTCCATTTTAAAATTTTTTTAAAAAATTTAATACCTCCCGTTCTAATTAATATGTTTAAAAGCTGTAAATTTATTGTTTATATATATCTTACAAAAGTCATAACTCATTAATTTACTCCAATCTGTCAAAATTTTTAAAAAATTTCTTTTTTTTTGAAAATTCATAATTTTTTTCATATTAGTATTATTTATTAATTCAAAAATTTATTCATTACTATATATCTTTAAAATCATTTATATTATTAATAAATTAAAAAATTTATGCCAATCTGCAAAAATTAAAAAAAAATTGTTTTTGAATTTTTTGAAAAATTCATAACTTTTGTTCAGCTGAATAGTTTTTCATCAAACATAGCTAATATTTTAAGTTAGACCAATATCTAAAAGATTGCTAAATTTTACTTTAATCGGTCAAGACGTTTTCAAGTTATAGGGGAGAGTGGGGCAAAATGGGGTAGGCGGGTCAAATGGGGTACCTCTGTTTCTCTATGATGGGTACATTTAATTTTTTTATCCTCGATATACATTATTCATTTTGATAAGAAAATGTTATTAATTATGAGAGCAATATGAAAAAAAATTGTTTTTGAAAGTTATACAACATTAAAGTTTTGAGCGAAAAAAATATCGATTTTTTTCGAAATTAAAGTGCTTATAAAACTTTTTGGGATAATTTATTAAATTTGGCAAGTGTGGAATCGTTTTCAGCACTTATTCTAGAGTAATTTCCAATAGGATAGATTGTTAAATTGTTTAAAACAATTTATAAACATTACATTTTGTTGTAATATGCAGTGCGGGGCAAAATGGGGTACCTATGTGTTGGGCCATGTCGGGTGGTATTTAATATTTATTGAACTACTTAAAAACGTTATATTATGTATATTTAACAACTTTCCGCAGAAAAGTCAAATTTTTGTTTCGGGGTATTATACTATCGATGTTTCACTATCGATATATCGATATTTTTCATTATCGATGTTTTTCTGTTAATTTCTAGTAAATATTGCTTGTTTTTTTCATAATAATAAAGAATCTTACTTTTTGTTTGTATTTATAATCTCTTACAAGAAGAATTTAACAAATTTTGAAAAAATATTCCATGTTTTGTATGGTAATTTGATACCACCCCATTTTGCCCCACCCATGGGGCAAAATGGGGTTTTTGCACCTTCTCAGAAAATGGAATATAAGTTCTTTCAAAAATTTTTTTCTCCGCTATTATCATAATTTCCTCAAACCTAAGAGTACAAAGAATAATTCTGATGATTAGTTGAATCGATTTATTCGTTTGGTTCTCTGTAAACAGCCAATTACAAAAAGGTACCCCATTTTGCCCCACTCTCCCCTACGCGAACAAAATTTTGCAAAAATACATACATACATATATACATACACACATACATACAGGAAATTTTCTATTACCATTTTTGGATTCTCCGTTGCTCAAATAAATAAATTATGCTAGAAAAAATTAATTTCGTGCAATGTACAGACAAAAGTCTGATTTTATTAATATAGATTTTTGACTAATTGGCAACTATACGCGGAAAAAAATGGTGTTGAGTTTCTAGTAAAAGTTCCTATGGAATAGTAATAATTCTACTTTCATATTAAAAATTACTATTCATTGTAAAATGTACTTTGCACGCCCAGAAAAATGGTATATTTGTCTCAGAACCAACTAGACTTTCTATTTGTTTCAAATAAATTTTATTTAACTCAAATATATATGTTTTATTTATGTTAAATATAAATTTTATTTAAAACAAATAAAAAGTCTAGTTGGTTCTGAGACAAATATACGTTTATTTAAGTAAAATAAAATATATTTGGTTTAAATAATAATTTTCTCTGGGTGCATGAAGTGAATGTTACTATTTCTGGTAGTAAAAATTACTAATAGTAATTATTACAGTAGTCACTTTCAAAAATTGCTTTAAGAATTTTAATTTTTACATCGTCATTGTAAATTTTAATAAATTGTGTATTACTTTTACATTCGATATGCTGTGAATATTACTCGCAGAAATTCTAATAATTAATACTACGGAAAATAAAGATTGCTTCTGCAAGAAGCAACTTTTTGCTGGGAAAAGTAGTAATCCGTACCACTACTATTACACACCTGTGTGTATGTGTGTGTGTGATCACGTCACTACTGTCATGCGCAGCAACTATAGCCTGACGTCAGAGTGATCCAACATTTCTAGGATACAAAAAGAAATAAGTCATCTGATTTTAAAGAAACACACTTAAAAAAACCGCTGCCAAGTTATAAATTTTTGTTTTACTTTTGGTACTCATTTCATTCGTTTTTGTAAATCTTGTTGTGTTTATTTCATGAACACTTTGCTTCCTCATAGAGATGTTAATAACAATAAAGTATAAATTTTGAACAATTATTCTTAAGTGCTGTAATATTTTTTTCTCTTTATTTAATACTTTCACATGAAAAATTGTTTTTTTCACAATTTCTGTTTTTTAAAATATCAATAACTTCTTTATTTCTAATCGAAATAGCTTCAAAAATAGGTCAATCGAAGGGTTTTTTAATGCTCTACAAGTTGGTAACTATGGTTTTAATGTTATTTCTACATTTTTCAACAAAATTCTCAAAAAAGTCTTATTTTCTAAAATTTTTGATTTTTAAAAGTTTAATATCTCCGGTGCATATGAACGAAAAATGTTCATTCTGGGCTCAAAAGATGCGTCTAAAAAAACTCTAAAAAATTAGAGAAAAACATTTATAGGTGTCCTAACTTTTTTTCAAAGTAATGGGCAAAAAACGTTTTTTTGAAAAATTAAAAACCAAAAAAATAAATAGTTAAACTTTATTAATGTATCTCAAAGTACTCTCATTTTATGTCCGCGGATGAGACCTACAATTTAAAAAAAATTCAGCCCAAAAGCTCTTTATAATTTGGAGATATTTATGAAAATGTGATGTTTACACACACACACACACATACGGAATGACATTTTGTAAAAATGTCATTTTTGAACTCCTGAGGTCAAATAACATAAAGATATGTTAAAAAATCGAACCTGAAAAATTTTGGTATTACAATATTTCCTCAGTATGAGGCAGCAATTGAACATTTTCAATGTCAGCAAGTGAAATGATGTGTTTAATTCGAAATTTATCAATGATGATTGGTGATTTAGTACCGGAAGATTTGAAACATTGGCGACTTATAATTCTTTTGCAGCACATAACATTACGTGTGAGTTCAAAGTGTTGTCAATTCGTTTGCGTTGACCTCTTAGATTACACGATAAAAGAATATCTAACTCTATTGCAAGAATAATTTCCAAATTGCTTTAAACCAAAGCACCACTTCCTTATTCATTACCCGAGAGTAATGCGATTATTAGGCCCATTTTGGCATGTTGCTTGTATGAATTTGTATGAATTTCGCAAATTACTTGCGAATTGAAAATGTGTTAGTTACTTCTTTTGGATCTCTTTTAATGGAGAAGTAGTTAAGGCAGGAATGATTTTAGTTAATTTTAACGAAGATGAACCAGAGTTTTACTTTATTCATCACACATTAGTTAATTAATTTTTAATGAACTACAAATTAATTAATAAAAAATGCATAAATAAATAAAATCATTAACATTATAAAAATTAAAATGAGTAATTTTAAATTAATAATACTATTTATTATTATTACTATTATTAGTATTATTATAAATGTTTATATTTTAATTGGATAACTTATCTAAATAAATATAATTTATGATTCACTTTTTCGAAAAAAGATATATTCTAGTAACCGAAAATTTTTTCCATAGCGATTGCGTAGCCGAGAGGCTTAGTATTAATTCGTGCGATTTTCTAGGTTTCGTTAGATATAAGTTAGGTAGGGTTCGAATCTGTATAGATGTTAAGATTTTCCGATATGTTATGTTGTTAATTGTAAGAATAAATGTGATAAAAGAGTGAAACTTATGAATAATGAATAATAATACACATGTAGAGTGTTAATTACTTGAAGAAATATTTTTTGGACGCACTGATTATTTTACTTTTATTTATAAAAAGAATGCGAGAAAACATATAGCTCTCTACACCAGCATTATTTTGTCAAGACGTGGATAGACGCGCAGGCGCTCTGTCATTTGTTTCGCCCGTCGATGTGAGGCGCGTCATTGTGTGGGTACGGATTACTACTTCTCCGAGTAAAAATCTCTACGAAATAGTAATAATTGCTCTGATTCGTAATAATAATTGCTTCGCTCAGAGTATTAATTGCTCTGGCCATTTTAAATATTACTAGGCGTTTAATAAAATGTAGAGTCCTTGAAGTAAATTATACTTTTCAAAAAAGTAAAAAGTCTTTGAAAAAGAAGCAAAAGTTACTATTTCTCGAGCAGTCTCAAAATTACTACTTTCAAGTAGTAATTTTTCATCGAAAATAGTATAATTATTACTATTTATTTTTCTCCTTGTAAATTCATTTATTATTTGTCATTTTCAGATTTCACGATTGTACTGGTTTATTTACCAAAAATAGTTTTTACCTTGTATCCATTTTATTTTTACTTATACATTTTTCACTACTTTTCTTAGTAATATTCTTTCTTTCCCTTTAATTTAACAATTTTTTTATACATGTTTTGTTTTATATTTATTTTTTTATACTCAATTTTATCGATAAATATGTCTTCAAATTTGATGTGAAACACACTTTTTACAACAAAAATCCAACCACCTCAAATGAAGTCATTATAAAACGATAAAAGTAGAAAGAAAAAAAATTCTTTTATCGTACAATATTTATTGCTGGTAAATATCTTCATTGTAAATGAATTTAACGACAGTTTTGGTTTAATAATATATTATTTTTCCTGAATAATTTTAATGCAACTGTTTCACACTATTCATTGTCTGTCTTTTTATGATTCAATTATGTTACTTTTTCTTCATATTACAGCACTATCTCTCCCTCTATCTCTCTCTTTCCATTTTCTTCTCTCCTTAGACATATTACAGCGCAAGTAAATGTTCATTGTCAATTCAGAAAAAAAGAATTAATTTTTTATTATTCAGTTGAATGTTAAAATCATGAAAATGATGTCAAATATATAGTGTTAATTTTTTTATTATATTCTGACCTATACTAATACCTATTTTGAAACTTTCATTTCTTTTCTAAAGAAATTTTGTGAATAAATAAATAAATGGACGCTTTTAATATTTTTGTTTTTTAATTTGTTTGGAAAATTGTTTCTTTATGAAGAAAATATGATAGAAATATAATAGAATAGTAGACATTTTTTTTCAGAAAATTCATAACCGGTTCAGGTAAAAGATGCTATTCGGATAAAATCTTTTATCAACTCCTTATGCAAATATAGATATTTGTAAGGAGATGATTTCTATTTTTCATCTTTCGTTATAATCTTCTAAATACATTAGGGGAGAGTGGGGAAAATGGGGTACCTTTTTTGTAATTGGTTGTTTACAAAGAACCAAACTTTGTACACTTAGGTTTGAGAAAATTTTGATAATAGCGGAGAAAAAGTTTTTTGAAAGAACTTATATCGCATTTTCGGAGAGAGTGCTAAAACCTCATTTTGCCCCACAGGTGGAGCAAAATGGGGTGGTATTAATTAACTATACAAAACATGAAATATTTTTTCAAAATTTATTAAATTCTTGTTGTATGAGATTATAAATATAAGCAAGAAGTAGTATTCTTTAAAGAGCTTACCGAAGTAACCAATTACAACGTGTTACTTAACAGTAATAGAAGCCATATTTAAAAATTAAAGTGAGCACCACTGAAGTAATCTGTAGTATAATCCGAGCATTTGCCGAAAACACCCATTATATTTAACTCGAAATAGAAATATCAATTCTTTCGCGGGAAATTCGTAAATAGAAATTCGTGTTTCTATTTACGACGTTTCTATTTACGTAACACATACGTTAAACTCTTGAGTTGGCAACGCTGAGTTGCAAGATCACACGCGTTTGACAAAAAATAGTATTTTGATAATATTTACTAAACGGTTAATCCTAGTGTAAAAATATTTGGCATAAATATTTATAGCACCTTAATGAACATTTTTTACACTGTAAGTTTTTAATCACAGAATATTTTCCAGACAAACGAAACTCTTGATCTATAAAAATAATAATTTGACATTGTGCAAGAAAGAAATAATATATAATAAAATTAAACATATTATGAAAAAAATATTGTAATATTAAATAATTTATAAATATTTATATTTAATATTGTTCAGTGCACACGGTAATAAAGAAAGTGAATATTGTATTTTCGCTCACGAAGATTGACCGAGTCTTGAATCGAGCATGGGACGAACATTGGTGTCCCATGCTGAATCAATGTTGAGTTACCATGCTCTGGCATTCATATACTTGATTAAGCAGGATCACTTCCAACCTTCGTTGGCCGTGCGATTTAAATAGGAGCGTTTATAGGGGTGTCGGGTATGCGTCGGGGTTTCGATCCCACATGCGAGCGAATATTTTTCCGTTTTCGTTTCTAAGCGTTATATAAAATAATAAAATTGTGTGTTGTGTTGTGAATAAAAACTGTGAACATGTTTGTAAATAATATTAAAAGTCTGTTAAAAATTCAAGAAAAAAATGTACTAATTAACAGAAAAATTGTCTTTTTTTACTAAAATTATTTTTTTAATGTTACTATTTCAAATGACATTTATTTTTAGTAATATATTATTTACATGAAAATAATATAATTGTTCTAATAGTATATTGCAATTAAATTTATACACGTGTATAATATGAATAAAAATAATAACAATAATATTTATTATTATTATTATTATTATTATTATAATCAATTGATCAATTGATATTTTCATATTATATTGAATGAGCGCGAGAAACGCGTAAATTTGGGAACAGTGGAAGCAGACTCGTTTCATTCCTGAATTAGGCTTCCGCAGCATTGATTGAAGATTGAACGCCAATCTTCATCAAAGACTGCGCGTCAGGCTGAAATCGGTGTTACATTTATAGACTCAAGCAGCCTTGCATCGGCCGTCTTACCCAGCCTCAATCAATCCTGACCAGGCCTGAATCAAGCTTCGTAAAGCCTGAACTAGCCGTCAGTTCTCACCTGGGTGATGTAAATTTGTTTTGTGCATTTTTATGACCCACTTTAAAAATTCGCCATTTTGAAAATTTTTGAAAATTGAATTTTTGTCGAAGTGCTATCTTATAATGCAGCTAAAAGTGAAGACAAATGTGACCTGGATAATTTTTTGCACAAAAATTTAAAAAGTTATGAATTTTTTTTTTTTAAGTACATTTTTCCCATGTATTTTTTTTATTTTATTACATTACTACATTTTCATAAAGGTTAATTACATTCCTTTTGCTTATCTATATGAACACAAAATATAATTTACAACTGTGACACATTTTTTGAATCATTATGAAAGGCGAAAGATCTCTTATATATATATATATAGACAACTCACACGAGAAATGAATACAAGATCAGAATTTTACTTCTGCTACACTTTTTTTCTCTTCTTTTCATTTTGCGGTGTGACTTTTGCATCCGGAGGTAATTTCTGAATGTTAATAAACCAACTTCAATTCCAAGCATTCATCAAGTGCCCATCTTCTTTTCATTCATTATCATCGCCATCATTATTATGATGAATAGTAAAATTCTAAAATAATGAAAAAATTCTTGACACTGTGGACTGAAATTGTTACTCTAATTTTAGTAAAAGAAAATATCTGTTTAAATATTGGAGAGAATTTAAATGTATAGAAAGGTATAATATATGGTGGATGTAGGTTAATTCGCCAAACTCTCCGATAAGATGGGGCATTTATTTTTTTCGTATATGTATGTGTATGTTCAAGGAGAATTTAAAAATTGACATATGGTGAGCGGTGTGTGGCTAATAAGTTAACGATAATTAACAACTCTTAGAGTTTACGTGTTTCATTTATTAATTGCAAAAAAAATACTTCTTTACTTTATGATACTTTCGCGCATATTTAACACGTTAATAGAAATTTGTTCTTTTGGCGTTGTAAAATCAGTCACCTGCTTTCAGACAGTAGTCGGACACTTTTCACTATGGAATAGCTATGAAACCGTATGAGATAAAAATATTTTGTTTCTTGCTAATCTTTTCTAAGGTCATCATAAACAAATCTAAGGTTTTGCAAATGAAAAAAAGGTTTGTACGAATTTTTAAAGCATCTTTAAGTATCGATGACTGTCGTATTTTTACTTATTTATTTACTAATTTTTTTAACGAATAAATTTTTTTTGTATACATTTTTGGTATTATAGTTCTGTAGGACTATTAAGAATAATCACACATGGAACGTATATTGTTCATTGTATTGGGATTACTATTTGTAATTTGGCAAATTTATGAATTTTTTTCTTTACTTTATTAATTGATTTTTTTGTTAAAAATAAAAAACTAGTGGTAAATTTGAAATAAATTTCGGATTCAGCGACTCTTTCTAGAAATAGAAAAAAAGAAAAGGACTAGGTGAAAGGAAAAAAAAATTGATAAAAGAAAAAAAAGATGGAGAACAGAAAAGGAAAAAACAACAAAGGGGAAATAAAAATAGAACAGAATAAAACGAAGAAAGAAAATAAGAAGAAGATGGTGAGGAAGGAGAAGAGATAAGATGAGAAAGAAAAGAATAAGAGACATAAAGGAAAAAGTGATTTAAAAAAGAAAATCAAATAATTTAAAAGTTAGGCAAAAAAAAAATTTGATAGTTTTTTCTTGACAACGCTAATATTCTTATTATAAATAAACCAGTATGTCAAATTTAAGCTCTTTATGTTGAATAGTTTAGAATTTAAGTGGGGAAAGTATACACAGGAAAAAAAGTCTGACTCCGTTTACACCTTAAATTCAGCCTCCAAATGAGGCTGAAGGTAAAACTTTTTTTTCAGTATGTAAGTATAAGAACAAGTCGATATAGGTGTTACGAAGAAAAACACTCTTAAAATTTTATGCAAAGAAATTAACACTCCGAATTTTTAAATAAAAAAAAGAACTTAGAATTTTAAAAACTAATTTGATGATATTAAATTTTTAAATAAATATTACCACACGAAAGAGAAAATAAAAAAAACTCTTTTCTTTGTGCAGAAAACTTAAAATGAAAACTGTTTTTGGTTATATTTTCTTCGGGAGTGTGTTTTTTCATCCCAAATTTTGATTGCATTCTTTTTTGTAACACCCAAAAGAGTGTAGGAGCGCAAGGAAAACTAAGAAAAAAAGGAAAAAATTAAAGGGACAATGAGTAAAAGGAAGAAAAAAATGAAGGAGAGAAGAGAAAAAGTAGAAGAAAAAGATTAAAGACAAAGGAAAAAGAAGAAAAATAAGAATTGTAGATGAAAAATTTTTAAATAAAGGAACAAAGCAACAAAATAATGCAATAAGGGGATTAAAACTCATTTTTTCTTTTCTTTCAGTCTGTCCTCCAATACAAACACTGACTTTTGTTCACGACTAAAACTAATGAATGTTACCCTCACTTAAATATTTAACCACTTCAGCGGCATGGCGTTCCAATTGGCGTCGCATGTGTAGGTGACAGAAGCGGCAAAAAAATGCGAAAATGGCGTTCCTGTTTAAACTTGATTCCTAAGCTCTGTAAACAAATTAAGTTTACAAAACCAAATGTTATTTATTATTTGAGATTATGAATCTTAAATGGATTTTCAAAAATTCAAATAGGCGGATTCAAAATTGTGAACTATTTTGAGTGAATATTGGAACGCCATTCGTAAAAAGTATTAAAAATTGGCTACATTAAAAACTTTTTAAAACCATTTAACATCTCTAAAAAATAATTTTTTCTTGTCCTATTCATCTTCATTTATCTCAAATAATAAATAACATTTGCTTTCGTAAACTTAATTTGTTTACAGAGTTTAGGAATCAAGTTCAAACAGGAACGCCATTTTCGCATTTTTTTGCCGCTTCTGCCACTTACTCATGGAACGCCAATTGGAACGCCATGCCGCCGAAGTGGTTAACTCCTCTATATGTAGCTTCATGATTTTAGAAACTCGATTACTCTTATTTAATTGATGTTTTTCAAAATTAAAATCCGAACTAATTAATTATTACTAAATGAGTATACATTCGATACGTAGCTTTTTCTCTAATTTTCATTAAATTTAACACAACGATGTGAGTTTTTAATTTAATCACAATCTATACGCATATATTTGATTGCATTTTTTCAACCTACAAATAAAATAAAAAGAAGTAGGGTCATTTGTGGTAAATATAAACAAGGGGTAAATGTAAACAGTAGATGTTTCACCTACAATATTTTCTGAGTATTGCCAATATTTTATTTTGACAATTGGCAATTCCATAGTGTAAGTTATCTTTTAATGCAAAAAAGATTGAAAATCAAAGTTTTATACTGTTTCAGTATTTTGTCTCGCATTTGCATAAAAATAAATTAAAAAATCAAACTATTTGTCATTCTTCCTTATTAATGCCTTAACAAAAATTGACTTTGATTTTCGTCAATTTAGTTAATAAATAATTAAGTGTTTACATTTTAAAAGAAAATAATTGAATAAATTTGCTTCTATTTCGCGATTTCATTACTTTGGCAATGTAAAATCACATAGAAAAGGAAATTAGGTCTTCTCAAAACGCTTCCCCCGAGTAATCAGATTCAAGCAAATTTGATCAATTTTTAACAATATTTTATGTTTGACCGCCATATTGGATCCACTATTTTGAAATTTAAAAATTCGATTTTGCATTCTTATTCAGCAACCTTAAAAACTTCTTTTTACCAAGTTGAATGAAAATCTACCCACACAGCACTAAAACTTTCAGGAAGTTTTCCGTGGGAACCTTCGGAAGTTACTCTTGGTAACTTCCTGGAAATTTCCAGGAAATACAATAATGTCCGCAGCTTAGAAGCTTCCCATGGAAACTTCCTGGTAGCTTTCTGGAAGCATCCCATAGAAACTTTCTGGAAACATCCTGGAAGTTACCAGGAAGTTTCCAAAAATCCTCAAAGATATAATGAATTATATAATATATAAATTAGCCCTGTGAAGTCAAGTGACGATTTGGTTCAGCGCATAAAGCGCTATCCCAGCAGCACACTTTTTCCTGGAAATTTCCAGGAAGTTACCAAGGGTAACTTCCGAAGGTTCTTACGGGAAACTTCCTGGAAGTTTTTGTGCTGTGTGGGTATTAAAATTGTTAAAGTTATTTAAGTTTTTACATTACTAATTTTGTAATGGTTGATTGTTTATTTTATACGATACATTATTATCAGTCAACTGGTTGATTTACTATACGTCTACGAAAATTTTTTCTTTAGATTTTCCATTCCTTGAAACAGTAGTATACTTTAAATAACTTATTTCTTATAAACCTCGCTTACCTACAGTGGTGTGCATCATTATTTTTTTGTACCTGGGTAAGAGTCCGTCAGAAAATATGCGATTTGCATGGGGTCTTTGGATTAGGCTGTAATTTGGTGAAATTGTAGTATTGGATACTAGAAAATAGTGTGCCAAAATTTTTTTGAAAATTTTGAAATTTGTTGAAGTTACGCCATTTTGAATTTTTTTGTTATAATTTTTTTAAATCTTAATATTTCCGAAAGTTTTCAATGAAATTTAATAAAATTTGGAAGGCATATACTTGAAATCATGTTTCTTCTGACTATCATAGAACAAAAAAACAAAAAAAATTTTGGCCCAAAAAAAGTCAAAAAAAATTTTTTGAAACTGTTTTGCCCGAGCGGGACCAATTTTTGAGTTTTCTTGTCAATTAATAAAATATTCCTTATAATTTCACCTTTCATTAAAAAAAAAGAAATCGATGGAGACTCAAATAGTTTTCGAGATATTGCAATTTTTGTGCAAGCGCGACCACGTTTCGGTGCCAGCGCTGTGTTAGTGCCCGGGACGCCTCGCACAGTAGGATTCTTACACTTTACTGTTCAAAATTGTCTAGAGCCTACAAATTTTATCCGACTTTGATGTTCTTGGTCTTACATAAAAAGGAGTTAAATTTTCTAAGAGTTTCCCCGAAACCCGTGATTTTTTTTTAATTGTTTATATATTTTTTTGTTTCTCAAAGTTAACAATTTACAAAAATTTAAAAAAAAATCGTGTTTATTTTTTATTTTTCCATTTCTCATGATCGTAATCAATTTAATTTAGTCTAGTATGACCTCTTGATAATTACTAATGCATAATTCAGTTTATTTAAATAATTTCGTTAATTTAATAGATGCTTGGCAAACAGGAACTTCTATCAATATTGATTCGATATACTGTCCGGAGCATTTATTCAGCTTACAATGTTGCAAATTCCTTGGTTAAATTAATGATCCTCAAGTCATGTTTTAAAATAAAAAACAATTGGAAATTTTTTAATTTAATTACATATAAAATTTTTTTTTTACAATTGTTTAACAATTTATAGAGTTGAATATCAAATTTAGTCTTCTATTAGTCAGATTTGAGCTTTTTAGGGTTCCGTACACCTTCGGTGTACCGACGGAACCCTATTGGTGAGACTCTTGTGTCCGTAACCAAATCGTGTCCCCCCCCCCTAGCGGCTAAACTATTTGACATAGAGAGCTTAAATTTGGTACAGATACGTATTTTCACTCGTAGATTACAGGAAAAATATATAGAATGTGATTGGAGGTGATGGCCATAGCGTTGTCAAGAAAATAACAAGATTTTTGGCCAAAAATGCACAAAAAGTGACCACCCCCCCCCCCTTAACTTCTAAACTATTCAACATGGAGGGCTTAAATTTGGCATACTGGTGTATTTTATCGCGAAAATTACAGAAAAAATATAGAGAACTTGCTATGTCATAATGGCCATAGCGTTGTCTACACACAAAAAACCCAGTCTCATTTTTGTTGCATCTCAAAATGAGACTATGTTAAACGCCATAGAATGTGGCGCCACCTAAGAGTTTCATTTTTGTTGCAACTTAAAATGAGTAGCGTACGCTACTCATTCTGAGACTAGGTTTTTTCAGTGTAGGAAAAACTAAAAAATTTTTGAAACAAAATTATATTTTTACAGTCTGATCGCAAAAAATATATTAAAAAATCTAAAAAAAAAAATTTTTAAATAAAATTTAACCCCTTGGCTGTCGACGAGATTTCCACTTTTTTGGCCAAAAGTGTGTTGTAAATTTTTATTTTTTTATTTTTATGAAACTTGGTAGCCTAAGGTTTTAGGGATCGCTGATTACGAATCCAAGGTCGGTTTTTAAAATTAAAAATGGCGAATCCAATATGGCGGACAATTTTTTTAAACTAATCGGATTCGCTTGAAAATGGTTACTCGGGGGTTTTCGGGGTCGCTGATTACAAATCCGCGGTCCGTTTTTCAAAATTCAAAATGGCGGTTCGAAATTACTAAAAGTAAGCGGATTGGCTAGAAATAATATAATTTAAATTTTAATTAAAATTGATACTCAATTTATTGGGTATCAGCTTAATTTTCAATTTTGATAATGTAAATTGAGATTTTTAATCAGAAAGGCTAAAAACTGATGAGCAGTATGTTCCAAGCAAATCCATACAATTTTGCTCCATGATTCTATCACATTGGATCCGCCATTTTGAATTTTGAAAAACCGACCTCGAATTCGTAATAAGCAAACCCGAAAACCCCCGAGTAGAGATTTTCAGGCAAATCGGATCAATTTCGGATAATGATGTTGGCCATATTGGATCCGCCATTTTTAATTTTGAAAAACTAACGCCGGATTCGTGTTCAGCGACCCCAAAAACCCCCGAGTAACCAGTTTCAACGATTTTTAAGAAGTTTTAAACCACCTTTTCAAGTTGCGTCAAGAGCACTTTTTTGGACAAGTGCGAGTTGAACTCGCACTGCAATGGCGGGTTCCGTACACAAATATTAATACCATACTTGCAACATTCATCAATAAATGGTAGAATTAAAATAAACAGTTAAAAAATATATTAAAATCATTTGTTAAAAAAAAATAATTAAAAAAAATTAAAGTATTGTATATCTAGTATTGTAAACAATAATAAGTAGAGGAACTAATTGTGCGAGTTTTGTTCCTCTACTTATTATTGTATACAATATTAGATATACAATACTATAATTTTTTTAATTATTTTTTTTATCAAATGATTTTAATACATTTTTTTAATTGTTTATTTTAATTCTACCATTTATTGATGAATGTTGCAAGTATTGTTTTAATGTATTTGTGTACGGAACCCGCCATTGCAGTGCAAGTTCAACTCGCACTTGTCCAATTTTTTTTTTATTAAGTGGTAAGGTCTATTCGGTGTAAAAATTGACAGTTTTAAGAATTTTTTTGTCGATACGGAGAGAGAAATTAAAATGCATTTGTCAAAGGATATGTTTTTTGAGATCACGCTGGGAGGATTTTTTAATTTTTCGTAGCATCTACTGTAAGCCAAAAAGTCGATTTTCGCTATTTTACGACACGATTTTAGGACACGATTTTAGGACACGATTTTAGGACACGATTTACTTGCAATTTTAACACAATATTCTGAAGATGTTATGTATCATTAAAAACAAATTTTTAATGCAATAAACAAATTTTTAAATCCTACTCTCTCTTAAATAAAAGCCTTTTCCGAAACGCGAAGATTCAGAACCTTTTAGAATTTATTTACGATTCAGAAAAAAAAATTTTTTCTTGAGAAACGACGCTAGTCTGGTTAACTTTTTTTTATCAATTTCTGAAGACGATTATTTGTTATTTGTTCACTGAAAAAAATATATTTAAGATACTGCCATAAATAGGGGCAATACTAACATATTACATTGGTGGATATGGGACAGCCATACAGTATTGCTGTTTCAGCTATACGCAGTGTAGAACAGCCATATGTATGTGAGACAGTATATTTATTTTAATTTTTTATCATCTGTTTAATTTTCAATTGCTTTATTAAACTTTTTTGCTAAAGTCAAGAGTCTTCGAGTTGAAAAAATACAATTTAATTGTCTATATGAGAAATAATGTCGAAAGCAGTTTCCATTTAGCGACACACAAATATTCTGTATCTCAGGTAAACGAATGTTGGAATTTATGTGCTTTCTTCGCCCGCATATAGCCAGTTCTGCAACAGACAATCTAAAGATTGAATCTGATTTCAACTGGTAGCAACTATAGCCTCAATTCAAGTGTTACGAAGTCGCGATTGTGTTAAAGGTGAGGGTTATAAAGCGAAGGACTTCCGCATTAAAAGGACTCACGTGTTGAATTTTAACGATTCATTTTCTTTTCTCTATTATACATTTTTCAAACATCGAGCGTGTCTCAAGTAAGAATTGAAAATATTAAGACTAATATTAAAACACGTTCATTAAAATATTCCCCCTTTTAAATATGACGACGACAAAAAACCTTTTTTGGGTTAGTGTTACGACTTTATTCCCCGTGAGTCGATTGCAAGATTTACCGACGTTGTCTTTGACCTTTCATTGAAATTCTTATTTATTTGATTCATAGGGACTCTTCTTAATTTTCGTATATTTAAAGTTATTGACAGTAAATATTGTTAATTTCCTATTTGTACTCTCCATGAGCATTAAACACTAAATTGAATTCTAATTCTCTTCGGGAAAATAATAATAACCATTACAAATTTAGTGAAAGAAAAATTGAGAGAGATAATTTTGTTTCTATATAAAAAAAATTCTTCTTTTCTGCTTTGTCTAAAATAATTAGAAAATTGGAATAAAAATGTTTGCATTCCTTTTTCTGAGAAATATTTTAAAAAATCAAAAAATTATTTGCTTATTCTTTTTTTAATAATATTTAAATAGAATTGAAAAAATCTAATTTCTCTTTAATTTATATTTTTTAAAAATGAAAAACTAAGAAGATTAAGAAAAAAATAATTTGAAATCATTGATAAAAAAATTAGTCTTGATAAGAAGAGAGATGACTCTTCTTATTAAAACTATTTTTTTTCTATTTGCAAACAAACCATACAAGATTTAAACTCATGATAAATTTGATTTCTAAAATTGAATATATGAACTTGCATAATGATAACCCAATAAATAGCATTCCTGCTCGCATTTTGCGCGCGAGATAATTTTGCAATTGACTCTTTGAAGCTGCTGCATTACTTTATCCAGTGTATGGATAGAAGATGAATCTATGAACACCGTTACCCCCACCGACCTATATGCTTCTCGTATAAATGGCCTAGACACCTCCTAACCCAACGTCAGTAACCACGAGCGTATTCACGTGTCGTATATTTAATACACCTCTTGAAAATTACGTTTACCAACTTTTTTTCTTTTTTCTCTTTTTGGAAAAAAATTAACTAAATCAAAATCAAGTTAATTAAAAAAAAGAATATTTAAATAAAATTTTAAAATATTCCATTCGAATTAAAACTGAAAATTTAAAGTTAACCCTTTAAAGTTAGAAACTAAAAAAATGTTTAATTTAAAAAATATTTAAGTGTCAAAAAGATATTACAAAAACCGAAAATTCAGTTTTAGAAGTCATGAAAAATAAAAAACATTGTGAGACATTTCAAAAAAATGTTATTTGAAGAAAAAAATGAGTGTATAATTGATAGATTGAAGGAAATATTTTTTGCGAGAAATACGAGTGCTGAAAATTTGTTGAAATGAATTTTTTCCAAGGAAATATGAAGTCAAATTCTATTTGGATTTCACAATTATTAAAGTGTACAATTGTTTTATTACTTTTTAGGGAAAATTATTGTTTGACATTCAAGAGTAATTCGTCGAATGTTTTTGTGGAAAAGTGCCGAAGAGATTGTGCAATTCAAAAAGACGCGGTTGTGTGCGGTCGTTATCGAGTTGTCAGATGGTTGCAGGATGTGAAAGAGAAGGTGCGTTTCGTTTTTTTTTGTTATAATTCAAAGAAAAAATAACGAAAAGAGGAACATTGTGAATAAATTACCTACTGAGCTACTACCAGTTTTATATGATTTTTCACTAAATTTTACTTATCAAGTGCTATTTCAAACAACAACAAAAAAATTTTATTTTAAAAATAAATTTTTTTATTATTTTTATTGCAGTTCTTATATTCGAGTTTTTTTATTTATGTCGCCTATTCAATCTTTTTATACGAGTTTTTGTTTATATTATTTTTTATTTGACTGTTTTTTATTCCTTTAACTTCCTCGAGAGGAAGCTTTGTAGTCGTTTAATTTATAAAATTTTTTAAAATCCATCAACTAAATTTTCTTCTATATAGGACTATGTTATTTAAGACCCTGAACAATTGTCTGGATGTATGTATGTGTGTGTGTGGATCCCGTTTTTGTGAACACGATAACTCGAAGAGGTTTTAACGAATTCGTCTGAAAATTGCTAGGCATATTTATCATAAAAATATCTCGAAATGGATTGATGGACATTAAAAAATCTGTATAAAAATTTTTTTAAATTGAATATTGAAGTTAATATATAATAAAATCTTTTTCTTTGCATCAAGGCGAATCGATTGTTATATATAAAGTATAAATTATATGAGAGTTTATAGAGGTAATGACAATTGAAGCAAAAAAATTACCTTTTTTTTATCAAAAATTTAGTTTTTTCATCAAAATTATATTCCAGTACAATAAGATTTTAATCATTTTTTCAATAGGGGAGACCGGGGCTAAACCGGACATATCAAATATTTCCGAAACCGTGAAGAATTTTAAATCGTGTAAATAACCTATGAACGCGCAATTGAGCCTTCTAATTCTATAACTCGCCTGACGCTCGGAGACACGCGCTAATACCAGTCGGGTAGCAGTGATAGGCCCAGAGGCGCTCACTGCTACCTGACTGGCATTAGCGCGTGTCTCCGAGCGTCGGGCGAGTTATAGAATTGGAAGGCTCAATTTCGTGATGCATATGCTGCATGAGGTTTTAGGGACGTGTCAATTTTCTTGTAATAATAGTTGCCGTTAATATGTGAAAATGTCATTTCTTGAGGTAAAAGTAAAAAAATTTTTTCTTCATTTTTTTGTGTTTTAATCGTTAAAATTAAAGTGCAAATATCATACGGTCATTTTTCTTTTAGCTCAAGGGTGAACTGAGTTTAGTAGAAAAAAAGTTTAATGGAAAACATTAAGAAGAAAAAATATATTGCAGGTTAATTATTAGATGACGGTGTGGGGCTGAATCGGACATCGTGATTAAAAACAACCAAAATTTTTCAGGTTCGATTTTTTAACATATCTTTATGTTATTTGACCTCAGGAGTTCAAAAATGACATTTTTACAAAATGTCATTCCGTATATGTGTGTGTGTAATAAAGTTTAACTATTTATTTTTTTGATTTTTAATTTTTCAAAAAAACGTTTTTTGCCCATAACTTTAAAAAAATGTTAGGACACCTATAAATGTTTTTCTCTAATTTTTTAGAGTTTTTTCAGACGCATCTTTTGAGCCCAGAATGAACATTTTTCGTTCATATGCACCGGAGATATTAAACTTTTAAAAATCAAAAATTTTGGAAAATAAGACTTTTTTGAGAATTTTGTTGAAAAATGTAGAAATAACATTAAAACCATAGTTACCAACTTGTAGAGCATTAAAAAACCCTTCGAATGACCTATTTTTGAAGCTATTTCGATTAGAAATAAAGAAGTTATTGATATTTTAAAAAACAGAAATTGTGAAAAAAACAATTTTTCATGTGAAAGTATTAAATAAAGAGAAAAAAATATTACAGCACTTAAGAATAATTGTTCAAAATTTATACTTTATTGTTATTAACATCTCTATGAGGAAGCAAAGTGTTCATGAAATAAACACAACAAGATTTACGAAATCGAATGAAATGAGTACCAAAATTATAACAAACATTTATAACTTTGCAGCGGTTTTTTGTTTTTATTACTATATATGTTTTTGCTATTCAAGTGTTTACTCAAATCTCATTAACGCTATGATTTATTATTCATTTTTTGCAGTTTGTTTTATTTAATTTTTTTCACTAAAATTTTTGATATTTTTATAAAAGTTTTTGAAAAATTAATTTTTTTTCTAGATTTTTTATCTAAATTTTGTTTTTAATTCATTGTATATCGTTAATTTAATTGTTTATGGACGTCCGCATAAAAAGGATATTGGATTTATCTATAAATGGTAAAATTCCTTGTTCAATTTAGAATTTTTTGATACGTCTTAAGTCCAATTTGGTGCAAAAATCCTTAAGTTATAGAATTTTAAAGTTGAGAATGTCAAAAATCTCATTTCGAAAAAATCGAAATCAAAGATTGTTAGGTGATTATCTTTGGTTCTTCTTGGAAGTTAGTCAGATAAAAATTGTTTTAAATCTAGTACACCTTTAAGATGAAAAAACAATAGGTTTCGAATTTCCCCCTCGCACTCTATTTTGAAAAAATTAAAAAATAACTTACACCTGCCAAAATGATTGTGTTATTTTATTGAGTTATTTAAAGCAAAAAAAGTATACAACAAAATTTTTTTTAAGCTAATTTATTATACATAAACTTAGCAGGAAATATTTCAAATTTCATTTCTTAAAAAACAAAATTAAAAATTTTAATGCGACTTTCTCTGGTTAGTCTTGGAAGTTATCCAGATAAGAGTTGTTTTAAGTTTAGTACCCCCTTAAGATAAAAAATCAAATCCAATCTAGAACCGACAAAGTGTTCTCTTTTCATGCGGACGTCCACATTTACTTACTAAATTATTAATTTATTTACAATGATTTAATGATTCTTAAAAGTTGTAAGCACATTGAATAAACGTATCATTTAATTTTAATGATTAAATTATTTATTGTTCACTTGATAATTTTATTGATTCTTCCCAGTGGGCAATAAACCATCATTGTTTTAAAAACGTTCCAAAAACGTTTTTAGAACGTTTCATGTCTGCCAAATAATATTCCAAAAATGTTCCATTGCTTTTAAAACGTTTTTGAAACATATAACGTTTTTGGGATGTTATTTGGCAGTGATGAAACGATCTAAAAACGTTTATGGAACGTTTTTAAAACAATGATAGTTTTTTGCCCACTGGGTTCTTATTATAATAAATAAATTATAAAACTAATATTTTTCAGGAGTTTAATTATGGACCCTTTAGTGTTATTAAGGTGCCATCGTTAAATAGGGAAACAATTTTTCCCCGATTGCCACGAATTAATGACACTCGAAGTGGTTTAATCGATACCTTAAGTTTCGTTCGAGATGCCGCCGAGGATATGTTAACCAAACGTGCTGTTGTGTATACAATTGAGTATTCTCCAGGTGCAAGAAGCCTTACTTCCGGTCCCATCGTTCTTGATGATGATGAATTCAAAAAAATCTCTCTGTCAAAAAGAGGTAAAGAAAAATTTTGCCGACTTTTATTTTATTCTCTTTACTTTATTTAATTAATTTATTAAGTTAAGTAATTAAGTACTTCCTTTATTAGAAAATTACTTATTTTTTAATTAATCACTTACTCCTTTAAGTAAACAATGCTTAAATTAATTTATTATTCATGTAATTAATAATTAATAAAAGTTTCCCTTTTACTTATTTCATTAACTATTTCTTCAATAAATTAATTACTTATCCTTATTACACTTTATTAACTTTTAAATTATAAAATATAGCGGTAAATAGAAATAAGGGGTGAATCGAAACAGCAGTTATTTCAGCTAAATAAAAAATTTTAAAAATAAATACGGCCTTAAACCTTGAACCTTAGATCATCTCAACAGGTTGTAAGTATTTTCCTATTTTCCGTTTGTCAATAAGCAGCAGTATATGTATATACTGCTTTCTATTTACCCCTTGTTTCTATTTATCCCAACTGTCCCTTGCTCAGTTAGATGATTATTTATTCCTTTCTATATTTATTTCTCTACATTGAATAAATAAAAATATTTTTAAAGAATTCTAATTTATTTTCTAGTTATTTACAAGTTATTTATAATGGCGAACTTTTTTTCGTTATTGATACTTTTAGGAGAGGAGAGAATTTTCCATAAGAAGAAGAAACACATAATTCTACCAATATTAATTCTCCTGAATCTCATCAAATTGAAGTTACTTTTATTGCCTGTATTTTTGGGGGTACATTTTATCAAGAAGATTCTTGTAATCGGCTCATTATTGCTCCCCTCTATACTTTCTCATCTAAAGATTTGTAAAGTTCCTCATTATCCTGTACACCAGGCCTGGGCCACTGCTGCCGAAGCTCCTGTCGATTATCCAACAGGTTTCTACTTTCCTTTCAAATAGATAATGATAACTTATCGAAAAAAATCAACAGAATTTTTATTACTATAATCAAACAATAATAAGTTGTCAAATGAAATAATAATTAATAACTCATTAAACAACATAAAAATATTATAAACAATAATTATAACAACTACAAATATAGTAATAATAATAATAACAAAAATGATAGTAACAATAAATTAAATAATAATAATAATAAAAATAACAACAAAAACAACATCAGAAAAACTGTCACAATTAACGGGAACATTATAAAAAATATGCGCATGTTTTTGTTTTGATATTTTTGATTTAAAAAGCAAAAAAGGAGGAAAATGTTAAGTAACAAAGGAAAACAATTAACAATTAATAAATAAAATATTGTCAAAGAATGATAATGTTCTTAATTTAAAAATTTGATTCTAATTTTGTAAAAATTTGGGCAGGATATGGCCATGAAGAATCACCTTGGATTCACAGAAACGATGTTCAAAGTCATATTTACTCTGGATACCATGCTGGATTCTCCAATCCTTATTCAGGATATTATCAAGGATATAGACAACGTCGGTGATTAATTATAATAAAATGTATATTTGAGTGATTTTTTAATTTCATTACAGCGCATTATTAATTATAAAAATATGAAAAACTGCACAAAAAAGTTCTGTAAATTTTATAATAGTAATTATTTATTTTAATTTTCTGTAAGACTTTCCAGATTTACCATTATTAGTAATTTTTCTAAGTAATTTGTTTAAATTTTCATATAAGTTAGATTTAATCGAATTACCCTAGTAGAAATTTGTCGTGGCATGACTAGATTTATTCAAGTTACTGTACAGTTTTAGTCATGGAAGTTTAATCTAGCTTAACTGGCGAATTACTAGACAGCTACAGCATAACACTGTTAAAGAAAATATAAAGTTGAACTTGATTATTACTGCATAGAAGTCTTGTACAGTTATTTTCATGGCACTATCGAGGCGTCCCGAGATATTATTTTCCAAAGTTTGTCGTGGCGTCAGCGCTACCGACGGTTTCAGTAACTAAACAGTTGTGTATTGACATTTTCGAAATATTTTCTATAAAATAAATCTTTTGGTTTTAAAGTTTATAGTTTTCATATTTTTAATTTTGTTCTTTTATTTTACTGTTGACAACTTGAAAACTTTTTTAAAATTCGCTTTAATTAATTGAGTTAATTAAAATAACTAATTTTTAAATTCAGAAGACAATTTTTTTTCAAGATTACATAATCTTATTACATGTATAAATATTAATTTAACAAACCTGTTACATACAAAAAGTTAGAATTGGTCCAATAAAGTGAGGTTATGTTTTACATTGATGTATTGACGTTGACATATGTATAGCTCTCCGATCTATATAACAGAACTGTCTATAATTAATGACAGTAGCCAGTAACAATTTATTACTAATTCCTTACGGAAAAAATAGACATAATTCTAGTTATACCCGCGAATTATTTTTTTCAGTGTATACACTGATGTATTTATGGAAAATGTCTATATAACACTGTTCAGTTGCTGGACTGACGGTAGCGCAAACGCCACGACAAACTTTGAAACATAATTTCACGGAATGCCTAGACAGTACCATGAGAATAACTGGACAGACAGAACTTCTATACAATAAAAATCAATAAGTTCAACTTTAGAGTTATGCAGTAGCTGTCCAGTAATTCGCCAGTTGAGCTAGAAAAGATGAAAAAGGGAACTGCTTTACCTGCCGGTAGAGTATGGTTATTATTTTTCCGGAATCGTCCATCGACTAGAACGGCCGTGATGCGTAAGCGTGCGTTTAGGTATTTCGTCCCAGTGTAACCCGAGTTCGCTCCCCGATACCGCTAGATATTTTTCGTTTGAACTGAATTAGTTCTTCATATTTGGGTTTACTTTTAAGTCTGTTGTGTGATAAAATAATAATATTTATTTCAGTGTTGTGCTTAATTCAAGGAAAAAGTGAATGTTGTTTACTGTAAAAAAAAGACATGTGTACAAGAATCAGTAATGTTCATAATTTTTTTTAATTATGTAGTTATTAAAAAGTAATTTTACAGATAATTTATTATACGTAACAATAGATACACCAACAGTAAAAATATAGTTTCGTAAAATTTTAATTTATTTAATTTGTTGACAAAATAATTTAACGTTATATTTTCAAATTTGTGCGTGTTCAATACGAAACGTTAATATAAATAAAGTTTTGACATTTCCAAGTGAATTATTTTGTACAGTTTTTCTACAGGACTGATGATCAGAAACTGTAAAATTTGACTGGACAATAACTTGAACAAATTAGCGTGACATCACTTTATAGTTTTTAGCCAGTTTAACTGTAAAGTGCCTCGAAATTTTCCAGTGGAACTGTCCAGTGCCCTTAAAGATACTATAACAAATTTCTATTAGGGATAATGATGATAATTTTATTACCTCTGATATATTAAAATTTTTAATTTATTTTTAAAAATTTTATTTCAAGTCATTGAAAAATCATGGATCCTTATTTATTTTATTTAATTCATACTCGAGAATGAATTCGACAAGACATTTGTTAAAATAGATAAAATTCTAATTTAATTTTAAGTCATTTAAAATCGCATCTTTATTTATTTTATTTTATTCATTATAAGAAATTTGTTAGAATAAATAGTAATGTATGTTTTATAGTATATATTTATTATATATAATAGTCAACCGAAATTAAATTTTCAAGAAATATACCCCAAATTATTTGCAATTATTGTAATAATTGAAAAATGCTATAAAAATTAAATAATTATATTTACTTAGAAAAGATATAAATTTAAAAAAAACATTAAATACATGAAGAAGAAATATTTTACGTAATGTAAAAGTGTTTAATGTAGAATCTAAATTTTTACAGAAAACGTTATTAATTAAGACTGCTAATTTCTAATTTTATAATCCAATTATATAATTTATGTTAATTAACCTATAAGACTAAAAGACAGAATATAATTTTACCATTATTAAACAAATATTTGACACCAAAATACCATTTCTAGTTATTTAAAAATAATTAGATAAATAATGTGTGAAAGTGTTCCTTGTTTACTCAAAAAATGAACAAAACAAATAAAATATTGCCAAACAAATCGACGATTCTTGTATGAAAAATATAATTTTCGTAAATGTTAGACGTCGTGTAATTTTACAATATTTTTGTCAGTTTATTATAAAATTCTCTAATTCGACCGATTTTAGAAAGAGAATTTTACCTTGAAAGAGAATTGTATGTTTTCTACAAATTATTTATGAAAAACTGTTTTTACTTCTAATTTACCTGTTTGACGAAATGAAATATTTTTGTTTTTATATAATTAATTAAGCAAATCTATTATTTTTTTTATAAAGTTCGAAAATTGTATTTGAGAGATATAATTAAACAAAATAGAAATCAATTTTTAATTTTATAAAAAGCAAATATTTTAATTTTATATAAAAATTAATATGCATATATCGGTAGTTGAAAAAATTTAATAAAATTTTACCATTTGTGATAAGGAGAAAGTTTTACAATGTCGGCAATGAAATAACAGTCGATAGAGAAGAACAGTTCTTGTACCAATGTAAAATGTTTACGAGAAGAAGAAAGTTTTTAAATCTGATTTAATTAGACCTGAATATCTAACGGCATGAAGAATACCAGACACACCTGTAATTTTGAATTCTTATTAACGACAATGTCACTTCCGGATATAATCTCCATAGTCATATTTTTACAGTTTAGTGATTTTCAATTCTACTTTAATTAACTAACTAACGGAATATAGTTAACAATAAATTATATCTAAAGAAATTACATTAGTTTATCTATATTGTTGTACTCTAGTTTTATTATAATTGTATAAGACAATGAACTCAATGAAAAATTGACGATGAATAAAAGATTACGTACCGAAATTAAAGAAAATTTTTCTAAAATTTAGGATAGTAAATTTCTGTTTTATTTGTTACTTTATTATCATTCGTTTTTAAAGAAAACATGCGATTTAAGTAGAAATTTAAAAATATTTGTCTCAGGTAATTGAAAAATATTTTGCAAAAATTTTGCTATTATAAAAAGGTTAAAAAAATAATTCGATTAAAATGTAAAGAATGGAATTATGTCGGCAGTGGAGTTAGATTATTTTAAATTGTCTCTTGTTATATTGAATTATGACGTGTCTAGTTAGGTTAAACGAAGGAAAATAAAATATCTTGCATTCTTGTGGTAGACGCGGAATTTACGTTTGTTTGTGTGAGGTCAACGTGAATTTAACTAGCAGTTGAACTTTCCTTATACTTACGATCAGTCAACCGGATTTGTGACACACATTTAAAGCATGTTTTCAATTTCACACTTGTAATTTTGATAGTTATTAATTTCAGTTACTGTATCAACTACAATGATTTGTAATTATATTATCAAACTGTATAAAAAATCAAAGGTAAACAATTTTTTTAAAACAAGTTGCTTATTCTACAAACATTTAGCTTAATCTTTTAGTGAATAATAATTATTTTAAAGTTAAATTTTAACAATCTTAAGTGATACAAATTTGAAGTTTTTTTTTTAAATATAAACAGCGATTACTTTCATAAATTTTGATGAATTGAATACTTTATGAACATCAATCGAATCGTTTTCATGTCAGGAATGTAATTTTGACAAGAATTATTAACTAAAATTCCCATGCAATATTCGGCATATCTAACTGAAAAGTTTAGTGAAAATTGTGTAAGGAATTAAATGTCCCGATTAAAAAAAATTTTAGCGCGAAACTTTCCTGAACATTTCAATGAAATTTTGGCATAATTATAATAATAATTATATGGGGAAATCTCACGAAATAAGGACTTTTTGTTGTAAAAAAATTTATTTTTCAAATTAGTGGCACATTTTTTTTACCATAAATTATTATTCTTCGACCAAATAGAAGTATATTTTAACCGGCGTAATTCATATTTATTAATTGCTACTTTATTTAAACTATTTTTTCATATTTATGGTTATGAAAGTGCAGGTAAAACGTATTTATTTTTAAGAATTTATAATATTTTACAACTCTTCAAAAAACATTTTCCTTTATCTACCTAAACTTACATTTATCAAAAATCTACACGCGATATAGTTCAAATATACTTTTTCCTAAAATGGCACTATAATTAACTAAGTAACATTATCTCGTACAAAAATTATTCAATATCAACCACAAATATTATTTTTAAGGGTGAGAATTTTGCACAAATATTTATTAACACTAAACCAATATATTACACGAAGGTGAATACATTGTTTTAAATGTGATTTCTTGTGCTCGTCAAAAAACCATTTTTTGACAACGAGCAGTTACACACTCGTTGCGCGTTTTCGTAGAACGATTTCATATATGTTTTAAGTGGCACAATGTTCTACCACCCATAATTCTTTTTCTGATTACCTAAAAATATAAATAATATATGGGCGAATTTTAAATAATGATCGCTCAACAAGTATTATAAGAAAATTAACGATTTTCAAAAAAGGTGAAAATGCAATTACAGTTATAAACAGCTCATTATCTCGAATATTATAATTGGCACACTTGCCTAATTTATCTTTTTCTACTCTTCACGTCCTATAGATAAATGACAAAAAAACCCCAAACATTAAAAAAAATTGCTCAAAAAGTTATCGCTTAATGAAAATTCGATTTTATGCGAATTACGTCAAGAATTTCTCAATTTCTACAATTTTAATGAATAAATCAGGTGCATACTTCTTTAATTTTTACTAACAAGAATTTTTTTTATATCTCATAGTCGCTATAAAGTATATCTCATATATCTCATATATCTCCCATATATCTCAGAACCCAATTTGTCCCCATTTCGTGAGATTTCCCCATATATAATTAAGAGATGATTTCATTGAAATATTCAGGGAAGTTTCGCCATAAACATTTATTCAAGTGCCCGTGTGGAAAAATTTTAGGGTGCTGACCAAGCGCTTAAGAGACTGTCTAACGTCTTTCTAGACCAAGGACAGACGGTCGTGTCGAGCGGCTGTTCAGAATTGAAACGAAACTTCCACGCTATCGTCTAGAATAGACCAGCGTTTCTGGTCTGATCAGCAGTGCTAGTAAATTCTAATCTACGTGTATTCAAAATTTCTCATTGTATGTTATGACAACTATTCTTAGAATGATAAGACTTAATTATATTTGAAATAATTTTCATGACTTTTTTTACATAAAAAGTATAACAAATTATTTAAACTTTCTGTATTTTTCACTTCAACTTTCTTTAAGCGTAAGGCTTTGTGCCCCTCCCAATCTTTGGCATTGGAGATAGTAGTCTTTTTGTAAAATAAAATTTACTGCCAATTAAAACAGCCGGATGAAACTAGCAGTTGTATTCAGCACCAATCTTTAGGCGTCAACCACTAAATAATGAAATTAATAAATAGAAACTTACTATATTTGCTATTTAGTAGATAAAATTGATTATCAAATAACGGTACATCGACGCATGCGCATATAACATCCTAGACCAAATCTAAACGGTCTTAACAACACCGTACTAGACGGACATATTTGACTTAGGTTTTTTCAAAAAAGTCCATCTGTTAAGTTACTGATTCGGGACTTGATGGACCGTCTAGAATAAGACGGACTTGAAGATTACTAATCGCGAAATCATTGGACTCTAGACTGCCACAATATTTTTTCACACGGGTGGGACATTTAAATCTTTACTTAATTTTCAATAAACATTGCAATTAAATATTCCGAATATTGCAAATAAATATTTAAGAAATTTTTAGGAAAGTTTCGGTCCTGTGGGGGAATGTACCTACAAAATTTCAGAAAAATCCATAAAAACGTGTCTGATATAATTTTATTCTTTGAAATTTAATAACTCTAAAACAAAAAATGGACATTCTAAAATATTAAAAAATAAAATTCACCATTGGAAAGAGGACGAAAAAACCTTTCCGAAACATATTCTAAAAAAATTTTCCCATTAAAAGTATGTTCAGAAAATATGCACAAACTAGCCGGTGTTAGCAAAATTGGAAAAATTGGCCCCCCTCTACGCCCATCAAATTTTCGAAAAAGTCAAAAATATTTGACTCCCATACATCTGACAATTTGCTCAAAATTTCATATACATATATTCTAGACATAAATGAAGATAATAATCTTCTTTTGAAAAATTGAAAATCATCACGAATGCAAAGCTTCCTCTCGAGGAGGAAGCAAAAATTATGCAAATTAAAATAGAAACATTTTGTTAAAAGGTACTATAAATAAAATTTTAATTTTTAGTTTTTTTGTAAGAAAATTTGCATAAGTTATATTTTTAAATAGCAAACATAACGAAATAATTATATTTTTTTAATTAATGAAAAAGAATAATTTATTATTTAATTTTAATTAAAAAAATTTTTTTTTTTGTTTATTAATTATGCAATAACATAAGAATTCAAACAAGTAAGACTTGGGATTATAATTCTTCGACTTCCTCTAATAAAGCTTCTGGTAATGTTATCACCATGATGAAAATTCATTTTTACAAAACTTAATTACTTATAAAATTAATATATAATTATATATTTATTATAAATATAAAAAATATAAATATAAATATAAAATGCCAGTGTAGTGCCGATGTTGACCACTGGCTTAGTACTAAGCCGATTGTTTAGCCGTGGTTCAACCGAGCCCCGACAATTAGTACTGGTGCAGTACCGCTTATGTCACTTCTATGCCCGACGCCAGTCTAACGTCATGTTAGTAAGTGGTTAATTTAATAATTAGAAATTTAGTTTAATATATTTTATGTTTCAATTCACTATTTCAAATGTATTCCTATAGGACTTACAATTATTGAATCAATGATTAGAAAAAAGTTTACTTTTTCCTAATCTTTCATTGAATAATTAGAAGTCTGTATGATACTGAAAAATTAAAACTTTACTTTACACACGCGTTGGTCTTCATTTTCAAAACAAATAAATCAAGAAGAGAAATATTTTATGAATAATAACTATTTATCAATATTATTTACCATTTTCTTGTTAAATTATTTATAACTAGCTGTCGTACCCGTCTTCGATGGGTTTTAGTTTCTATTAATACATTCAAAAAGGGTGTCTACCAACAGGGAATTTAATTTGACTAGGAAAAACTAAGAATGAGTTACCATTAACCATGTTTTTTATTTGGAAAATATTACTATTTAAATTAGTAAATGACTTCTTTGTCAAATACTATTTTTAACCCATTGAAATTAAGAGGACAGTATTTGTCAAATTGCTATACTTTATGAGTTTGTCGTACTTTAATTAATGTATTAAAAATTAATCCTACATTTCCATTAGTTTTTAAAGTTATGGAGATTAGTGATCACATATATTTCCCATACGGTTTGATGTGGGAATTCACATGGTTTCTTTTATGGAAGTGTGGATTTACATGGTTTTTGATATAGGTTTTTAAGTGGATTTCCATGTGGAGATTTTCAACAGTAATCTAATAAAAACTCGTGAATCGATTTACCTGTTTTAGCGCAATGACCGTATAGTATTTTGGAGAGCAACAACATATTTAAACATTTCTAAAATTCAAGAAAAAAATCCAAACTTTAAAATATCAATACAGGGGTGCGCTCTCTAAAACCGAATCAGTGGAATTTCACTGAGAATCAGTGAAATTTGACTGAGAATCAGTGACTCTATTCTCGCGATTTGAATCAGTGGAATTTCACTGAAAATCAGTTAAAAATGATTGAAATTTCAGTCATATTTCACTGATTGACCAATAAAAAAGTTACTGGAAATTTCAATCACACATATTGAAAATTTCAGTTATTTTTTAATTGGCCAATCAGTGAAATATGACTGAAATTTCAATCATTTTTAACTGATCTTCAGTGAAATTTCACTGATTCAAATAGCGAGAATAGAGTCACTGATTCTCAGTGAAATTTCACTGATTCAGTTTTAGAGAGCGATTTTGTAATTTCACTTTGACTTTGACATTGATTATTTTACATTAACTTGGACCTTTGCGGCTGCAGGATGAAAACAAGGATATGTATGGTGAAAGGTTTAAACAACGTCAGTATATGAGCGATTCCACGTCAAGTGATCAAGGGGTCTTTTTGTGTAATGTTTATTTCAATAATTTTTTACTCTTAAACAATTAAACATACAAATGTGACAAAGTACATTTTGGAAAGGTTTTTTCATGCTCTTTCGATTGGAAATAAGCATTATAAAAAAAAAATTGTGACCAAAAAAAATCAAAAATAAATTTCAATTTTTTGGGGGGGGGGGAGACCCGATTTTTTTAAAACGAAACCTGAGGTTTTTTCCTAAAAGGACATATAAATAAAAAAGTGGGACTAGAATGTTTAAACAATGAAAAAAAGAATTTTCTCCTAAACGGAGCAAAACCGGGTTTAGAGCGCTCCGGTGAGTAGAAAAGCCTTTTTTTAATATTTAAACATTCTAGTCCCACTTTTTCATTTATATGTCCTTTTAGGAAAAAACCTCAGCTTTCGTTTAAAAAAAATCGGGTCTCTCCCCCCCAAGAATTGAAATTTAATTTTGATTTTTTTGGGTCAAAAAATTTTTTTTTTAAATGCTTATTTCCAATCGAAAGAGCATGAAAAAACCTTTCCAAAATGTACTTTGTCAAATTTGTATGTTTAATTGTTTAAGAGGAAAAAATTATTGAAATAAACATTACACCAAAAGACCCCTTGATCACTTGACGTGGAATGACTCCAAAATAAAATATTCTTATTATTTAAAATAAATGAAGATTGAATTAAGTTCAACCCAAAAAATGCTTGCATCTCCGGTTTTTTTCTTGAATTTGTTTCTGGGATTCATTCTAATAATTTTGAACCCAAAAAGAAAAAAAATCGCTCTAGCCGTTTTTGAAAAAACTTATTTTTTCTTTTTTTCCAAATATTAGTCAATTTATTTTTAAGAAAATAAAGCAATATAAGTATTTAATTAGCTTGAGTTCTTTAAATCAGTAGTAGAAAAGAGGATATTAGTACTCAATTTCATACAACAACTAAAAACCATAGAAATGAAGAAAAAACAATGAAAAAGCTGTATATAATTTACTTTTTTGTATATTTTCATTTTTCAATACATGTAAACTCAATTTTTTCTACACAATAGTCAAAGCCTGTAAAATATTCTGTAAATTAAAAAAAGAATTAAAGGCTTTATCTTTAATATTTTAAAACTTTTGACTTTCTAAAATAATTTCTTTTCATATAATTTCTTAAATAGTAAATAATTTTTTAGTTTTTGTGAAATAAATAGATTGCAATGCTTCTAAAGTTACTACAATCAAAAGATAAAGTCAAGTTAGGTAAATTTTGAGCAAATTAAAAAAAGAAAAGCTCTCATTTTCTATTACAACTAAACGTATGTGTTTTTTAAAATGTCAATTTTTAATACTTTCAATAAATGAGGAGTTTCATATGAGATTGAGGGGTCAACTCTCGGATTTTTTTCAAATTTCATTTTTCAATAGAGTTTGTTAGCCTATTTAATTATCCCAAATATTAATTAAAAATATTTAATATTTTGCTAGATATTTGCATTAACAAATTAATGCAATATTTTTTTTAAACTTGAATAACTTTTTTATTTTTACTTATAGAAAAAAGTTGTCTAAATGTTTTTTGTTTAGAATGAATCAAATTTTTTGAAAAAAAAATTAATTAAATAAAAATTAACTTTTTTAATAAATTTATTTAAAAAATAAATTTGTTTTTTAATATTTAAACCTGTTATCGGCCTTCAATCAAGCTGAAAAAAAGATAAATATTGCTTACTATACTACAAAATAACATGCCAAATTTGGCGAACACGTTATTTTTTGTTTTGGAGAAAAAAATTTTCAAAAATTGAAGTGCAGGTAGCGAGCCGACTTAGCTGACGCGACAATGGGAAATTTTCGTCTCAGGAGTCATTGTTGCGTCAGCTAAGTCGGCTCACTACCTGCACTTCAATTTTTGAAAATTTTTTTCTCCAAAACAAAAAATAACGTGTTTGCCAAATTTGGCATGTTATTTTGTAGTATAGTAAGCAATATTTATCTTTTTTTCAGCTGGATTGAAGGCCGATAACAGGTTTAAATAATAAAAAACAAATTTATTTTTTAAATAAATTTATTAAAAAAGTTAATTTTTATTTAATTAATTTTTTTTCAAAAAATTTGATTCATTCTAAACAAAAAACATTCAGACAACTTTTTTCTATAAGTAAAAATAAAAAAGTTATTCAAGTTTAAAAAAAATATTGCATTAATTTGTTAATGCAAATATCTAGCAAAATATTAAATATTTTTAATTAATATTTGGGATAATTAAATAGGCTAACAAACTCTATTGAAAAATGAAATTTGAAAAAATCCGAGAGTTCACCCCTCAATCTCATATGAAACTCCTCAAATATATCGCATTTTTTATTTAAATTTGACCTTATCTTCTGATTATAGTAACTTTACACTGTAAAAAATTTAGGGAGTTAACGGACTCGGGAGTTAAATTTTTCAAGTTAAAAATCAACTCCAAAAGATAATTAATTTCTAACTCCCTTCATTCAACACCCACGCGAGTTATTTTTTCATGGGGAGTTAGCATTTGGGTGTTAAATTTTAACTCCCTTTATTTAACTCCCTAATGGGTGCGACTTTTATAGAATCCCCTGGGAAGTAAAAATTTAACTCCCTTTTTTTACAGTGTAGATGCATTGAAATCTGTTTTTTTCACAAAAACTGAACATTATACAAATATAAATTAAAATACGTAAGTTTTTAATGATAAAGTGATGAGAAAACTTTCTGTTAAAAAAAATACATTTATTAACCAGAAAAATTATATCAAGTTGTTCATTCTATGGACATGTAGCTTCTTTAAAATATATACCAATTGCTCAATCTTTTATTCTGGAGTAATTATTTTGAAGTAAAATTAAAAATTTTTTTTATATCACGCCACCGCTAAAATGCAACTATGCAAAAATGCACTGGTTAATGACCGGGCGTTGCGAACGAAATAACGATTTCCCTACTCGATTTTCGGTGTACGAAATCGATCAAAAATGGAAATCGAGGAGTTCGCTAAAGACTTCCTTAGAGGAAAGTCGTGGTATGGTTGTCAATAGTTTGAGACCTATAATAAATAGGTCGTAAGGTTTGAGATTAAAAATGTTGAATATTTTTATTGTATTGTGTTTGGATAAGTGACATACAAAGCTAGTCGTTAAATGAGAAATAAATATAATTAATTAATGAATAAAGCACGAGTGGAAAATAGGTGATCTAACAACAAAAAGAGTAATTGAAGAATTCGAATAGGTTGATGAGTAAAATATAAAAATGAGTACGCATTACACCACACATACTACACAAATAATAAAATCTGACAATATATAAATTCATTGTATTACAATTAAAATATATGTTCTTAAGATACTAAAAAAACGAGTTAAATCTGTGGACACCACATTTAATGTATCGACTTTTTATCAATTCACTAATATATAAGTACACTGTTTAATGATAAATTTGTGTGTCATTCTTATATATAAAAACCTTTTATTTCCTAAATTGTCATTCTACCTTTAAATAGGGATTCTCACCCCACAGACTGAATTAATAGTTTGGAAGCAGGAGGATACACTACCAACGGATTTTAGGGTTTCAAAATTAGTTTGTGTAACACTCCTTTGAATTCAAGATTATAATAACAATTTAATTTGTTTATTACAATTGGTAGCAGAGGTACGATTTTCCTCCTTTACTTTTGGGGTAGGAAGTGCCCTTTGAGGAAATAATAAAGAAACAAAAGCACACACTTAGACACTTTTTTCATTCAATATTTCAATAATTTATATTTTATTGTGAATATGTTTGTATTGCATGTCTTATATACATTATTTCTGTTTACAGAAATACAATAAAAGCATAATTTATTTTTTGTATATTACTAGAAAAGTGTGGGTAGTAGATAAAAACAGTACGCTAACGTCGAACTACAGGGGACCAGTAATTACACTTATACCGGTAAGTCGTAATTTCTCCAACAAAACGCGCTCTTACCTCGAATAACCTTGCCGAAAGTGTGTAGCCACTTGGGCAAGTGAGAGATTTAAAAATTTCGAAAAGTAAAAAAAAGAACGCGTAAAATTGCAACTTAAAATAAAACACCCTTTACCTTTAAATAAACTAAAAAATTAATAAAACAGAATAGAAACCGGAGAAGAAACAAAACAAAGTAGAAAGTTTCAGAGAATCAAAAAAGATATTTCCGTCTTATACCACATCAATGAAGATAAAGAAAATATATCCATTTTTTAAATCTATTTTTGGAGTTAATAATTTACATGGAAAATATCGCGTTTGTATGGTCACAAAATTATAAAAGTGAGATTTTTTATTATAATACTTTTGAGAAATGACGAAAAATTTATTGCGAAATCATTTTGATTTATTTTTATAAGTATTAAAATTAAAAAGAATAATTGGAATAAAATATAGAATCGTTGTATTAAACTAGATATCTGTACGAACTTAGTTACTCGACACTGTGTTAGATTACACTTCAGGTGTGTAGGTCAGTAACAAGTAAACATCGAAAGAATTGCTGCATAAACGATAAGAATGACTGATTCACTTTTATAAAATCTAAATAGAAAATAAAACGTTTTTATTATTTAATTTTTCAGTAAAATAAATATTTAATGAATTTACGAATAATATTTAAATGAAATTAAGAACTAAAATATGCAAAATATCTAAAAAAAACAAGTTATAAAGAATAAAGATCAATTCAGCATTTATTTAAAATTTGAAAACTAGGTCATATTACTCTTCTTTTTTTAACATTTAGACTTTTTACGTAATATTTAGAAACAATTCGCAAATTAATCGTTTTAAAATTAGTATAAAAATTAAATCAGAATTTAGAAAATTCAAGAATTTTAGTGAAAATTTCAAATTACGAAAATGTTTGAATATTGCAGTTTTACAATGACATTATACATTATATGATGAATCGTTTCTAGGAGGCCACATCGAAAGATGGATGTGTGTAAGACTCCGTCAGAAAATATGCGATTTGCATGGGGTCTTTGGATTAGGCTGTAATTTGGTGAAATTGTAGTATTGGATACTAGAAAATAGTGTGCCAAAATTTTTTTGAAAATTTTGAAATTTGTTGAAGTTACGCCATTTTGAATTTTTTTGTTATAATTTTTTTAAATCTTAATATTTCCGAACGTTTTCGATGAAATTTAATAAAATTTGGAAGGCTTATACTTGAAATCATGTTTCTTCTGACCATCGTAGAAAAAAACAAAAAAGGCAAAAAAAATTTTTTTTGAGACTGTTTTGCCCGAGCGGGACCGATTTTTGAGTTTTCTTGTCAATTAATAAAATTTTCCTTATAATTTCACCTTTTATTTAAAACAAAGAAATCGGTGGAGACTCAAATAGTTTTCGAGATATTGCAATTTTTGTGGAAGCGCGACAACGCTTCGGTGCCAGCGCTGTGTTAGTGCCCGGGACGCCTCGCACAGTAGGATTCTTACACTTTACTGTTCAAAATTGTCTAGAGCTTATAAATTTTATCCGATTTTGATGTTCTTGGTCTTATATAAACAAAGATAAATTTTCTAAGAGTTTCCCAGAGACCCGTTGTTTCAATTTTTAATTGTTTATATCGACGCCTCCCGTTCATATAACGCTTATTGAAAAATGAATGCAAGATGATTCTTTTTCACTTTTTGGTGTAAGACAATGCTTATTTGATTTTTCGTGCAATAAAATGCTTATTCAAAATTGTGTGCAAAACAATTGCCACTGACAAAACAATAAATGTAACCCTAAATCTCCCTATTAATATTAAATTGCAATTAAATATCTGAGAATTTCAGTACATGTCTATTGTTATAAGAAACTTTTAACACGGATCCTATCACACGTATTAAGAAATATTTTTTAAGCAATTGCAATTATAAATTATACTGAATTGAAAATTTTATAAAATTCATAGAAGCTAATTTTAGAATGTACACTTTCGCATAGAATTTTGAATAAGCATTTTATTGCACGGAAAATCGAATATGCATTGTATTGCACCAAAAAGTGAATAAGAATCATCTTGCATTCGTTTTTCAATAAGCATTTGGGTAGAAGTACCGTTTGCGGTCACTTTTGGATTAAAGTTGATATTATTAAATTTTCTAAATTTGCTAGTGCATTGTAGATATATTCCTAGAATCCTGATATAAGTAGATGACACTCTGTAAACTTAATTTTGACAGAAATTTAGTTGGCTTAATTTAAAATGACAGTAATCTATACGAATGTATTGACAGTGTCGAATAACTACAATTCTTAGTAAATTTGATAAAATATCACTGGTCAGTAAATGATTATTTTTCGATATTATTGGCAATATTCTTATATTCTATCTCTTATATACTATATATAGGAGTTAAATAACTATAAAAAATACGAATTTTAAAAGAATTAGGTCAAATATTTTTTTAAAAGCCCATGGCCACAAACGGTACAGCAAAAGTAACGAAACACCCTTTTTGGCCACACTACATTTCATACGTGAAATTGACATAATTTTAGTTTAACAACTGGTATAGTTTTCATATTACATTTTTTAAAATAATTTAAATCACTTTTAAGATCAAATTTCTTGAAAATTTTGATGATTTTTAGACACTTGACTAACTTTTAATAATTTTTTCCACAACAAACAGTAGAAAATATTTAGGTTTTAAATTTTTAATTGATAGCTTATTCCATTGAGAAACTTTTGAGACCTTGTGGATCTTGATTGAATTAAAAATGAAAATTCTACACCACATTTAGTGAACGAAACTACGTTGCCATTTTTTGTATACTTTTCAATATTTGCAGCAAACATGCAAATAGTAAAATTAAGTTAAGTGCTAAAGTTACTAAAATCACACATCAAGAAATTCTAGAGTTGATCAATTCGAATACAATGTCAAATAACAAAATTTCAAAATGGTGGATCGAAAATGGCGGACCTGTTTTTAAAAATCGATCAAATTTATGACAATTTCGTTACTCGGGGTTTTTCGGTGTCGCTGATGACGAGTCTGATGTCAGTCCAGGTGCGAATTTAGGTTGGCCGCCAGAGTTTGAAGGTTGGCCCACGGTTGGCCTAACTTTGGCAAGCGAAGTTTTGGTTGCCAGAGTTTGCCCAACTTTGGCAAGTACTAGTGCCCACAGTTGGCCCGACTTTGCAAGCCAACCATTACATGCAGAGTATAACCAACCGTCGGGCCAACTTTGGCGGTAAAGGTCGGCACAACTATGGGGAACGTATCTCATATGACTTACAAATTTAGGTTGGCCAAACTCTGGGCCACAGTTGGCCCGACGGTTGGCAAAACTCTGTAAAACGCAGTTTAAATAACTCAAACTTTATGGTTAGCCTAACTCTGGGCCACGGTTGGCCCGACGGTTGGCAAAACTTTGTGAAAAACAGTTTAAATGACTTAAACCTTGTCGGTTGGCCTAACTCTGGGCCACGGTTGGCCCGACGGTTGGCAAAACTTTGTGAAAAACAGTTTAAATGACTTAAACTTTGTCGGTTGGCCTAACTCTGGGCCGCGGTTGGCCCGATGGTTGGCAAAACTTTGTGAAAAACAGTTTAAATGACTTAAATATTGTCGGTTGGCCTAACTCTGGGCCGCGGTTGGCCCGACGGTTGGCAAAACTTTGTGAAAAACAGTTTAAATGACTTAAACTTTGTCGGTTGGCCTAACTCTGGGCCGCGGTTGGCCCGACGGTTGGCAAAACTTTGTGAAAAACAGTTTAAATGACTTAAACTTTGTCGGTTGGCCTAACTATGGGCCGCGGTTGGCCCGACGGTTGGCAAAACTTTGTAAAAAACAGTTTAAATGACTTAAACTTTCTCGGTTGGCCAAACTCTGGGCCACGGTTGGCCCGACGGTTGGCAAAACTTTGTGATTAACAGTTTAAATGACTTAAACTTTCTCGGTTGGCCGAACTCTGGGCCACGGTTGGCCCGACTGTTGCAGCTTTAATATACATTTAACGGTATGGACTCCCATGTGAGCGTAGCGTAGTGGTCAGTGTATAAGTCTTCGGCGCGTTAGGTTAGGGGTTAGATCCCAGCGAGCGTTAAATATTTTCGAAAATGTGTGTATGAGATTGTGTTTAATAATAATAGGGAAAGGTTATATCTAATGTTCCGCTAATAATAACGTGTTAATTCTTTAAATAATTTAGTTTATTAATAATTTTTTACCTCTGGCTGTTAAAGTTGGCCAAACTTACGCATTTAAAGTTGTGCCAACTTTGGCGTCAGTCTTTGGACCAACCATTGAAATGTATAGTTGGCACAACATATGCATTTTAAGTTGGGCCAACTTCCTTATGACTTGTCGGGCCAACCATCGTCGCCATTAGACGGCCAACCGTTATCATCTGTATGGTTGGCCCAACCTCTGGCACGAGATGTTGGACCGACCTTGTAAAAGTTGGCCCAACTATGGGCCAACCGAAAATTCGCACCTGGGAGATTTTAAAAATTAAAAATGGTGGCTTCAATAGAGAGGTCGAGTTTTAGCTCTCTTATTAGGTCTCTGATTACAAATTCGATGTCATATTTTGAAAATTCAAAGAGGTGGATTCAGTCTGTGCGAACATATTTTAAAAGTTTAAAGATAAACTCATGAAAATTAACACTTTAGGGTTTCTGGGGTCTCTAATTCCTATACCAACGTCGGTTTTAAAATTTTTAAATTGATATTATGTTGAGAGAAAATAAAAACCTTACTCTAATTGCAATAAACTATCTTAATTTTTATTTTCAATAAATAGTAACTTTAGCACTTAACTTAATTTTACTATTTGCATGTTTGCTGCAAATATTGAAAAGTATACAAAAAATGGCAACGTAGTTTCGTTCACTAAATGTGGTGTAGAATTTTCATTTTTAATTCAATCAAGATCCACAAGGTCTCAAAAGTTTCTCAATGGAATAAGCTATCAATTAAAAATTTAAAACCTAAATATTTTCTACTGTTTGTTGTGGAAAAAATTATTAAAAGTTAGTCAAGTGTCTAAAAATCATCAAAATTTTCAAGAAATTTGATCTTAAATTGACTGTAGCTATCTCAATTTACATTCAATTTTATTCTGTAATATATGGATTAAAAGATAATTTAATTACCTTTCCAACGACTTCCTATTCATCATTTTTGGACGAGTTGATTTTCCTACAGGTAAATTTAAGTGCCGTCGCTCCTCAAAAATACAAAATTTGAAGCTACAAAAAAACTACACGAGTGAAAAAAATTAAAACTATGATTTTCTTACTCAGAAAACACCTACTAATAAAAAAACATGTTTTGTTCGATTGGCAATTTCACTGTAAACCAGTGTAAATAGGCTTTGATTAATCATGTTAAAAAAAACATTTGTGATTTTAAGTAAAATATAAATTTATTGATTTTAATACTAAATTTTGTTCTTTAATACATTTTTTAAATTGTTGTGCTTGATTGATTAATCAATTCTAATTATTTATTAAAAAATATAATTCACTTAATAATACCATAACAGTTTTTTAAGCAGTGGCCAAAACTGGGACAAAGGGTGGCCACTACTAGTGAAAAAGTTTTTTTGAAGCAATTTTATTTTTTTTAATAATAATTATAGTTAAATCATGTTTTTGATTATAAAAATTAAAATAATACAATTCGTTAGATATAATATAAAAAAATAATAATGAAATTAGTGCTTCAATAAATTTATTTTCTTAATAAAAGACGACACACCGCTTAAAGTGGCCACAACTGGTACATCAACCCTATATGAACGGGACAGGTCGATATATTTTTTTGATACTCAAAGTTAACAATTTACAAAAATTTTGAAAAAAATCGTGTTTATTTTTTATTTTTCCATTTATCATGATAGAAATCAATTTAAATTAGTCTACTATGACCACTCGATAATTACTAATGCATAATTCAGTTTATTTAAATAATTTCGTTAATTAACAAATAGATAACTCTGGTCCTTCTTAAAAAAAATTAAATTTCATGCAGACAAATTTATGTTTATTTAAGTAATTTATGCCTATTTTGTTAAAAAATAATTTTCAAGTTAATAATTATTGTTATTAACAATTATTAAAATAATTGTATTTTTTACAGACAAATTGATGGTTATATAAATAAAGATATAAATCAGTAATAAAAAATTGATTATTTAATTTAAAATTTATATTTTATATAAAAATATTTGTTAATAACAATGATAATTATTAACTTAAAAATGATTTTTTAACAAAATAGGCATAAATTACTTAAATAAACATAAATTTGTCAGAGTTATCTATTTGTTAATTAACGAAATTATTTAAATAAACTGAATTATGCATTATTAATTATCGAGTGGTCATACTAGACTAATTTTAATTGATTTCGATCATGATAAACGCAAAAATAAAAAATAAACACGATTTTTTTCAACATTTTTGTAAATTGTTAACTTTGAGTAACAACAAAATATATAAACAATTAAAAATTGAAACAACGGGTCTCTGGGAAACTCTTAGAAAATTTATCTTTGTTTATATAAGACCAAGAACATCAAAATCGGATAAAATTTATAAGCTCTAGACAATTTTGAACAGTAAAGTGTAAGAATCCTACTGTGCGAGGCGTCCCGGGCACTAACACATTGATTAAATAATCAATTTTTTATTACTGATTTATATCTTTATTTATATAACCATCAATTTGTCTGTAAAAAATACAATTATTTTAATAATTGTTAATAACAATAATTATTAACTTGAAAATTATTTTTTAACAAAATAGGCATAAATTACTTAAATAAACATAAATTTGTCTGCATGAAATTTAATTTTTTTTAAGAAGGACCAGAGTTATCTATTTGTTAATTAACGAAATTATTTAAATAAACTGAATTATGCATTAGTAATTATCGAGTGGTCATAGTAGACTAATTTAAATTGATTTCTATCATGATAAATGGAAAAATAAAAAATAAACACGATTTTTTTCAAAATTTTTGTAAATTGTTAACTTTGAGTATCAAAAAAATATATCGACCTGTCCCGTTCATATAGGGTTGATGTACCAGTTGTGGCCACTTTAAGCGGTGTGTCGTCTTTTATTAAGAAAATAAATTTATTGAAGCACTAATTTCATTATTATTTTTTTATATTATATCTAACGAATTGTATTATTTTAATTTTTATAATCAAAAACATGATTTAACTATAATTATTATTAAAAAAAATAAAATTGCTTCAAAAAAACTTTTTCACTAGTAGTGGCCACCCTTTGTCCCAGTTTTGGCCACTGCTTAAAAAACTGTTATGGTATTATTAAGTGAATTATATTTTTTAATAAATAATTAGAATTGATTAATCAATCAAGCACAACAATTTAAAAAATGTATTAAAGAACAAAATTTAGTATTAAAATCAATAAATTTATATTTTACTTAAAATCACAAATGTTTTTTTTAACATGATTAATCAAAGCCTATTTACACTGGTTTACAGTGAAATTGCCAATCGAACAAAACATGTTTTTTTATTAGTAGGTGTTTTCTGAGTAAGAAAATCATAGTTTTAATTTTTTTCACTCGTGTAGTTTTTTTGTAGCTTCAAATTTTGTATTTTTGAGGAGCGACGGCACTTAAATTTACCTGTAGGAAAATCAACTAGTCCAAAAATGATGAATAGGAAGTCGTTGGAAAGGTAATTAAATTATCTTTTAATCCATATATTACAGAATAAAATTGAATGTAAATTGAGATAGCTACAGTCAATTTAAGATCAAATTTCTTGAAAATTTTGATGATTTTTAGACACTTGACTAACTTTTAATAATTTTTTCCACAACAAACAGTAGAAAATATTTAGGTTTTAAATTTTTAATTGATAGCTTATTCCATTGAGAAACTTTTGAGACCTTGTGGATCTTGATTGAATTAAAAATGAAAATTCTACACCACATTTAGTGAACGAAACTACGTTGCCATTTTTTGTATACTTTTCAATATTTGCAGCAAACATGCAAATAGTAAAATTAAGTTAAGTGCTAAAGTTACTAAAATCACACATCCAGAAATTCTAGAGTTGATCAATTCGAATACAATGTCAAAAATCAAAATTTCAAAATGGTGGATTGAAAATGGCGGACAACTTTTTGTAAAAATCGATCAAATTTATGACAATTTCTTTACTCGATCTTGAAAACTATTTGAGTCTCCATAGTTTTTTTTAAATGAAAGGTGAAATTATAAGAAATATTTCATTAATTGACAAGAAAACTCAAAAATCGGTCCCGCTCGGGCCTTTTTTTTTGTTTTTGCCTTTTGTTGGGCAAAATTTTTTTTTTGTTTTGTGATAGTCAGAAGAAACATGATTTCAAGTATAAGCCTTCCAAATTTTATTAAATTTCATCGAAAACTTTCGGAAATATTAAGATTTAAGAAAATTATAACAAAAAAATTCAAAATGGCGTAACTTCAACAAATTTCAAAATTTTCAAAAAATTTTTGGCACACTATTTTCTAGTATCCAGTACTACAATTTCACCAAATTACAGCCTAATCCAAAGACCCCATGCAAATCGCATATTTTCTGAGGACAACAAATTAAGACTAAATGACCATAGAATGGAAAGAATAAGTTACTACGATCGATTGACTCACCAATATAACATAAATAAACCAAGGAACCAAAGACGAAAATGAAATCAGCATCAAAGACAACAATATAGTGAAAGAAGCCATAGTTATAATGGAGTTAAGTACATAAATAAAAACAAGAATTATAGGGAAAATAGACAGAACAAAAACATGCAGTCACATGATTATGAAAGAGAATATTTTTATAAGGATAATTGGAATTATGACAAGTATAACTATAAATCCAATAATTCACAGCAGATACACTACCGTCCGAAATTGTGCGAACGCTAACATCTCGAGCTATTAAAAAACACACCCGCACAGAAACAGTGATAACTCGGTTAAAAATGAAGCTAGATGCTTTTTTTAAATTGCATTGGAAAGCTTATTAAATTTCCAATGAAATGCTACTGTGTTAAGTTGTATTGCATAAATAGGAAGCGAGATATCATGTTATAAAGACAAAAAAATAATTATATTTTTTTCGGAATTTCTTACTCTGACTTTGACTCCCGGCACAGTTTAGCAAAGTTTATGAAAAAAATTGTTACTTTTACAGACAATTCCTTGTAACCTAAGCTTTAAATAGAGACCAAGAACAGCAAAAAATATTTACGGGTTCGCGAGATGTTAAAAAAAGAGTCGGACCGTGCAAAGCAGAATTTTCAATCATCGATTTCTCTAATTCGCTGTTGAGTCAATTACTTGTCTATGAAAAAAGTGTCGAAAATTAATTTTACCAAGTACATTCTTACTGAGATCTATTTTTTAATTTAATTTATTATATATCGATATTTAAAAAGTGGATCCCAGTAAGAATGTACTTGGTAAAATTAATTTTCGACACTTTTTTCATAGACAAGTAATTGACTCAACAGCGAATTAGAGAAATCGATGATTGAAAATTCTGCTTTGCACGGTCCGACTCTTTTTTTAACATCTCGCGAACCCGTAAATATTTTTTGCTGTTCTTGGTCTCTATTTAAAGCTTAGGTTACAAGGAATTGTCTGTAAAAGTAACAATTTTTTTCATAAACTTTGCTAAACTGTTCCGGGAGTCAAAGTCAGAGTAAGAAATTCCGAAAAAAATATAATTATTTTTTTGTCTTTATAACATGATATCTCGCTTCCTATTTATGCAATACAACTTAACACAGTAGCATTTCATTGGAAATTTAATAAGCTTTCCAATGCAATTTAAAAAAAGCATCTAGCTTCATTTTTAACCGAGTTATCACTGTTGCTGTGCGGGTGTGTTTTTTAATAGCTCGAGATGTTAGCGTTCGCACAATTTCGGACGGTAGTGTATATAGTACTAATAAACAAAGAATTGGATATGGATACGGATACAGAAGATACAGCGACTTCCAGGATGATTACAGTAAAGATGATCGTAGAGACCACAGATATGACAACTACGAAGGGTCTTGTGGGAGTTTTAACGAACCTTTTTTAAATATTGGGGGCGTTCCATACACTGAGAGAAGTCCGGGAACTAATACGTCCCCGGCAAGCCTTGAGAGGTACTTTTGAATATTTTTATGTGAACCCTCAAATCGGAACGTCTCAAGCCCAGATGCGAAACGTGTAGCGTCCTAAAGCGAGATTACGCAGAACTTTTAGTGTCTGCCACCAGTTGTTCTTTCACATGCGAGAACAATGTTTGACTAGATTCGGGGCGTCTCAGCACCAGATTCGGAACATCTCAAACGCGACAAGCAGAGAAGCGCATAGCGACGGCTAGCGGGAACTATTACGCATCGGACGTCTCTCAGTGTAGCTAGAAGAACTTTTGAATCCCAGATTTTGTTTACACTTGGTTAATTTGTTGTCTTTAGGGTGCTTTTAAAGTACACTCAAGGATTTTGCAAAATTTTAATTATTTTGCAAGATGTTGTTAATTAAACTTTTTGGTCACTTTTTAAAAGAATTTTTATCTTGTAAAGTATTGGTCCTAGAAAAAAAAGTTTAGATAACAATTAAAGAGAATGTATTAAAATTTAAAAATATTTTATTAAAAAATAATTTTTCTAAACTTTTCGACAAATTTGTTTAAACAATTATTTCTTTAAGTTGCTTTTTTCATGACAAGAATAACCAAATTTTATAAAAAAATATTTTTATTGAAGCTTGGAATGTCATTAAATATTACCGCAATTTGTGAAGATGTGTTTTCTGATAATTTCGAGAAATTAATTTTTGAATTTTTTATAGAAGGAAGTTTGAACTGCTTGCGACCGTTGCCAGGCAAGCCGTATGGCCCCAGCCGAGATATCAAAAATTCAAAAATTAATTTCTCGAAATTATCAGAAAACACATCTTCACAAATTGCGGTAATATTTAATGACATTCCAAGCTTCAATAAAAATATTTTTTTATGAAATTTGTATATTATTGTCATGAAAAAAGCAACTTAAAGAAATAATTGTTTAAACTTTGTCGAAAAGTTAGAAAATATTTTTTTATAAAATATTATTAAAATTCAATACATTCTCTTCAATTTTTATCTAAAATATTTTTTTCTAGGACCAATTCTTTACAAGATAAAAATTCTTTTAAAAAAAGGTGTCACAATTGCGGTAATTTTTAAGGACATTCCAAGCTTTAATAAAATTTTTTTTAATAAAATTTGGTTGTTCCCTTCATAAAAAAAACAACTTTAAAAAATAATTGTTTAAATAAATTTTTTCGAAAAGTTTAAAAAATTATTTTTTAATGAAATATTATTAAAATTCAATACCTTCTCTTCAATTTTATCTAACATTTTTTTTTCTAGGACCAATAGTTTACAACATAAAAATTCCTGAAAAAACTGACCAATAAGTTTAATTAACAATATCATGCAAAATAATTAAAATTTTGCAAAATCCTTGAGTGTATTTTAAAAGCACCCTAAACACAACAAATTAACCAAGTATAAACTAAATCTGTGATTAAAAAGTTCTTCTAGCTATAAAAAGGCCCCATTGATTATTTCATATGTTTTCAGGGTTTGCTTACAAATCAAAATGAGGCACAAGTTTTAATGAAAAGTAAAGAATCAAACGAAGAGAAGGCCATTTCTAATGTAGAAGAGAATTTAGAAGAAGAAAGAAAAGCAGTGCTTATGAGTTTCACAGTATAGATATATCTGATAAGAAAGAAGATTTTACAATCAATAATACTATTTTTTCTAAAGAAATTGTAAATCAAGAGTTATCAGAAAAGGCCGAAAATTTTAACAAAAGATCTAACAAATTTGCAACAGAAACTCAAGATTATTCAGGGAAAAAACGCCTACTCGAAAAAATACAAATAAGGAGACCAAGAATGTAGAAGAAGAATGTGCAATTAAAGTGAAAACGAATACACCGAACACGGATAGTAACCCAGTTAAAAAAGCATTCTATAGAGAATTCTATAGAGTATTCTATAGAATAGTGTACAGAATTTGTAAAAATAAATATTTTTTGTGAATATCTGCACGAATTCTATAGACTTTGACTAAAAATATTTTATTAAATTTATGTAGAAATTAAAAAATATATTTTTACATAAATTCTACAAAATTACTATAGAATATTCTATAGATTTCGCTATAGAATGCTCTATAGACTCATTCTATAGAATCATTCTATTGAACTTTTTTGACTGGGAATAGAAAGATAACTACATTAAAATCGACACTCAGCACAATTTGAGTACAATTGGAATAATGTCATTCACACGAGAAAATAATTTATCGAAGCCAAAATCAGAAAGAAAACGAAACACTAGAAGAAAATGGACAATATTGCGAAAATTAGTTGAAGAAAAAGGGGTTTATCTAGTTAAAGAACAAGGATTTAACCTAAAAGGAAATTCAAAACGCAAGTCATAGGAGTCATAGAAGTAGGTTAAATATAATTAAAATCCAGCAGGGGGGCGTAATAGTAGTTTAAACATGAAATATTTATTTTACATCTTTCGGGGTAACATTCTAATTTAGTTTACTATATAAATCTCTTAAACTTATTCTAATATAATGACGAATTTTTTGGGGCTAATCATTCCTTTTCTATTCTATGTTCTACTTTCTTTTTGTCCAGAATAAAAAAAGTTTTAAAAATTGTATTACAAAAAAAACAATAAAAAAAGTTTAAGTAAAATAATAAGTAAAACAGTATTTCAAAAAATGCAAAAATATAGAATAGAAAAGTTTTTCAATAAACAAAATGGAACATATACCACTTCATAAAAAATCTCACTTACTGATTAAATGAAAAGATAACACATTCAATAAAGATTCGAATAATAACATATATAAAATTTAAGCCTATTGAAAGCATTTATGGAATCATCAAAATTAACAAAATAGGTTGCACTATAAACATAGATCGAAATTATAATAATGAAAAAAGGTATTCAAATATAAAAACTTAATTTTTTTGTCTAAGAAAATTTCAATAATGAAATTAAGAAAATAATAGCAATTCTGTTTTCCCTTTTAAACTTAATTGTACAGAATTTCATTATTATTAACGAAAGTAACTAATTCTATAAACAAAAAGGTATTAAAAAAAAAGAGTACTATAATGATTAAAAATAAAGAATATTAATTTAAAAATACTTTAAAAAATACGATTCATTAATGCTCTAAAAAAAGAAATAATTAAAATACTCTTTAAATAGTTCTAAAAACCTACAAATTATTTCCTGTAAAAAGCATGATGTTCTTCATAATATTAAAGGGAATGCTTTAAAGGCAGAGCATAAATGAAACTATTGTGACATAATTAACACTAACACAAATTAACATAGTGAATAGGGTTAACATAGTCTTTGGGTTATAAAAATAATTTAATTTGTATTTAAAAATAGAATATTTAAAAAATGTGCACAAGTGTGAATTACTACGAATGTGCTTGAAATTCTACTCGTGTATTACTACGCCGTGCCTATTAATATGCGTGAGTTATTACGAACGTTCCAAATTCTAAGTTTTATTACTATAATTTAAATTATTATTTAATAACCTAAATCTTAGCTTTTAATTTATTTCAGAAGGACAAAATTAAGGGTAAGTCCAAGGTGTGAAATGGAAACAAACCAAAAGGTAAACAAACCAAACACAAAAATTGCACTTTTGTAACAGCCATTTCTCTTACAAAAATTAATATTTTTACACTTTCTCTACAAAAATAAAAAATTAGAGTTTCAAAGTGTCCAAATAGTATATTTCGCAACGAGTGTGAGCATTTGCTAATTTTTGAATAAGGACTTTGCTTTGTTATGCAAAAAGTAATTTTTGGCTATGAGCAATAAAAAGCAATTAGTAAAATAACTAATTAAAATGACCAGTAAAATAGCATTTTTGACGCGTCGCGAAAAATAAACTATTTGAGTATATCAACCTCACTGACGATGAAGAAGTCTCATATCAGCAATATGCTGTTTTACAGGTCATATGAATCAGTTGTTTTACTCATTGCTATTTATTAAACACACTCAAAAATGAATTTTTTGGAAACTTTGACACCCTAATTCATGATTTCAGAAAAGAATGTGTTAAAATGTTAATTTTTGTGAGAAAAAAGACTGTTTGAAAAATGTGATTTTAGTGCTTTGTTTGTTTACATTTTGCAACTTGTACATACCCTTAAACTTGATTCATAGTATGAAAATAACTATTTATTTTTATTGAGATAACAAAATTAAATAAATTAATTATTTGAGGTTATATATATTTGTAAATCATATTTTTTATTTATTTAACAAAAACTCTAATTATTATGCATTGCCATTTAATTCCTTTTGTCTGTTTTGGAGGTTTTCAATGTCTTGGGAAATACTTTTTTATTTTAGCTAAAAAGTATAATTTGCATTGCGTTCGCTACGAGTATTATAGGTAAACAAACACGAACTATCACAACTATTTTTTAGGTTGTGTTACACGGCGTAGAAATAAACGCATGCGCGAAAAATCCTTTATACATTTCTGCATTTTAAATTAAATAAAAAAAACGTTCAAAACATTACATTTTCTTTAAATTTATAAAACTTATGTTATTGCTTTATTTAAAAATAACTTAACATTAAATATTTGTTCACAAAACACATAAATTTAAATTATCTTTCTAAAAGCACTCTTAACTCACTAATGCAACTTTTTGTACTCTCATCTGAATTGAGCCTTCCAATTCTATAACTCGCCCGACGCTCGGAGACACGCGCTAATACCAGTCGGGTAGCAGTGATAGGCCCAGAGGCGCTCACTGCTACCCGACTGGCATTAGCGCGTGTCTCCGAGCGTCGGGCAAGTTATAGAATTGGAAGGCTCAATTAGTGATTTTCAAAGTTAAATAAAATGTATTAAAATACATTTTTTAGAATTTTTCATTAAAAATAAAAATTATTATAAATTAAATTTATATTATAGATATTTTAAAGTTTATTACACTAGTCGACACGAAAAATGATTCAAAGATCGGACAATGATATTCTTATAGGATTTTCATCGCTGAACACAAATATGACCCTCAAAAGTGCCTATCACGTCAAAATTTTGAGCAAAATGAACTCAAAGTCTCAAAAAACCCTGTTTTTGTCCTTATTGATCTGGCAAATAAAGGTTTTTTTAAAACTTTTAATGAAATTCGTAGTAAATGGGGCACACGTAGTAATACACACAATCACCCTACTATAAAAAATTACACTCTAAAAAGATTAAAAAGAAAAATTTATCTTTACAAAAGTAAAGCAATTTTTAGTGTTCTTTTTGTAAAAAAAACATTTTTAAAAATCGTAAATTAATTGAAGTATGATGCAAAGACAAATACCTACTTACAAATATTTTTAAAAAAAGCAATTTTTAATTTAAAATAGGGGAGAGTGGGGCAAAATGGGGTAGGCGGGTCAAATGGGGTACCTCTGTTTCTCTATGATGGGTACATTTAATTTTTTTATCCTCGATATACATTATTCATTTTGATAAGAAAATGTTATTAATTATGAGAGCAATATGAAAATTTTATTTTTGAAAGTTATACAACATTAAAGTTTTGAGCGAAAAAAATATCGATTTTTTTCGAAATTAAAGTGCTTATAAAACTTTTTGGGATAATTTATTAAATTTGGCAAGTGTGGAATCGTTTTCAGCACTTATTCTAGAGTAATTTCCAATAGGATAGATTGTTAAATTGTTTAAAACAATTTGTAAACATTACATTTTGTTGTAATATGCAGTGCGGGGCAAAATGGGGTACCTATGTGTTGGGCCATGTCGGGTGGTATTTAATATTTATTGAACTACTTAAAAACGTTATATTATGTATATTTAACAACTTTCCGCAGAAAAGTCAAATTTTTGTTTCGGGGTATTATACTATCGATGTTTCACTATCGATATATCGATATTTTTCATTATCGATATTTTTCTGTTAATTTCTAGTAAATATTGCTTGTTTTTTTCATAATAATAAAGAATCTTACTTTTTGTTTGTATTTATAATCTCTTACAAGAAGAATTTAACAAATTTTGAAAAAATATTCCATGTTTTGTATGTTATTTTGATACCACCCCATTTTGCCCCATCCATGGGGCAAAATGGGGTTTTTGCACATTCTCAGAAAATGGAATATAAGTTCTTTCAAAAATTTTTTTCTCCGCTATTATCATAATTTCCTCAAACCTAAGAGTACAAAGAATAATTCTGATGATTAGTTGAATCGATTTATTCGTTTGGTTCTCTGTAAACAGCCAATTACAAAAAGGTACCCCATTTTGCCCCACTCTCCCCTACAGTTTACTTCTTGTTTGAAAGAAAAAAAGATTTTGCAGATCTTTTAAACGAAGTATAAAACATTCACAAAATCTGCTTACGTTCGTTAATCTTTTTCTAAATAATGACTAAGACTGTGTATTTTAATGACAAAATTTTTATAGTTTATCATAATAATTTAATGATACAAAGATGCAGGAAAATTCCTTATTGTTAGTAAAAAAATAAATTTAAACAGAATTTTTTATGAAAAGTATAAAAACTTACAAGATTTAAACAAATGAAAGTATTTTTTTTAATTGAAATTTTTATCTTATTACTGTGTATTATTTTAATATTCTGCAACCTATGTAAAACTATTTCATTAAGGTATTATAAACAAGTTGTGAATTAAGATGTTCATTACATGAACATTTTGCTTCCTCTTTACGATCCGTTTTAACTCTCATACAATTTATACTTTATATATACCAATCGATTCGTCTTGATGCAAAGAATAAGATTTTATTATATATTAACTTCAATATTTTATTTAAAAAAATTTGTTTGAAAAAAATTTTTTTTGAAAAAAGTAAAAAAAATGTTTTTTATAGATTTTTTAATGTCCATCAATCCATTTCGAGATATTTTTATGATAAATATGCCTAGCAATTTTCAGCCGAATTCGTTGAAACCTCTTCGAGTTATCGTTTTCACAAAAAACGGGATCCACACACACACAAACACTCACATATACATACATCCGGACAATTGTTCAGGGTCTTAAATAACATAGTTCTATATAGAAGAAAATTTATTTGAAGGATTTTAAAAAATTTTATAAATTAAACGACTACAAAGCTTCCTCACGAGGAAGCAAAAATGATGATTAAAATTATAACTAAATTTGTTATCGTCGTTTAAAGAAAAAAAATTATAGTTATAAATTTCTTCTAAAAATAATTTGTCATGAAATCAAATTTTTATTCCATGGAATTATGTATTTTCGAATTATTAAAAGTAGAAAATATTTAATGTATTCTTCGTTGAAAATAAATATCAAAATTAAGAAAAAATGGTATATTATAGATATATAATATATATATGTTATAAATTCTATATTTATAGACTTTATGATTTATGAAATACATTAAGAAGGATAAGTTAAAAAAATTCTAAACTATAAACTTTGTCACAGCAATTTAAAAAATATAATATAAAAGAAAATTCAGAAAAATTACATATCTTAAAGCAAGTGAATATCTAGGTTGGTAAAAATGCAATCAATATATAAACAGCTAAGATTCTGCTTGTTTTCTTTAAGTAATGTATATAAAGACAAATTATGAAAAATATTAAGTGTTATTTTACCACCCCACAGTGGTCCGGACTGCTGCAGTCCGGATACTTATTCGTTAGTGCTACAAACGTTTACTTACGTGTTTTTGGGGTCGCTGGTTACGAATCTGAAGTAAAAGTTAAAAAATTTAAAATAGCGGATCTAATATAGCGGTCGACATTTAAAAAAAATTAATTTTTATAAATCTTAGTATCTAGGGGTTTTTGTGGTCGCTGATTACCAATCTGAAGTCAAAATTCAAAATGGCGGAACTAATTAGGCGGTCGACATTAAAACAAAATATATAACGACAATACAGATTTGGTACCCACATAGTACAAAAACTTCCGGGAAAATTGTAGGAACTTTTCCGTGGGAACCTTCAGAAGTTACCCTTGGTAACGGTCACTTCCTGGACATTTCCAGAAAAAACAATAATGTCCGCAGGTTAGAAACTTCCCATGGAAACTTCCTGGAAGTTTCTAAAAATTATTAAAAATTTTGATTAGTGAAATTATTATTTAAAAAGGTTCAAAAAAATTTAAATTATTCAAAATTTTCATTGTTTTAAACTACAAAAGTGGGTTTAATTAAAAAAATGATCTTTACAACTACAGCGCTTTATGTGTTCAATCAAATCGCCACTTGACTTTACAGGGTTAGTTTATATATCATATATTTCATTCTATCTTTGAGTAAATATATATGACATATAAACTAACCCTGTAAAGTCAAGTGGCCATTTGTTTTAGCGCATAAAGCGCTATCCCAGCAGCTCACCTATGAGACTTGGGGTTCGAGTCCGCCTTACCCTCATGTGTGTTGTAGTTGTGAAGATCATATTTTCTAATTAAACCCACTTTTGTACTTTAAAACAATGCAAATTTTGAATAATTTAAATTTTTTTAAACATTTTAAAATAATAATTTCACAAAACAAAATTTGAAATAATTTTTGGAAACATCCTGGTAACTTCTAGGAAGTTCCCAGCAAGTTTCTATGGGAAGCTTTCAGAAAGTTACCAGGAAATTTCCATAAAAATATTCTAAGCTGCGGACATTATTGTATTTCCTGGAAATTTCCAGAAAGTTACCAAAGATATCTTCCGAAGGTTCCCACAGGAAACTTCCTGGAAGATTCCTGGAAGCTTTTGTGCTATGTGGGTAGATTGCGTTGATTCCGAAAATATATCCTAATTTCCAATTCCGCACGTTTCCGCACACAATTTTAATTGAAAATTGAAGAACAGCTATGCACTAGTAACATCCATATCAATTTTTGTTGGAAGCTTTTGAAAGGTTCAAAATAATCAACTAGAAAAATGGTGTTTTTAAAAATTACATCAAAATGTTGTTAATTAAGTAAGTATCTAATATGGTAAACGTACCAATTGTCGAGGGTGGTTCCTATTGTCGAGTAAACAAACTTCGAAATTTATTTAAACATTGTAGCACATTGTAAATGGAAAAAAGTGATTAATATTTTTTTTATGTATTTTAAATGTGAAAAAATTTATTAATATTATATCCACAAACATAGGCGATACGTCAATATTTATTTTCAAACTTGATAATTTGTGTGCGTAAGTGTTTAAAAGTATTTAATACTTTTAGAAAATATACTTTACATAATCAAGAACTGATGTTAAAAAGAATTCTTTATTTTAAAGACTATTGTCAAAATGGACTTTCAACCGAACACCGCACCACTGTGCACCCAAGACCTTAAAATACTTCAAAATACAATTCATTAAATTCAAACATAAAACGCAAACCAACAACAATACTAAAAAATTTTTTTTAAGACAAATAATATTCTACAAAGATAATATATAGAACAACGAAATTTTGTTTTTGATTGAATTTTAAAATCAACATAAAACTAAAACAAAACTCACAAAAATAATTTACCTATAGTTAAAACACATCTTTGTAACGTGAATAGATAAGAAAAAATTGTGTAAAGAAAAGAAAAGAACTAAAGCATTTTGACAAGGCTGCCAAGGGACGTCAGCCACATTAGAAGGGGAGCAGTAACAACAGAATTGTTGTTACAAATTTTTTTACTTCACTTTTTTAACAATAGCACACAATAATACAATTTAGGTAGACATCGTTACGTTAATGCATACAATACGAGCAAAAGACTTTGTCAGCGATTAAAGTCAAATTCGACAAAACTCTTTTAAATTGTATAATTAAACTATAAAGACAATGACCTATATAAACACCTTTGTCAACGAAAAATAAAAAGCATAACAGCAATAAATATATAGCATAATATAACACGTTTTATCAAACGAAATTTTCACATACAACTTTTACAAGATACCTTGTACAGAATGTATGTTAGTTAAATTGTTATTTTTTATTCAAGAATTAAACATAACACGATTCAAACAATTATTGTTACACCAACTTATAGAACACGAGTAAACAAAAATGTCAATGATTAATACCAATGTCAACAATATTCTTTCACATAAAACTCAAAAGAGTTATATCTTCGACAACGACTTTCGCAGCTGACAAGGGACGTCAGCATATTAGAAGGGGGACATCTTTGATGAACGGACTTCGTCACAATTTATCCCTACGAGATAAACACATAATTACACAAAAAACAAATGTACTTAAATAAGATTTTACAACTAAAACCAATTCGAACCCAACTTTGGTTGCTCAAAGCAAAAAAAGGTGATTAACAAATCAAACATAAGTCCACATCCAATGTCATTAACTTCTGTGGCATTTATATTTAACAACATTCAATAAAATACTTAAAGAATGGCGTATCCAAGTTCGAGGAATTCGCTAAAGATTTCCGTAGAGGAAAGTCATGGTATGGTTGTCAATAGTTTAAGACTTGAAATAAATAGTCGTAAGGTTTGAGATTAGAAATGTTGAATATTTTTATTGTATTGTGTTTGGATAAGTGACATACAAAGCCAGTTGTTAAAGGAGAAATAAAGATACTTAATTAATGAATAAAGTACAAGTGGAAAATAGGTGATCTAACTGCAAAACGAGTAACTGAAGAATTCGAATTGGTTGGTGAGTAAAATATAATACCGATTACACATTACACCACACATACTACACAAATAATAAATTCTGATAATATATAAACTAATTGTATTACAATTGCAACTAAAATATATGTTCTTAAGACACTAAAAAAACGAGTTAAATCTGTGGGCACCACATTTTATGTATCGAATTTTAATCAATTCACTTATAATAACTAAAACCTTTTATTTCATATATTGTGACTCTACCTTTAAATAGGGATTCTCACCCCACAGACTGAATTAATAATCTGGAAGGAGGAGGATTCAATACCAACGGGCGGTTTTCAAATTAGTTTCTGTAACACTCCTTTAAACTCAATATTATATTAACAATTTAATTTGTTTATTACAATCTTTCTGTCTGATTTTAGATATAATTCTAGATGTAACAAAATGAGTCAAGCGCTAATTTTTCTCAAATATCAATTTATTTCTTATAGTTAACCTATGTGAAAAAGTTCTCGGAAGTGTTACGTCAAAACGAGAAACCTTTTTAAAATATACCTAACGTTCCTCGTTTTAAATTAGTTTCAATAAAGAATCTAATTTGGGATGAGGATAAGTCAATGAGCCTACTAAAAGTTGTGAGAGAGTAATTTATTTAAAAACCAACAAGAAAGAAAAGTATTGACAAGAACACAATGAGTATAGTTCTAAATTATAAACCTTACTTTTAAGAATAACGATTACTGGTGTTGAATATTGTAGTGATATTATCTGGTAATCCGATCTTGGATGGTGTTGAGGAGGCTAGTCGCTAAAGGGCCTCAAACAGTTGTCCTTAATGTTAGAGTATTAGTCCTCTTGTTTACACTAATGAGATAGTGTATTGTATTTTGGTAATATTTGCTTTCTTCCAGACGGACGTCGCCTCCTTAGCAAATTTCGATGCTTCGAAATTTGGAATGTGTTGTTTCAATATAAGATAGATACTTGAATTTATTTTCAAATTGATATTTTTGAAAATAGTAAAAATTGCTGAGGGGAATTAATTCTCTTTAACCGTAGTACGTTTCAAAGCAAAACTTTGAAAATAATTTTAAAGTTCACTTTTAGAGAAAACTCTTTCAAAATAATACTTGGGAATAAACTGTTGATCACTTTGTAGATTATACTTGGAGTTCACTTGACGATGGTAGATTTATTACTGATTGATTTCCAAAAAATTATTCTCTGTTCTAATCAGAAATGGTCACCCTTTTTATATAAAAATTTCCTCATTAGACCTTGCATGGAGTTGAGGTCGCAACTTCGTCTTTTATCCTCAGGCGTGGCGTGTGTACATATTAATAATCTGTATCTTCGATCTTGATTTTCTCGTAATCGTTATTCTTTCGACATTCTTTTAAAATACTATTCCTTCCTGGATTTGAAATAATGAACATATAATATAATTATAATATTTGTTAGAAAATATATCGAATATAATGCAATTTTAAAATACACATAAAAATTACATTTATAATATTTGTTAGAAAATATATCGAATATAATGCCAATTTAAAACACACATAAAATAGTAATTATAATATTCGTTAGAAAATATACTGAATATAATGCAAGTTTAAAACACACATAACATAGTAGTTAGAAAATATACTGAATATAATGCAAATTAAAACACACATAAAATAATAATTAAAAGTACTGCATATTTTATCATGATGAAATACATTATTTTAATAGAAGATATATGCTTTATCGATTAAATATAATATATGAAAATAAACATATACGTGAAAATATATAGTTAAATTAATTATATTAATCAGAAGTTACGGACGTAACAGAAGTAACTCCTGGGAGTAAACAATTTTTTTTAATACAATGTAAAATGTCATTTTTTGTCTATTTGAAATAAATCTAAAACCATTGAATAAATAATAAAAGAGTACATCATTATTACTTTAATGATTAGACTCTCGAAAAAATTAAACTAATATTTAAAAAAAATGTTTAAAATTTTTTTTTCAAAATAACCTAATTTTGTTCTTTTCAAAAATTAATTAAGCAAAAGCAGAAATAATGAATTAATTAAATACTAACGTAATATAAAGTATTTCCGATGAGCTTTTGAATTTTCATAATATCTTTTTTAATTTTTTTCTTAATAAATGTAATTTTTTTCTAATGAAAGTTTACTCACAATATTTATTACTTTAAAAAAAAAATTTTAAGAAAATTTAGAATTTCATCTAAATTACTTTATATTATGTGAGTTTTTACATCATTTTTTATTTTTACTTATTATTATTATTTGAGTAAATAAAAATATCAAAATTAGGTTATTTTAGAAAAAAGATTGTAAAACGTATATTTTAATTATTATTTTGATTTTTTCAGTATTATAATTGAATCGTATAATGATTTTAATTTTTGAACCAATTATTATACAAGTAGACACTATGAATCTGTATAAAAAATTACTCTTTTTTGTATTTCATTTTATAAGAAAAAACTCTAGAAGAAATTTATTTTTTTTAAAGAAAATGAGTAGGGGAAGAGACACGTTGTGGACATGGTTTGGTTGTTGAAATTTCCGCAAAATTTTTAAAAGAAATGAGATTTGTCAAATCTGATAAATATCACGTGTGTGTTATATTAAATAATATGTGTTATATTGAATAAATTAATATTTTAACACGTTGAAACTGCAGTTACGTTACTGACATGTCAGTAGCGTACAGTTCAGCGTCAGTGCGAGGAATATTTTATGTCCTTACATAGGGAGGAGAAGAGGTCAGAATAAGAAAAACTCATCCTTATGTACAGTTAATGAATGGTTACTTAGATAATTTTTTTTGCATTTTTAGTAGATTTTTCAAGAATGTGCCCACAACTGAACTAAGATTTTCTTTTGTAGAAACATACCCACTTTATTGTATTTTTAATAAAATTTTTCTAGTCGACGTAATGAATTCAGTTCTTCCACTTGTAGTTAAATAGCTTTAAATAAATATGCATATGTTCGCTTTATATCCCATTAAAAAAAGTATTGAGTGGAGCCATCAAGAATTGTCAGTATATATTATGACAATATCAGAGCTGTAGCTCTAAGCCAATACGGATTTGTGTAAAAACTGTATTGGTCCGTTTGACATAATATTTATTTCGTCCACTGAATGCAGTCCTCTTTTATAATTGAAGTTAATATCACAGAGAGACTACATTTACCATAAGAATCAGCGATATTGGTAGAGTAGATTTTCATTAATCCATTGTAACGATCAAAATCGTTTTCTTACGTTTCTTTAAATATGCTATTTTCTGATTGCTTTCCCAATTCACAATTTATCGCGGTAGGTGTTAGCCTAATAACTACTGCGACCACTAGTCGTTAAAAGAAGTATAATTTCGGGCGTCATCGGACCAAAGACGAATGGCCTTATTGTTACGATGACGATTACGTAAAAATTATCATTAGAGAGAAGCGTGCCTTCGTACACCAAAAAGATCTATTTTTGTAAACGTAAAATAACGCGTGTATGTGTGTGATTATTGTGCTTCGACGCATTCTTTTGCTTTGTTGTAATGCGCTTTATAGGTAATTAAATATTTACTTTTAAAATTATTATTCTTTTATTCTGTTTGTTCCAATCACTAGGAATATCATTTATAGAAGAACAGTTGCGCTACATCATTTGGTAAGTTCGCTCAATCTTCTCCATCTTATCTTTGGTCTCATTTATTAATTGTTAATTTGTAACTGCACATTCTGAACAATCTATGAGGCATTCCATGTCAAGTGATCCAGGTGGAGAAAAATTTTTCTTCAATCGTAGCAAAACTTGGGGCTTTTGTAGTACTAATAGATAGTAATTTTTCGTGAAAATATTTTTTTACCTAGTCCAATATTTTCCGAGGGGGAAGGGGGTTAAATTTTTGGGTTTTTCAGTAAAATGCTAATTTCGATAATTCTTTACTCTTAAACTAATAAACATAAAATTTGGCAAGGTACATTATGGAAAGGTTTTTTCATGCTCTTTCGATTAAAAATAAGCATTAAAAAAAATTTTTTGACCCAAAAAAAATCAAAATTAAGAATAAATTTTAATTTGTTGGAAAAAAGGTTCCATTTTTTTAAACGAAAGCTGAGATTTTTTCCTAAAAGGACATATAAATGAAAAAGTGGGACAAGAATGTTTAAACATTGAAAAAATGAATTTTCTCGTAAACAGGCCTAAAAACCGGATTTAGTGAGTAGAAATCTCTGTTTTTCAATGTTTAAACATTCTTGTCCCACTTTTTCATTTATATGTCTGTTTAGGAAAAAACCTCAGCTTTTGTTAAAAACAATAGGACATTTTTTCCAAAAAATTAAAATTTATTATTAATTTTGATTTTTTTTAGTCAAAAGCCGAACCATTATTCTCATTCATTTAATTTTCAAAAATATTAAAGTCTCGCGAAGTTTGCCACATTTTGCTTTTAACATTTTAAAATATTTTTTCATTGTTTCGTTTCGAATTCGTCATTTTTATATACTAGGATAATTGTGCTTTTAATTTATTATGTGTAGGGAAGAGCTGGGTTGAACGTTCCGGGGGAAAAAAGTGCTGTTTAATTATACACTTTAACCCTTGAACTTAAGACTTCCGAGCATAAGATAGTGTTGACATCAAGTATTGGTGAAGCAGGGAGAGGGGTTGAGATAATGTTATGGCGGATTTTAGGTTAGGATCAGTAGCGTAAGTTTAAAGTGTTCCTTTTTTTTGTTTCATACGGATCTAAGTGTTTATAATTTTTGGCATAAAGGTGTCCACTCCGATTCCTAATGGCCCCACTCCTCAAGCAGCACATACACGGAAAAGAAGGTTTTACTTATAAACACTGTGCAAGCACCTTATTTCTACATTTGTGACACAGAAGTATGGTGCTCAATCAGCAGTATTTTTTCGTCCCATTTACCGCTCTCTGACAGTGCATCTCCACTGAAATATTACAGTGATCTTACTGGGGCTTAAAAATGTCTGCCTGGAGGTAGTATTAATGTTAAGGTAATATTTCACTGTAATATTAACGTAATGTTAAGATAAAATGCAGACAAAATTAGAATAATTTTATAATTTAGAAAAAAACATTTTACTAAGCATCTTTAAGGCGTCTTAAAGACGTCCTGTAAATGTTCTATGTCTTGACCATTAGACATCTATAAGATGTCCAAAATACGTCTTCTTCATTTGACGTTTGAAAATATAAATTTTTTTGTAGATATAAAATATTATGTTCTAAGTTTAACTTGGACTTAGAAACTGGTGAATATAAAAGTAGTTAGAATTTTCTAAGTTAAATTCATTTCATTGAAAAGTAAGATCGTAAATTTTGTGGAGGTTCATATCTGTCTTGAACGGCTGAGGTGTTTAAGTCACAGTGTTTCAAGCTCAAGATATCTGAGTTCGATATAAAGAAATCTCTATTTAAGACTTAAAGGATTCTGAAAAGGACATCTAAAAGACGTCTTTTAGACGTTTACAAGACTTCTTTAAGACGTACTAAAAGACAAAGAAAGGACTTCTTATGTTTTTAGACGTCTTTTGGTCCAGACATAGAGTGTATGATATCTCGATAGAATCCAACATTTCCTGGAGATGATGTTCACATGACTTCTAGATACGTGGGTGCACTTTAGTGATGGTCTATACCTATGATTACACAGGCACACAAAAAAAGTCGTGACCCAAAGGACACAACCCTCTACTCCTATGTTTTTGGGGTCCCTGAAACCGAATATGACCATGAAAATATTTTGTGCTTGTCCATTTTCCTGCTACAGACCCTCCCACCTAGTCACGGTGGTTGCAATTTCAGATATAAGAAATCGAGTAGGATGTCTATTCCTATGTTTTTTGGGTCGCTAAATCCGAAAAAATCATCTAAAAACAAATACTTACATTACTTAAAACCCTATAATCCACTTAATACCTCCTAGCAGGGTGTTGGAATTTTAATTTTGACGAAAAGTTGAGTAGGGTGTCTATTCCTATGTTTTTTGGGTCGCTAAATCCGAAAAAATCATCTAAAAACAAATACTTCTCTCCCTTAACCAACTAGAACCCTCTTTATACTCCCTGGGAGGGGGTTGGAATTATAATTTTAACGAAAAGTTGAGTAGAGTGTCTATTCCTATGTTTTTGTGGCGCTGAATCCGAAAAAGTCGTCGGATTAAGGGAGGGAAGGATTAATTTTTTGTGGTGTTTTTCGGTTTTAATGACCAAAAAATAGCATTAGATACCATACTCGACTTTTCGTCAAAATTAAAATTCAAACCCCCTCCCAGGAGATATTAAGGGGTTATAAAGAGTTATGGGAGAGAAGCATATGTTTTTAGACGACTTTTCCTGATTCAGCGCCACAAAAAACATAGGAATAGACATCCTATTCGACTTTTTCTTATATCTGAAATTGCTACCTCCGTGACTAGATGGGATGGGGTGGTAGCGAAAAAGGGGCAAGACCAAAAATTTTTTATGTTCATATTCGGTTTTAGCGACACCAAAAACATACGGGTAGGGGGTTGTGTCCTTTAGGTCACGACTTTTTTGTGTGCCTGTGTTGTTAATAACTTTTACAAAAATAATTTTTTTCGCTTAATATTTTCAGGAATTTTTTTTTACTATATTAAGAGAGAAACAAAACTATTTTGATTCAAAAAGAAAATTTTTTAGTTTTAGGTGACCGATTCGAGAAATTCTGACCCTATAATAAAGAATAAAATATTAATGGTTTGTAAAGAAAATTAGTCACTTTTATTTATTTATACTTAGTATTAGTTCTGACAAAACCAGCTAAGGTCCCTTTCCTCTTGGGGAATTTCATCAATTTTGTCTTGTTTATTCTTTAAAGCATACCTACAATTCCTAAATCATATTTAGAATTTTTAAAGATGATTTTGTCTTTTTCGACTTCGACTATATAATAATGTGAACCAGGCGCATCCTGAAATACTCGAGGGAAGAGTGGTTGGTTCACCACAATCACTTTTACGGGATTTGTTGGTGCCAGCTTGCCTTAGACCTACCAGTCAGCATGGCCGGTGCTGTCGCATCAAGGGGGTCTTTGGTCCTATGAGCGCTGACAGCCCCGGTGCAACTCTACTTACCTCAGCGAGGGGTTGTGGACTGAGTCATCTAACCTCTACGGGCCTCGTTACCCCGAGGTACTTGAACAATCTCTAGGGTTGAGGATTTATCTTCACTACAGATATTTGGCGTGTCTGAGGCTGTCGAGTCACTACCACGGGCCTTTGGGTCTAAAAGCGGTCGCATAAAAGGGTGGCTTCCTTCGATATTGCCTGACGGGTGTGAGAAGGGTGGACGTTTATTTATTCGCTCTACGGGCCTGACAAGTCTGGTGCAACCTTTAGTCCTCCAGGAGGGAGATCATATCTCTACGAGGGCTGACGAGTCCCGGAGCTCCAGCTGACTACGACAGGGGGACCTCGGTCCTGCGGGTGTGACATACCCGGAATACCGCGTTAAGTACGCTCGTTTTTGGTGACGTCGAATAAATCATAAGCAGTATTAAATTTTAAAATTGCAGAGTTTGAGAAATTTAAAGATGGGCAAGACAAATCTAGTAGTAGGGTTTGTTAGAAATTGAGTACTGCAGAAAGGGGGAGGACAGTTTAGAGCTTTTGAGAATGATTTTATCTAAGAGGCTGTAAAAATTCGAAAAAGGGAGACCGATGTTAAGAAAGGCGCTATTTAATGCCGCTTATTTGGCTGTTTGACCCGCTAATTCGTTTTCCTCAACTCCCGCATGGTCAGGTGTCCAAGCTAAGAACACTTCTTAATTGAGTTTAGAGAGTGTAAAAAGTCTATTTCTGATTAGAAAGCCAAGGGTATTCTTGATGTTAGCAGGGTTTTTAGAGGCAATACTGTGCAAAACATTTTGTGATTCTGAGAAGATAACAGATTTAGGGTAATCCTGGGAGGGAATGTAATCTAAGCAAAGCAGTATTACAGCAATGTCTTCGATAGTAAAAATAGATGCCATATTAGGTAATTTCCATTTTTCGTAAGCGATGATTAGAATAAAAGTATTTTGGATTTGGTAGGTTTTTTTTGTTGGGTGGCGATTCATAGGGCTCCTAGATTGTCAAGTAGGGGGTGGCTAAGGTTTCAATAGGTCTTAATTAAATATATTTTGGCTAGATAAAAGAATCTTTTCCATAAGAGGGGCTCACAGGTTTCGGCTAACATAACATTTATGGGAGTGCTTCTCCTATAGCCTAAGGCAAGTTTGAAAGCATGATTACGGATTTTTTTTAGTTTGTCAAAATATTTATGTCGTTGGAAAGTATAGGTATGAGAACCATATTCATATAAGCTTCTAATCAATGATTGAAAAACCTTGAAAAGTATATCAAGATTAGCACCCCACCAGACGCCTCTGAGTACCTTGACTATATTGAGTACTTTTATAGATTTATCCGCTAAGTATTTAAAGTGATCATCAAAATTAAATTTAGAATCTAGATTTAGGCGGAGAAATTTAACTGAGTTTGATGGAAATATTATTGTACTATTTATACTAATAGTCAAGTTCGGGTTGTCTGTGTCCAGTCTAAGTCTGTTAAACAAGACTAATTTAGTCATATCAGGGCATAGCTCAAGGTTTCTTTCAGATAGAAAAACTAAAATTATATTTAGGCAATTTTGAAGAATGGCGATACATTCTGTTGCATCGTTGGATCTGGAAATTATTGCAATATCATCCTGGAATTCAATTAAAATGCAATCATCAGGTATGATAGATGATAGTTTTCTGGTATATATGGAGTAATTAACAGGACTGAGGACAATTCCTTGAGGAAGGCCTACAGTGTTAATTCTGAGTCCAATAATTTCGCCGTTTATTTAAGAAAAGAGTATTTCATATGCAACAGATTTGTAGATAAATTTGGTTATCGATTTTGGGATACCTAATTCTCTGAGGTCTTCAGCCAAAATCCTGAAAACGTGACAAGGACGGAACGAGAAGGCTGGAGTTCGAATTTACTTCTTTCTACGTTTTTAACTTTTCTATTTAGTCGACGTACTTCGATAATGGTAATCGAGGTATAAGGATTTCCTAAAAATCTTAGATTTCTTTTTATCTCGAATAACGCCTTGGCAAGAGCAAAAGTTTGCCGGAATGTACGTTAATAGACATTTGTCTTTAAGGCACTTGTCGTCGAGTAGGCTATTTGCATCAGCTGCTAATTTCATAGTGACGCAAAGTTTGCTAACACCATTTGATTTGATATCTATGATTGATTTTTCTAATTGGGAGGATCGCGAATTAATGTTACGTCCAAAAGATAATTTGTGTATCTTTTCATTGACGTTTGGAGAGTCTGGGTTTTGTACGAGGTGTTCGCTTTGCGCATGCGCGCGCAACGCATCTGTCTCGTCGACCACAATGGACCACGCGACAGGTTATTTTAAAAACAAAAGAATAACGATTTGGTTATAGGAAAACACCACAGCACAATAACACGCTTAAGAAACAACTTCTGCAGCGCTAGGGCTTGCAGGAAGTAGGAAATACTTTTACGCGACGCGAACTCAAGAGCCACAGAACGCACACGATGTTACCTCTGCGGCGGTAGAAGACCGAATGATTTCTAGATAGTAGACGTACTTTTTCAGCGCATGCGTTGTTCTGTGGACTAGAGAAACAGTTATCGGCACGGTGATTAAACATAAAAAGTAAGTCTACTGTCTAGAAAAAGGACGTTTGACGTGCTGGTCAGAAGGAAAACACTTGTTCCGGCGTTTTAAGAGAACCAGTACAACCAACCGCCTAAAATTTTTTTAGTGTAAGCGGTCGTGTATCGTAAGAGACGACTAAGTAAGCAGTTCTTAACTTCCTACATACCTTTTTCCTCTCCGTTTCCTGTGCGAGACTTTGGTCTGAAAACAGAACCTCCGCGTGGTCCTCGCTGGTAGTGTACGAAGCCTGACCTTGTTAACTTCTCGGGGTTCTCGAGGTCAGTACGACTACAACTAACTTCTCCAATACGTTGGCACCCGTCTTCTTGCATTCTGTGCGTTGTCTTTCTTCATATAAAGAATTCAAAGCTTTCAGAAGAGTTTTTCCTTCTCCTCATGTCGGTGGTTGAAAGCTCGCATGCTGAGCAAGAGGCGCTTGCGTCTCACTGAGTGAGATGCAGTCCACAACTTGGGCGGTTACCTGCAGAGTAACAAGGGATTGGAAAAGTCCTGAACCCTATCCACGAGCCCACGAAGATTTACCATGATCTAAGTGGGTGGGCAGGCAAGATATATGCCATGCCTTGCCGAAGGTGCTGCACGTATATACTATACCTAGTCGATGTCCGTTCGGTCCTAGGTAAAAATGATTAGTACGAATTTCGTACTGAAATCCGACGGATAGATTTCCTATCAAATTCTTATACAATTACTAGTAAAATTCGTGTGGTTTTTTCTCCCGAATGTTCGTACAAATAATATCCGAATTTTAAGTATGGATATTGAAAAAGAATTTCACTAGGAATTTCGTATGGAAATTCGCACGGAAATTCTTTTGACGATTTCTTCCAAAACATCCAGCCAGATTTCCGTACCAAATTTACATGAAATTCGAACGAATTGCGATCGGATTAATTAAAAAATTTTTTTAGAAAATTCTGCACGATAATTCGTATGGATTTCCGCACGAAATGTCAGCTAAAAATTTTTTCAAAACCATTCAGTCAGATTTCCATACAAAAACCATACGAAATTGCGTGCAGAATATTCTAAAACAAATTTTATATTTAGTCGTTCACAATTCGTTCAAATTTCGTATGAATTTCGAAAGGAAACCAGGCTGAACATTTTTGAAGAAATTTTTAGCTGACATTTCGTGCGGAAATCCATACGAATTATTGTGCAGAATTTTCAAAAAAAAATTTAATTTAGCCGTTCGAAATTTGCTTGAATTTCATATGAACTTAGTATGGAAATATAGCAGAATGTTTTTAAAGAAATCGTCAAAAGAATTGCGTGTACAAATTTACATACGAAATTCTGAGCGAAATTTTTTTTGAATATCCATGCTTAAATTTCGGGTATTATTCGTACGAATATTCGTTTAAAAACACCACACGAATTTTACTAGTAATTTTATACGAATTCTATAAGAAATTTGTACGAATCTGGTCGAATTTCCGTACAAATCATTTTTACTTATTTCATTTTTAATCATTTTTAATTATTTTTGATATAGTCAAACACTTAAACTTTTCGCGATGTCAGACGATTTCTCTCCGCGCAAGCGCAGACCGTGCCAAGGACGCATTGACAAAACTATGCGGAAATACACGTTTTGTTTTAGACTGAATCTCAGTTATTTTCACCTGCTTTCAGCTATGCTAGGTGTGGTAACTAAATTTCACTGATTAATTGGCGTATATACGCTTTTTGGAATTAGTTGTATAACAACTAATTCCAAAATCTCTGGGAAACAGTAAAATTTCGCTTATTCAAATTTGGAGAGTTCACATGCAATATAATAATATATGTGCCCTAGGGTGGCCGTTAAAAATGACATTTTGGAATTTTGTCCATTTCCGGGTCTCATTTTGTCATAAATTGAAAAATATCAAATACGTATTTTTTTTAAAATTAATATTTAGTGGTTATTATTAGCAAAAAATATTAATTTAAAAAAAACGAGAAATTTAAACTGCTAATCATGGTTTCTATTGTTTTTAAGGTCGCTGATTACAAAACTGAAGTCATATTTCAAAAGTTCAAAATGGCGGATCCAATATGGTGGCCATGAAAATTTTAAACTTTATCAATTTCTAGGAAACTTTGTATCAAGGGGTTTTGGGGGTCTCTAATTACAAATCTGAAGTCAGATTTAAAAAATTCAAAATGGCGGATCCAATATGGCGGACATGGAAAATTTTTAATTAATATATATATAATATCGTATCATCTAATTTGTGAATGAACCTTATCTAGCTAATAAATAGTAACCTTCTACTTTCTGATTTTCAGCGAGGTACTGTTTAAATTTTACACTGAAAAAAATATATTTATAGTACAGCCATAAATACAGCAAATTCTGACATATTATATTGGTAGATATGATACTGCCATACAGTATTGCTGTTTTAGCCATACGCAGTGTAGAACAGCAATATGTATTTGAGAGACAATAATATGTATGCGGAGAACACGAATTCTGTATTTTAAGAACAGCAATACGGTATTGCTGTTTCAGCTATACATCCTAACCATACTTGTATGTCAAAATTAATATTATCACTTTTTTCAGTGTACACTTTAGATTTGAAACTAGGGACCCCAAAAAAACTTTGATACGAAGTTTCATAAAAATTAATTAATTTTAAAATTTGCATGAAATCTGACTTCAGTTTTGTAATTAGCGACCTTAAAAACAATAGAAACCATGATTAGCAGTTCAAATTTCTCGTTTTTTTAAAATTAATATTTTTCGCTAATAATAACCTATTTTGGTTTTTATTGGTCAACTTTTGAGTCCTGTAAAAAATAGTTAACTTAACAAATTTCATTTATTAAAAATTTTATATTATTCTTTGAACATTTGTGATCTGGTCAAAAAATATTAATTTTCAACGATTTTACAGGAAGTCTACGAAAAAAAGTTTTTTTCCCATGCAAAATACATGCAAAATTTCACTAGCCTACAGGCACCACTAAATATTAATTTAAACAAAAATAAAAAAATACGTATCTAATATTTTTCAATTTAATTATTAATTTAAAAAAAATAAAAAAATACGTATCTAATATTTTTCAATTTATGACAAAATGAGACCCGGAAATGGACAAAATTCCAAAATGTCGTTTTTAACGGCCACCCTAATGTGCCCTGACGCAGTGAAAGGGACCTTACGTTTAAAAAAATTAATTTTGAGTTCTTGATACCATTCTATCCAGATTTTTTCAATTGATATAATGGCATCAATAACTAAAAATTAATTTTTTGGGGCGTAAGGTCCCTTTCACTGCGTCACGACACAATTATAATAATCTGTATGCGATTTTTAATATCCGTTATACTTTTAATAATAATAGAGTAATTAAGTATATATGAAGGAAATACCAATTATTTTGCGAGTATTTTTGCAGAAAATCAGGTGTCTCATACCATCTCACACTGCACTGGTTTTCAAAAAAGAGGTTATGTTTAGTATTTTTATCACACTGTGCGTTGCACAGTAAGTGTATTTAAAAATCACAATAATAGTAACATTAACATGCAGTAAAGTTATTGATATTATTACAGTTTTCATTATTATTAATTACAAATCGATGAAAGATGAGTGAATTAATTTTTTTTAAATAATAAAGTGTACTTTTCTATTAGTAATACCGAAACGTGTATACTTTACTGAATTGAAAATATAAACCGGTTTTAATATGTATTCATGACTGCCATATTTAATAATTTCATTATATTCGATAATAATATATTTCAATCATTTAAAGCTTTTAACCTCAATTTTTTGTCCCAATTTTTTTTAATGAGTAGTTAATCTTTCTTAGAACTAAAAAAAGTCTTTGGGTCTCTTTTGTCTGTTTTGGAGGTTTTGAATGTTTTATAGAATACTTTTTTAATTTAGTTAAAAATTATAATTTTCATTGCGTTTGCTACAAGTATTGTAGGTAAACAAACACGAACCACGAACTATCACAATTATATTTTAGGTTGTGTTACACGGCGTAGAAATAAACGCATGCGCGAAAAATCCTTTGTACATTTCTGCATTTTAAATTAAATAAAAAAACGTTCAAAACATTACATTTTCTTTAAATTTATTAAAAACTAATGTTATTGCTTTATTTAGAAATAACTTAACATTAAATATTTGTTCACAAAACGCATAAATGTATTTCTCTTCCTAAAAGCACTCTCAACTCACAAATGCAACTTTTTGTGCTCTCATCTGAACTAGTGATTTTCAAAGTGAAATAAAATGTATTAAAATACAATTAATTATAATTTTTCATTACAAATAAAAATTAATATAAATTAAAGTTTTATTATAGATATTTTATACTTTATTATCTGTCAAATAAAGTTTCATTTTACTATTTTTAATGAAATTCGTAGTAAATGGGGCACACGTAGTAATACACACAATCACCCTACTCAGAACATCTTGTAGATGAGCTGAAGTAAAAATATTGACGTCGTACTTATTTTTAAATTTGTAAATTTAGCTGAAACATCTACTGTTTACAATTACCCCAAATGACCCTACTCCAAAATGAAAATAATAATTTTGTAAAAATCTTAATTATCGCAGAAACACTTACTGTTGCGGCCCATGATTGATGGATGTGTAAGTAAAATTAGACAATTGTAATTTGGGACCTTTGCGCCTAAATTTGCGCAGAAAGAAATTGGTGAGAAATGAAATTGTATTTTGAATCAGTCTCACTATATATATATAAAGTTATTTTAATTATAATAAATTTACTTATATTTTGATCAATCAATGAAGTGATTATTAGACTATGTTTACAAGTTAACAAAAAAAGATTAATTATTTTCTTTTACACCACGTGACAAAAAAGCAATGAATTCGAGGCTTGCCCCGTTCAACATGTTCCTTCGATCCGTATCCCCACGTTGCAATTTGCAATAATTTACTATTCAATGTGAGGATTTAAGCATTCTGTCAACAAGAAATAAATTGCGTGAGACCACATTTATATTTACTTGCAAAGTTTCGTTTCGTTAATCGGTTTTGGAATAAGTACTAGAGAACCTGTGCATCAAAATTCAATGGAAATGGTTAAAATTACGATTCATAAACGGTGGATAATTGTCATGTAATTTTAATTGTCTTATCATCATAAGGGACTAGGAGACAAATTTACGGATTCAATATTGGCTGCAACATGGTTTTTCTAAATTGAGGACAGTACTCCAGTTCTTTCTTTAACTCTTCCATGTTGAAAGGAAAAATGGGATGAAGGAGTCGATAGTTTTCGAAATCATAGAAATACTTTAACTGATAGAATGAGTTTATTTATAGACAAAAGTTTAGAGTTAACTGACTCATAAAAGAAAAAGACAAAGGCACATAGAACATTTCACGATGCCAAATGTATTGAATTAAAGGAAAAGCTGTTGCCATATCTCCAAAATATTTTTAACACTTCTCCTCAATAGCATTTTACCAAAAATAGTTTTTGAATAAGCTAATAACAATTTATGTCGATTATACATTTAATATGCTTGTTTCAGTGCAAATTTTTTGTTAACACATCAGATACCATTTCTGCAGTAGGTACATATTTAAGGTCAATGTCTCCTTTTTCTTATAAGATTCTAATGGTACTTAATGTCTATATGTTTGCTCCGACCGTGTAAGATGAGATTTTTCACTAAACTGTGAGCACTTGTTGTGATCGCTTGGTACATTAACGATCATATCAGGGATTAATAACGTTTAATATAAACTTTTTCGCATTCTTCACTGTCGCAATTGACTTGGTGTCCTGCTTCCAATGGTGTCGATATGCTTTTACATGATGTCATATTCCACTGCCAGAGGGAATTTTCTATATATTGTTTTTTTTCAATGATCTTAAGCTTATTTTAAAATTCATTTTCTATAGAATAAGAATTACTTATAGACATAAACCTGTAATTTTTGTTTCATATAATTAGGACTTCAGACAATAAAATTCAAAAAATTTGAAATAATCTAATTAAAAAAATAATTTTTAAATTTTAAATGTATTTTTTTATTAAATTTTCTTGAGAAATAAGCTTAAAATCATTTAAAAAACTTGTAATATTAATTATATATAAGGGAGAGTCACTACAGTCTGACCACCTTTACGGTTGGGCCACACAGTGTGCCTTTTTCTGAAAATCTGTTCAAAACCTAGTATCTCTTGAAGGAATTAACGAAATTTCATGGTTCTGGGTCGAAAACAAAGCTTAATAAATGCAGAATACAGGAAAATTATACAAAAACAATGTTAACAAATTTTAAGATTAAGAAGAAGCGTCAAAAGTCAGAAATTTCGCCAAAAAATTACAAATCTTAGTCTTTAAGCTATAAAAATGACTCAAATTAAATAATATTACATATTTTGAAGGTTTTTAGGTCGCTAATTACGAATCTGAAGTCCGATTTTAATAATTCAAAATGGCGGATCCTGTATGACAGCTAAATAAAGCAAATTTTTTTAAATAATTCCATTTGAATGACACTGGGTACAAAGGGGTTTTTGGGGTCGCTGATGACGAATCTAATGTCAGATTTTAATAGTTCGAAATGGCCGAACAAAAATGCAAAAAGTTAATGAATTTACATGAAACTTGGTATCCAGAGGTTTTTGGGGTCGCTGATGACGAATCTGATGTCAGATTTTCAAAATTCAAAATGGTCGACCCAATATGGCCGATAAAAAATGCAAAAAGTTATTGGGTTTACATAAAACCCTTAGATACCGAGTTTTATGTAAACCAAATAACTTTTTGCATTTTTTATCGGCCATATTGGGTCGGCCACTTTGAATTTTAAAAATCTGACATCAGATTCGTAATTAGCGACTCAAAAACCTTCAAAATATGTAATATTATTTAATTTGAGTCATTTTTATAGCTTACAGACTAAGATTTGTATTTTTTTTGACGGAATTTCTGACTTTTGACGCTGCTTCTTAACCTTAAAATTTGTTAACATTGTTTTTGTATAATTTTCCTGTATTCTGCATTTATTAAGCTTTGTTTTCGTCCCAGAACCATGAAATTTCGTTAATTCCTTCAAGAGATACTAGGTTTTGAACAGATTTTCAGAAAAAGGCACACTGTGGGCCACCTCGAGTTTCTTAGTTGTAACAAACTGATGACATTTACCATTGCATGTAAATACTTGTTAGTGATGGTAGAAAATTTTTTACGTCATTTTCATTAAGTTCCAATGAAGTACATGAGCAGTACAAACGTTAAACGTAAATGTGTGGTGAATTTTTAAAGCACAACTTTTACTTAGTGTCGAGAAAGATTAATTAAACAAAAGGAAGATGCAAACAATAAAGTAAGATGATGAAATTTATTCATTAGAGAGGGCTTTAATACTTTAGTATGCTATTTAGGTTTTTATATCGTGCGTTTATGTCTGTGTGCTAAAAAATCAAAACGACGCGAAACTTACGGTCGGGTCACTATATATCGTGCAGGTTGGGACACATAATTTTACAATTATGGTGCGTTCTGACATCGGAAATTCATTTGTTTAAGGTAGAGATGTATGAAGAACGTCTTTTTACAGTGAAAAAAATATTTTTTGACCAATAGGTCAAAAAGAGGATAAATGACGGCCTCACATTACGTTAAAATCTATGTCAAAATTGACCTATTTTTTTACCTATAGGTCAAAAGGAGGATAAATAACGGCCTCACATTACGTTAAAATCTATGTTTAATTTGACCTATTTTTTTACCTATAGATTAAAAAGTGGTTTCCATGTAGGAATTTACATTACGTCAAAATTCATGTTTAATTTTACCTATTTTTTGAGCTACTGGTTTTAAAAGGGGCCTCAATGTGGGCCATTACATTACGTCAAAATTTAACCTGTTTTTTACCTACAGGTCAGAGCTTGCCCCCTCAAAGAGGAGCGTCAAGTAGCCTATGCCAAAGACAAATTTTTTACTTGAAGGCTGTTACGTTACTACGAAATTGATGACAAGGATGGGAAAATGCGATCTTATGATAATAGCCAATCTGAAATTTTAAATTGTCATATGTAATGAAAATGATTAGAAATCTTTTTAATTTGGTTTTTAGCCAAATTCTTTAAAATTCAAGTATACTTATGTGTTTGAAATTTAATTAAAAATTTATTTTAAAATTCAAAAGTTGTAAGTGCATACATATAAGTACATTTATTTATTTTAAAATTGAGTTTTAATGAATTTGTTTCCAAGATGCGCCACGAGTGCATCCAGTGTGTTTTAATAAATTTTTTTATCAAAGGGAGTTTCATTAATTTCATTTTGTTCTATAAAATTATCATGTGTTCCAAATAAATTATATTTTGTAAATTTATTAGTAGGTTATCCCTTCGTATAAATTTATCTCTTCGTAAGGCATGTTTCCGTTATTAAAATTAGATGCTTCTTTTGCTTTTAAATTTTGGAATAGGATTTTCTATTAATTGAATTAAAATTGAATTATTATTTTTTTATTATTATTTTATTTTATTATTGTTATTATTATTATTATTATTATTATTATTATTATTATTATTATTATTATTATTATTACCTGATTTTCTTTAATAATTTCCGAAAATTTGAGTGCGTTTTCATTCCATGCAACACAAGAAATTTGGCAATTATCATTGTTGTTGAGTACGAATTTAAATAGTTTATACTCATTCGAATTATTTAGGTTATCATCATTAGAGTTATTTTTGTTTTGTTTTGGTTCTTGACAAAAAATTTAGAAATTATTTTTTATAGAAAGGTTTTACAAAACAATAGTTCAAAGAAGAAAATTATATTGAAAAATAGGGAAAAAAACATTACAACTTCAACCTGACTCGGAGTGATCGATAATTTTTACTTTATTGTTATAAATTTGCCGAGTAATACCTTCAATCATTATCTATTACAACTTCAAGTTGTATAAAAACAAAATAAGCAAAACAACTTCAGATCATGCTTTCAAATTGAAACCACAAAAATTTAAAAAAACACAAAATTTTTGTTTATTTAATACTTATATAATAATATGCAATAATTACAAAAATGTAATATAAATATTAATGATAAATATAAATGAAATATATATGAAATTTAAATTTGCATGAAAGTTCGAGTAATATTAAAATTTTGATTTTAGTTCATTAATAAAATACAGGGTAGTAATTAATTTGTATTACTAATTTTTTTATTGTTGTAAGAAGTATTTATTATTTCTCGTTGAATTTTTGAGTAGTTTAACAAAATAGTTGTCTTAACATTTTTTTATTTTAATTAAATTAATTGTTAATTATGAATTATTAATTTTTTTAGTGATTTATAAGCTCGAATTTAATCGAGTAGTGCTCGAAAAAATTGCAACTAGGCTCGGTTTTTCGAGCTTTTTACACAGCTCTCACACATTCTATTTCACTTTTAGTGAAATTTAAAAAATGGTCATTTAAAAAAATTTTATTTACATATTGGTTTTTAGCAGCTCCAAAGACTAAGGAATAATTTTTTTGAGAAAGGATGATAATCAAGGAGGTTAATCAAAAAGGAAAATTTTAATTAATGCAGGGAAAAATTAAATATCATAATCAAGGAGGAGATTAAAGGAGATAATCGATAATGGAGATTAAAGTAATTACGACGGTAATTGTTTATTTATATCTTTTTCTTTCTTCTTATATAATGATCAGGAAAAACATATGAAAGTTCGAACTAAAATTGTTAAATATATTGTTGATAACTGGCTTTTGTATGAGAATTTTATAATTGGCGATGAATCATATGATGAAATAATTACTTATCAAAATTATTATAAAAATCTAATGTTGCAAAATAGAGTTTTTGGCGGGGAGGTGAAAATTCAAGCCTTTGTATCCATTTACAATATAAATGTTACAATTTATCATAATGTTTTTAACAATATTAAACAATATGGAAGTAATAATAATAAAAATAAGTTAGTATTATTACTTTCTGGAAGTATTGATAAAGGTCATTATGACATTTTGGAGTGTTTAAATTCAGATTTTTTAATAAATTACAAAAAATATTCAAATCATATTTATTTCAATTTAATTAAAGCACAGATTAATGAAAATAAAAAAGCATGTAATTTAACTGATGTGCAATTGGAAAAGAAAAGAATGTCGAATGTTGTATATAATATGAGAGAAAAACGTTTGTTTAAAAAAAGGAATGCTGATAGAATTGAATCAATGAATAGTGAAAGGATACAAAAAAACGTGCAAAAGATTTGATTGTAAACATGAATAAAAATAGTGTTAATAAAAAAAGAAAGAAAGATTTGATTGAAAACATGAATGAAAATAGTGTTAATAAAAAAAGAAATAAAGATTTGATTGAAAACATGAATGAAAATAGTGTTAATAAATAAAGAAAGAAAGATTTGATTGAAAACATGAATGAAAATAGTGTTAATAAAAAAAGAAAAAAAGATTTAATTGAAAACATGAATGAGATAAGTGTAAATAAGAAAAGAAAAAAGGATAGAGTAATACATATGAAAGAGAATAGAATGTTTAAAAAAGGAAAAATCAAATTATCAGAAAATTTAAAAAGTTAGATTTTTTATGTGTAAAGTATTTAGATTTTGGGAAAATAGATTACGAGTGTCCATATTGTTCAGCTTTGTTTTGGTCGATAGAATTCTCATATAAAAGTTGTTGTCACAAAGTAAAAATAAAAATATCTCCATTATAAGACTATAATAAAGAATTAAAAAATTTGTTTTTCGATAAAAAATTTAAAGATTTAATACGATATTAGAACAATAAATTTTCGTTTGTTAGTTTTAACGCTAACATAAAAAGTAATTTAAATAAAGGTGTATACAATTTAAAAATTCACACAAGGCCAAGTTTGTCACTCTATTCCAAATTCATTATTAACAAAAAAAGGGGAACCTCCTATATTGGGTCAAATTTATATCTATGATGACATACAGGCAATTAAAGAAAGATTAAAATCAAATAGTAAATTAATTAAAGAACATATACAAATTTTAACAAAAATAATGAACAGTAATCCATATGTAAAGAAATATAAACATTTATCTCAAGACAAAATTTTAAAAAATTATAATTTATATTTTTTGAACAATGTTCATCTTAATAAACATACATATAATAAACCAAGAACTGCAGAATGTGCTGCTTTAATTGTCTCAAAAGATGGTGAAGTTCCTAAAACATTTGATTTGTGTATTTATCCAAAAAATGTTCCTAAAGGTAAAAAATCGGTTACTTTTTTTAGTAAATTGTCTATTCATTTAGACCCATTTATGTTCCCTTCCGGGGATTTGGGGTGGAGTTTTGATTTAAAACAGAGTATTATTAGCAGTAAAAGGTTAACAGCTCTACAATATTACCGCCCAAATGTTAAATTTAGTCCAATTTTATATTGTGGACGCTTGTCGCAACAATATATAATACAAGCTTTTATAGTTATTGACAGTTCGAGGTTAGATTATTTTTGTTTCAATCAAAAAAAATTGAGAGTTGAATGTTATCAAGGCTTAGTAGATCATGTTTCAAATTTGGCATAAAATAATTCGAATAATTTTGAAGACAAAGAACGTTTAGGTAATATATTCGTTTTACTTTCTACTTATATCGGTAGTCCTAGAAATATGTTTCAAAATTATCAAGACGCGATGACTATAAACAGAGAAATTGGACGACTAGACTTATTTATTACTGTGACATGTAACCCTAACTGGCCGGAATTAAAGAGTATACTTTCTTCTTTTCCAAAAGGAACAACATGTAACGACATTCCTACAATTGTTGTTAGATTATTTTATGCAAAATTAAAGTGTATCATAGCAGATATCATTAACGGTTCAATTTTTGGTGATGTTTTGGGATATGTTTATACAATAGAGTTTCAAAAAAGAGGATTACCTCATAGTCATTTATTATTTATATTAATAATTATTATTTATATAATTACTTTTATGTAAAATTAATTTTTTTTAAATAAATAATTAATAATAAACAAATTAAATGCAATTTAATAATAATAAAGAATAAATAATCAAGATAATAATCTAATATTTTTTAGAAATTTCGATATTTTTAACAGTGTTTAATTGGTAATTGTTAAAATAAAATATAAATAAATATAACAATAAATAAATAATAAATAAAATAAACAATATAAAAGTATAATTTTTTTTTTAATAATAAAGGGTAATAATAAAATATAGAATAAATATTGCTTAAAAAATATAAAATTTTAAGAAAATATATATTTTATAATCTAAAAAAAAATTTTCAGCATACATACAAATATATAATTGTTATTATTCACAAATTTTCTGATAATTTATTTCATAATATTTACTGTATTATCTATAACAAGTGTTCACCAATTTTTCACAATTCATCTCATAATATTTACTATATTATCTATAACAAGTGTTCTGAATATATCTGCATTTACACATTTTATATCTGTCCATACGCCAACTGTTAAAAGTAAGCAATAAAATTGCTTTATTGAAATAATTTCTATTTACCAAGAATAGTAAACACAAGTGCTACGTGAGGCAGGTTAGGAACAAATTAATTAACATTTTTTTTTAAATCAAAGTTCACACATAAATATTATAAAATTATTAGAAAAATATTTTATTCTCTCGGTTTAAATTTTTAGAAACAAATTATAATTTTAATATTATGTTACACTTTAATGTCTTCATCAGATAAAAATACTATCGATTCGTCTCATATAACTCGTTCTCAGATAAAAAATAATCCAGAAATAGTATTACATTCAGGAATCCCTAATTATAAAACAAAACCATTTACAAGTACACCCAGATATTCTAAAGAAAACCCTAACCTAGAAGAATTACAAAAACAATTTGACTCAGGCTTTGTAAGTTCTCAACTTTTTGACAGCGAATCTTCTGACAGTGACAAAGACGTAAGTGAAGATACTATTACAGAAAAAACTTTAGTTAGACAAAATAAAACTTTAACTGACGAAATTGAAACTGACAATTCTTCCGAACACAGTTCTTCTAATAATAGTGAAAATAGTTATAATTTTGAAGAAAACATGGCCCTACCAAATAATCAACAAGTCTCATTACGAGATGCCATAGAAACAATACCAATGTTTGACGGAAAAAATATACCATTATCAATTTTTATCGAAAGTTGTTTAGAAGCAAAGTCTATGCTTCCCGAGGTAGCTCAAGTTCAGACAAATTTAGTTAAATTAGTTAAAAGTAGAATTTCGGGAGAAGCAAGAATAATTATAATAGGAAATAACTTTAATACTGTAGAAGAATTAACGGAAAGATTAAAACAAATTTACTTACCAGCAAAATCAGTATATCAGTTACAAGGAGAATTAGGCGCAATATATATGTGGGAAAATGAAAATGTAATCTCATACGGTGCTAGAATTGCAGAAGCGGCAGAAAGAATATTAGATGCACATAGAATTAGCAACGACAATGCAGTAGATGATGCGTTTAAAGCAATGTTAGATAGATCAAGTATAGACTGTTTTTCGCGAGGACTTAGACCAGAGATTGAAATACGAATAGGAACATCTGAAACATTCGCAGGGATAGTTAACAAAGAAATCGACATTGAAAGAAGATTATCATCACACAACGATTTAAGATAAAGTAACAATAATACGGAATATAATTTACACCCTAAAACTAACAAAGAATTCGCTAAAACAACGAAAATTAATATAGCTCAAGATAATGTAGTAAATTGTTTAGCCTGTGGGAAACAGGGTCATTTTGCAACAAATTGTTTCCAACTTAACAAAATGTTAGGATCAAGACGAGAAAATTCCTTTAATTCAGGTCCAAGACAAAATTTTTCAAACCAGTATCAAAATCGATTTAACAATCAAAACCCTTTGTTTAATAAATTTCAAAATAATTATTCACAACAAAATCAAAGACAAAATCATTTTAGAAATATAACACAAAATCAATTTCGAACTCCATTTTTTAATCAAAACCAAAATCAACGTCCAAACTTTTTACAAAATCAACGTCCAAACTTTTTACAAAATCAACGCTCAAATTTTTCACAAAATCAACGCTCAAATTTTTCACAAAATCAACGCCCAAACTTTTCACAAAATCAACGCACAAATTTTTTACCAAACCAACAAAATTTTTTCCGAAACTTTTCTCAAGAATCTCGAAATGACACTAGAAACTTCGCGAATAGAAACCCAAACATAACCTGTAATTATTGCAAAAAAATTAGGACACATTTCTACCAATTGTAGAAAAAAGATGTGGGACGAAAATAACAAACAACCACAAGTCTCTCCAGAAACACAAAATCAGGAAAACTCCAAAGTTTCTCTTCAGTAGGATGCTCTGAGGAAGAATGCAAAAAAAGTTACTACGCGTCCAGAAACATTAATTTAGCAAAAACAAACTCAATACCGTACATCCGAATAAATACTAAAGAATTAAAAAACCCAATAACTATGATGATTGACACTGGAGCAGGCCCTAATTTATTGAAAATTCGCGCATTAAATTCAGAAGTAAAAATTGACGAAAATAAGTGTTTAAAATTAACAGGAATTAATGATCACCCTGTATATACGTTAGGACAAGTTGAAATACAAATTTTCGGAACATTAACAACATTCAATCTACTATCCGATGAGGTCCCAATCGAACATGACGGAATATTAGGAACAGAATTTTTTATAAAAAATAAAGCAAAAATTAACTACGAAGAAGGTCATTTAGAAATAAACAAACAAAAATTTAATTTCGATTCAAAAAATTATTTTACAATACCAGCAAGATCAATTTATAATATTCAAGTTAAAATTTTAAATAAAGAGAAAAAAGAAGGTTATATTCCAAGATTAGAAATAAAATATGGCGTTTATATAGGGGATGCAGTAGTTACAAACATAGAAGGTTTAGCTTGTTTAAAAGTAATCAACACTAAATGAACCAATAGATGTACCAATTTTTGAAATAAATTTAGAAGATTTTGAAGAAATAAAACAAGAAACACATAATTCTGAAGACACATCAATTACACAAATTATTGATGTATTTTCAAAAAATTATAAATCAGACAAAATTTTCAATATTACAGGCAGTGATAGAATTGAGGAAATTAAAAAATTACTTCGTCTAGACCATTTAAATAAAGAAGAACGAGAACACATTATGAATTTAGTAAAAACATATTCAGATAGATTCCATATACCTGGCGAATATTTAGAAGGAACAGATCTTATAAAACACAGGATAATAACTACAGATGACACTCCAATTATTACTAAACAGTACAGTTTTCCACCCGTCCACAAGGAAGAAATGACTCGACAAGTTAATGAATTACTAAGACAAAAAATTATAAAACATTCTGACTCTCCTTATAATACACCAATATGGATAGTACCAAAAAAAGACGACTCTCAAGGAAATAAAAAATGGCGATTAGTATTGGACTTTAGAAAACTCAATGAACGCACGGTAGGACAATTTTATCCCCTCCCTAATATTACGGACTTAATAGATCAACTCGGAAATGCTCAATATTTTTCAGTTTTCGACTTAGCTTCCGGTTTTCACCAAATAAAAATGGATCCTAGAGACTCATACAAAAAAGCATTTTCAACCCCTTTTGGACATTACGAATTTGATAGAATGCTTTTTGGACTAAAAAATTCACCTAGCACATTTCAAAAATTAATTGATCAAGTATTATTAGGATTGCAAGGATCAGAATTATTTGTTATCTGGATGACATCGTAATATACGCGGACACACTACAAGAACATGAAGAAAAATTTTCAAAACTCATGGATCGGTTACGTTTTGCAAATCTAAAATTACAGCCGGATAAATGCGAATTTTTAAGGTTAGAAGTAGGATATTTAGGGCATATTATCGACAAAAATGGCGTACGACCGGATCCAAAGAAAGTAGAAGCAGTAAAAAAATTTCCAACACCAAAAAATGTGAAAAATATTAAACAATTTCTCGGACTAGCAGGATACTACCGCAAATTTATAGATAATTTTTCTAAAATAGCAAACCTATTAAACCAACTTTTAAAGAAAGATATAACTTTTCTCTGGACCGATAGACAACAAACAGCTTTTGACATGTTAAAGAATAAATTATGTGAAGAACCACTTTTGAGAAGACCAGATTTTTCTCAACCATTTATATTAACAACAGACGCATCAGGTTTCGCAATAGGAGGCATTTTATCGCAGGGAGAAATTAATAAGGATCAACCAGTCGCTTATACTTCTCGAACATTAAGTGAATCTGAAAAGAAGTATGACACCTATGAAAAAGAAGCTTTAGCAATCATATACAGTGTACAACATTTTAGACCATACCTTTACGGAAGAAAATTTACGTTAGTAACGGATCACAAACCGTTAGTTAGGTTCCAAAATTCAAAAGATCCATGTTTAAGAGTTACAAGATGGAAACTAAAATTAGCAGAATACGATTTTAATGTGGTCTACAAGGCAGGAAAAACAAATGTAAATGCTGATGTTTTATCAAGAAATCCAGTCGAAGATGTTACTGAAAATAAAGTGCAAAAAATAAAAACAGAAGAAATTCAAGAAACTCGGGAAAATATTACTCAAGAATATATTAATAAATGTGTGCAAGAAAAAATTGAAGAATACTTAAATTGTGTATCAAGTAAAAATAATTACTCAAATTTGGAGGTAAAAAATCTCCGCCGTATTGAAAAAATGTTATACTGCAAACCAGAAAATTATGATACACGTAATGAAGCTTGTAATGTTGTTACAAGAAATCAACGAAGAATACAAGAAAACAATAATCAAGAAGAAGAAATACAAGGAAACAAAAATCAAGAAACACTGGAAATTCAAGAAGAAAAGAAGAATCAAGAAATTCAAGAAGAAGAAAAAGAAGAAGTACATATAAAAAGGAAACGAGGTAGATCAAAGAAACAAAGCACACGTTTTAATACTTCCTTAAAAAAGAAGAGAGTAAGACCAAAAAGGTATGTAATACAAAAAAAAAAGAAATTTTATAATTAAGCTTATACTAATGAAATTGAATCTGATCCTGAGTATATTAATCAAGAAACAAAACCAGAAGAACATGAAGATATTGACCAAGGCTATGAAAATTCTAATTCTGAAGCATCATCTGAAGACGAAGACAATTTATTGGAAAAAGAAGATTGCGAAAATTCAAAACAAGAAAAATATATTATCGACTGCAGAGACCAATTAACGATGCGCAAAGACAACTTAACTTATTTTATTTCAATTAACGGTGATCCTTTAGATAATGGTTCCAGATCGTTAGCAAAACGCGAAAAATTACTGAATTTTAGTAAACTTGAGTTAGGTGTAGCAGAAAAAATTAAAAAAGGTATATATTATCACATTGCTCTCCCCATAGAAAATGAAATGAAAGAAAATTTAAAGAATACTAAACAGAAAATAAAAAATACAATAATTTCATTAAAACATTTATGCGAAAACTTGAAACTAAAAACAATTAGTATTGCAAAAACGTCAAAAATTAACTATGTAACTTGGGATGAAATCCTATCAATGATTAAATTAACTTTTAAAAATTCATTTGTGAAAAGTATAATATGCAACGGATATACAAAATACCCTACCAAAGAAGAATATTTGCAATTAATAGAAAAAGCACATTCAAGTTCAATAGGAGGTCATAAAGGTGTTACAAAAACTTATGGTAGAATTCGACAAAATTATTATTGGGAAAATATGAAAAATAGCATACAAAAATATATTCAAGGTTGCCTTCAATGTCAATTAAAAAAATTAGTTAGAGTCAAAACAAAAAACCCCATGATTATAACAGCCACACCTGATACAGCATTTGAAAAAATAGCTATGGACATCGTTGGACCATTGCCCAAAACAAAAAATGGAAGTGAGTACATATTAACTATACAAGACAATTTAACTAAATATTCATTAGCAATTGCACTTTCAAATCATCAGGCAAGCACAATAGCTGACGCATTTATTAAAAGATTTATTTGTATTTTCGGATCCTTAAAAGGAGTATTAACTGATCAGGGAACAGATTTTTTAAGTAATTTAATGAGAAGATTAGCAAACAGATTTAGAATACGACAATTTAAAACAACAGCTTTCCACCCTCAGTTTAATGGATCAATCGAAAGATCTCATCACGTTTTAGGAGAATATTTGAAACAATTTATTAATAAAAATGAAGAATGGGACGACTGGTTAGAATTAGCTATGTTTTCTTATAATACAAGCATCCATGAAGGTACTAAATGTACTCCGTACGAATTAATTTTCGGAAAATTAGCAAGACTACCATCAAGTGATCCACCACTTGAACATGAAAAACTAGAGACTTACGATCAATATTTGACAGATTTAATAACAAGACTTCACGAAATGAGAAATATTGCTAGACAAAACTTAATTTTAGCAAAAGAAAAATCAAAAACTTATTATGACAAAAATTGCAATTCAAAAAATCTTAAAGTAGGAGATGAAGTATTTTTATTACAAGGAGGAAAAATTCATAAATTTGCTAATCAATATATAGGACCCCTTAAAATTTTAGAAGTATTAGGAAAAGGAAATATAAAAATAGAAATAAAAAATAAACCTAAAATAGTACATGTCAACCGACTTAAAATATCTAAAATGAATAAAAACTGATTTTTTTCACAAAAAAACAACATGATTAGTCTCACTCTAAAATCTTTACAATTAATACCAGAAGATTTTACATTTCAAATAAATTTAAACACTAAAAATAGTTATTTATCAAAAAATATTTTAAACATACCATTTGAGTCACATGAAGCTACAGAAATTCAAATAGACACACAACAAATTTTTATAATCGGAGGAGTGGAAATCGAAGTAGAAAACACAACATAATATTTCGCAGTTATAGATACTAACATGTCATATCCTTTTCAAAATAATTATGGAATTATCGGATCAAAAAACGCTTTAGAACTAGGACTCGTAAACTTAGAAATACTGGATATTTTCGCCCCTATGGGACACTAATAAAAACACATCAAATTTGTACTTTTAGATGGACGACAGACACAAAAGAACACTCTTAACTTAACTACTATATCACTTTTGGAAGTAGGAGACTGTGACATACCTAGACCAGAGGTACATTCAGAATCAATTTATATTCAATTAATACAAGTTGCTGATTATTCCCTATCTAAAACCAAACAATGCAAAATAGAAATCAGACGTTCAATCACACAATGTGGAATGTTTTCACATAGTTCCAGTGTGGCAAATGGTCAAAGCGAATATATTCTAGATGTTAGTCGCGAACAATGTATGACTCTTCATGAAAGAGGAACAATAATGATAGGACACGATTCATTAATATCAGGATTAAAAGTCAATCACACATCTTTTAACAGCGTACTATTAGCAGGATCTGTATCATTTGATGGTAAATGTTCAGGAGCAAAATATTCTGACCCCTTAGGAACTTGGGAAGATGTAACAGTGCAAGCCGTAGTTGCAATAACCTTAAAAGAATATTTTGCCTAAGTTAACTTAAACAATAATAAAATTCATCTAAAATCTGGTGTAACATGTCAACTATCAGATGTCAGATGCATTGATATGGAAGGAGGACAGACATTTTGGAAACCATTACCCGAAGACATTTGTAAATTCAATAAATACGAAATACTTTATGAAGGATTAGCAAAGAAAATTCACGAAACTAATTCAAATAATTCAGAAATTTTATATTCTTTAAATTCAGAAGACATAACCTTTGTATTAACTCAAAAAGCTCAAAACCCTATTTGTCATCTAATAATGTATAAAACAGAACATCCTAAACTACTAGTGATAGAAACACAAAAATGAGCTACAATTATAAAAAATACTAAACCCACAGTTCAAAATATGGACTTATTCACTTACGTAAATTCTAAATTTGTATACACAGAAAGACACATACGAACACAAATTAACCGACTATATTATGACGTATTAGTACAGAAATGTGAATTAGAACAGAAAGTATTAAAAAACACACTAACATTAGCAACACAGACACCTGACGAATTTGCATTTAACTTAATGAAAGGACCAGGTTACATGGCTATTCTTGCAGGCGAGGTAGCACATATAATTAAATGCGTTCCTGTAGAAGTAAAATATCGAGAAACAAAAGAATGTTACACACATTTACCAATTTTAAAAGGAAATAATTCACTTTTTCTTACACCCAGAACACACATAATCACAAGTAGAGGTACACAAACAAGTTGCAATTCCTTCGTACCTACAATGTATTTCTTAGGCGAAACTTGGTACAAAATGATACCTAATCCATCAGAATCAGCAGCCCCTGCTATTATGAAACCATTAAAAAGTCCTACATGGAATTATATCAATCCTTCATCTTTAGCAACAAGCGGTATCTTTTCACAATCAGATTTAAATAAACTACATAAACATATAATGTTCCCAGAAGAAAAACCTACGGTTTTAAACAGTTTAGCTCGCAGTATAACAGGACAAACTAGTACAAATCAGGGTATATCATTAATGCATTTGTTAGACGAAGAAACAATGGAAAAAATCGCAGAATTAACTTGGAATAAAGTATGGACAGCCTTTTCTAGTTTTGGAACTATCAGCGCAGGTTTTATAGGAGTAGTAATATTAATCAGAGCAATAAAATTACTCATAGACACATTTATTCATGGTTACACACTTTATACCGTTTTTGGATGGTCATTTCATTTAATCTTTTATTACATTTAGGAACACAAGGATACACGAAAACGAAAACAGATAATCCTACTCCTCAAGAAGACACAGAAATAGAAACAAAACAAGGTAACAGCAACATTATTTCTACAGCACCTGCATATCCGGTGGAAGAATGATCAAAAATAAACCATACTAACAATTTTCATATATAAAAAGCATGAATCCTTCAGAGAAAGTAGAAGAACTAACAAAAACCCTTAAATTGACACCAGTCGACTACAGATATAAAATTAGAAAAGACGAAGACGATAAAATAATTTTTGAAATATCAATTATACATGAAAAATTCAATTTTACTGCTATTAGACGTAATCCAGACGAAGTAAAGGAACATTGCGCATTACTATACTTAAGAACACTTCCTAGACTTGACAAGACTAAAATTAAAGTCCAACCTATTACAGACATAGAAGAAGAATTAGAAAAAATTTGTAATAAACTAACCCTACCACAACCTAAATATTCAAAATTAGTGTTTAACACATCTTCCCTAAAATCAAGCATCATTGTTATCTGCAAAGTAAACGAAATAAAAGAAAGTTATTTATTAACAAATATAAAAGTGGCACAAAAACAAGCAGCTTCAAAAGTTTTTCACAAACTATTTTAAAAACAACAAGAATCGCTGGATAAAATTTCAACACCCAGGACAAACTTTAAATTAAATTTTTCAACAAATATAATTAAACCTCAAGTCCAATATTTAACTTCACTTCCTCTAAAAAAACGTATGATACAAAACATTTTTCTTGAAAAACCACTAGCAATTACATTTTTTAAAGAAAATTCAAAAATAACTAACAAAAACATAAAACATGAAGCTCCCATACAACCTGAACTAAATAAAATAAACAAAGATTATAAAAAATGCATAAATTGTCAATTCAGACCATTAAATACATATTCTAAACTATAAAAAACGCATATTTGTTTCTTTCAACAGGAAAATGGAAAATTTTTACAACGAACCATATGATGCCCCAAGATTCAATAGAAATAGACAACATTCCTTCCACACTCTAAATCACATGACTATTTTAATGGATTTTACAATCAAATATGGTCTTCATCCACCACAGATTTACACTTACGAAAGTTGCAATCATGCCACTAAACCTTATTTTGTATCTCAAATAATAGTCCTAGATCATTTAGTATTAAAAACAGCGAAAGAATTACTCCTAGACGAACTTACGTATAAAATTAAAATTTTTTTTACTTTCATCCTGACTTTTATATTTTAGCATGTATCAAGAACCTATTGACATTTTAAAACAAAGAAGAACAACACTTACACTCTCCAGCCTAAAAGAACCTCTAAAAACAGATTTATGGAAATGCAACTGGAAGACTTTAAACCATTACCGGGACAACATGATATTATTCAATTATTACGCTATTTTGTTTTTGCCAAAATTAATACAATGGAATAATTACTGTAGATATTGTTTTAACAAAGGTCATACATTTAAAAAATGTACTGACTTACAACTTCAAGCATTAAGAGAACCTAACAAACCAACATATTTGTTAACAGGCAACCCATATTTACACAAATTAATTGAATTATTCCACAGAAATAGTAAACAACCTAGAAAAAAAGATTTTAATGAATCCAAACTAATCTAAATTTATTTTCTTTTTGTTATAGCGATTTAACATCAAACTATTTACATTCGCATGCCTCTCTACAAAAAAAGAAGTATTAATTAAAATTTTTCTCTCTCATTTTTTCTGTTTTAATAGACAATCAAGAAAAACAGCATGACGTAGATAAGGTTTACTGCTTTTATTATATTTTGCACCATATTTTTCAAACCATCATACTCATATACACAAATATTCCTACCTAATGAACCTAATATTATTTTTGAATCAGTTAAAGACATCATGTTTCCAACTAACAAAAATCATCTAATAAGTTATGTAAATATAAACGATATATTAAAATTTGGAAAATTATTAACAAATTTGTTTAAAGAAATAACTACACAGTGCACAAATAGATGTTCAAATGACTATATAACAGAACAAATCAAAAGTAAAGAATTTAAATTGCAAAAAACTCTAATAGAAATTGAAAACATTCTTGATAATATCAGTAATACATACGAAAATAAACAACATTTTCAAGAAATTATAAAAAAAAACTATTTGGATCCAATGTCATTTTGGATACAAAAAAATATAGACATTTTTCCGATAGAATTCTCTAATGATATGATTAAAATCACTCACATTAATGGAACAATAAATAATTATACCAGTTTGTTTTATAATTTTCCAAGTAAATTTAAAAAGAATTATGAATCATTCGTAAAATTATAGATTAAAGAATTAAGAAAATCTATATACGAATATATTTACTATACACAAACTCTAATAAACATTATAACATATTCTAACTATAACCAATGGCATCCTACATTACTAAAATCTATACTACAAGAAAATCTGAAAAATTGCATTCAAAACAACATTACATTATCAGATTTGCTTAAAAATTCAATAATTTCACAATTTATTTTCAAAAACAAATTATATTTCTCACTTACAATACCTATTATTTCAAAACAGCAATATAATGTATACAAATTACATTCAATTCCTTCATTTTATAAATTTAATACAAACTCTAGTATATCTACATACATAAAATATAAAACACAATATATTGCTATCAATATAAACAATCAAACCTATTTTCATATAAATAACTTTTCTTTATGTCATAACACAACAAGTGGAAAACTTTGCCTTAACACGCCTGATATTAAATTAACAATAAAAAATTTCATATGTGAAATTGCTTTATTTTTTTAAAAACAAGCACACACTTGCACATTATATTTACAATAATTAGACAAAAATACTGATTGGACTATTCTAGAAAATTCTCAAGCATGGCTTTATTCAAATTTTTACCCTACTAACATAAATATTCATTGCCCTAACAAAAGAACAGCTCAAAAAATTATTAAAAATAATGGTATTTTACATATAGAACCTGAATGTATTATTGAAACAAAAAATTATATTTTTCCTAACATAACTAAAAATACTCAACACACTTCTTCTTACATACCAACATTAAAAAATGAATTTTTTTAAAAAGAAAATTATCCTACACTATTCAAGTTAATTGACAATCCAACTTCAATATTTAAAAAATTAATACAGTATACAAAAAACAAATCTATCCCAGCATCTGAAATGGAAGAAAAATTAATATTAATAACACAAATCCAAGAATCTAATAAAAATTACACATTATCAATAACAAAATATCAATTGTTTTTAAATTATATTTTACTATCGTTATTAAATTTAATAATTCTTTTAATAGGACTGAAAACTTATTTCTTAATTAAAAAACAACATACTACAATATACAGAACTCACCAAGAACAAAAATTTACACCACAAGAATGCATAACATTGCACGAATCCCCAATATAAAATATCTAAAACACAAAAAAAAATATAAATTTTTTTATTTCCTTTTTTTTATCATACTAAAAATAACACAAACATAAAGCACTTACCCTTTTTAAAAAAGCAAACTTCTCTTTACTTTCAGACGGTAAAAATATTTTATATTTCTTTTGGTCTAAAAGAAAAGGTTCATTAACCACCCCTCCATTTTTCTTAAAACAGTCTTTAATTTTTTCGACCCTATATGATCTAACTCTCTGTGGAATATCCAACCAAGAGCAAGGAAGTCTTACTTTTGAGCCATCTTTTAGTCTAAAGAAAGAATGTTGTGCAAGACTTAATTTAGTGTGTGTCTCAAACCTAACCAAATGTTTGTCCACCTAGAAACAAAATACATATTTTTATACATATACATATATGTTCATAAATACGTAATATAAAACATATACAACAATTTAAATATTTTTTTTTACTTACAACTTCAAGGCGACGTCCTTTTACTATAAAAAAGGTATTATCCATGTGATAAATCCCTTTTAAATTATCAACTTTTATTAAATCAACAACAGTTTTCCTTAATTCATTTTGTTGATTAATTGGAAAAGTACTCCACCAGTTAGGTCCACTAATTAGTATTTTTTCAAATTTTTTAAAAAAAATTCTCTTTACACCTTCTTTTCTCCCAAATATTTTGCACAAAAACTGGTTCCAAAGGTACACCATCACTTTGCTCACTCGAAATTGTAAGTCCATAATCTTTCTCTGTACATTGCAAAGATGCATCATCTTTTTTACTTAAAATATCATTTAGTTCTTCTTCATTTGAAATCACTACACCTTCTTTTTCTAATATACTATCAAATTCTGTTAAACATCCACTATCCGTTTTTTTGCTCATTTCAACATCTTCTTCAACACTCTTTACACTACACGAATCTATATTCCAATTTTCGGACTCTAAAGCATTATTAAAAAACTCAATTGCATCAGGAAACAAATCCACATTTTCTATAATATTTTCAAAACTACTCGAAGACATTTCGAACTTTTCTGTTTAAAACTCAAAAAGAAACTGAACTGATGCATAAATTCACCTGATCATACACCCTGTACCTTTTTGTCAAAAGAAAACCCCACCACAGACAGACCACAGACAACACTAGAAGAGTATACGCATTAGCATAACCCTTAATATTTGTCAAAACTAGAGTATCAAAGGAAGATATGATAATGAGAATCGGACCAACTGGCACTTTTTAAAGACAAAATAGGAAGTAACATAGTCAAGTCAATTTTCTTTTAGTTGCATGTGAAAATTAAAAAAAAAATCCAGTAGATAGTAGAAACAGCATGAACAAAATTTTTAAACAATACAAATAAATTAACTAAAATTTTTTCTCTTTCTCAAAAGATGCTACCGACCGACAACCAACCGTTAGAAGCTTCTAAATGCGAAAATAATATAAAAAAGTATATTTAATTAAAGAATTGTTAAAACGATATGCGTGTGTAAAAAAAGTTTATAATAGTGCAATAGCATTTTCGCATGATAAAATAATTTGTCAAAATTGTTTTTTTGATTTAGATATTTCTGAACAAGTAAATTTCAATATAGAAAGAGTGCAACATTTATATGTAAGAAACGTTGATGCAACAATAGAGTGTTACAATTGTAAAATTATTTTGTACAATAGTATGCAAAAAGCAAACGAATGCATGGAATGTACGCTTAGTATTTTAGAAACAGAAAGAGAAAAAGTTGAAGAATCTAAAGATGTTCGACTATATTACGACCCTAGGTATTCTGATAAACCAACAAATTACGACTCTGAGTCTGACACAATTATTTACGAATACGATTAAATTTTTTTTTTATTATTAATAAACAAAAAATAATAATAATAAAAAAAATAATAACAACAAGTTATTTTTATTCTTCTAGATAAAATGAATCCGATTACAACTTTAGAAAATCTTGCTGTTCAATTCTCATTTTCTTACCCCATATACACAATACCAGACGCGAAGATTTCTGCAAATATTGCAACTTTGTCTATTGAACAAGATAAAAATCACATCGAAATTAACATTGAAAAATTACAAAATAAAAAAGAAACAAAAAGAAAATTAGCGGAAATAATGTTAATAAGACTAAAACAAAAATACGATTTTAATGAAAAAAAAAGAAGCAATAGATACTTGGAGTGATAAAATTCAACTAATTAAATAGAGCAATTCTTGTGAAAGATGTTACGGAAAATATCATGTAGCAAAAAATTGCCTAAATTACAAAAAAAATAATAAAAATTATAAAGATTAAGACAAATTTTTTTTTCTCTCGCTATAAAATAAATAAATAAACAAATAAAATATGTGCATGCTATCTTCTTAACATTTAGTTATATATCTATTGTGTGTGTGTAAAAAAAGAAAAAACAAAACAAAAAAAATAATAATAATAAACAAACAAAAATAATATAAAAAAATTTTTTTTCACAACCTTCCAAAAAAATTCTTTTTTGAAGAAAAAATTTCAAAATTCGTTTTTTTCTAAAAAACTGTCCGTAACTTTTTGGTTTTTTTTAATTTCGAGTGCAGATTCTGAAAGAGCGATGTCCAAGACATAAGTAATAATTATTCTGAAATTTTTAAAACCCTTGGTCGACGAGAAAATTACCGTCAAAAGTTGTCTCATAAATGTGTCCGTCCCGTCCTTAAGGGGTTAAATAAGAAATTTAAAATTGGACAAGTGCGAGTTTAACTCGCAATGCAATGGCGTGTCCCATACACAAATAATAAAACAATACTTGCAACATTCATCAATAAATGGTAGAATTAAAGTAAACAATTAAAAAAATATATTTAAATCATTTGATAAAAAAAAATAATTAAAAAAAATTAAAATATTGTATGTCTAATATTGTAAACAATAATAAGTAGAGGAACTAATTGTGCGAATTTTGTTCCTCTACTTATGATTGTTTACAATATTAGATATACAATACTTTATTTTTTTCTAATTATTTTTTTATTAAATTATTTAAATATATTTTTTTAATTGTTTATTTTAATTTTACCATTTATTGATGAATGTTGCAAGTATGTTCATCATTTTCAAAAAATGATGAACACTTAACCCATAATTTGTAATAGGTTTCCGTAATTCAAATATCTGTATGTTAGAATCACACGCACCTCTTCAGTGTGCGAACGAAACAAATGTTAAATCTGGTTAAGAGGTTACTGCGCTTCAGAAATTTGCGTCTACACTCTGTTTAAAGAAAGAATGCCCTCGGCAAAGGACGATTTTTCGTGTATATAGGGTAGAATGTAGTTAAAGTGAAAAGGTTGATGTAGATTTCAATATACCTACATAGCACAAAAACTGACAAGAAACTTCCAGGAAGTTACCCTTGATAACTTCCTGAAAATTTCTAAGAAATACAATAATGTCCGCAGGTTAGAAGCTTCCCATGAAAACTTCCTGAAAATTTTCTGGAAGTTACAAGGAAGTTTCCAAAAATTATTTAAAACATTTTTTATTGAAATTATTATTTAAAAAGATTTAAAAAATTTAAATTATTCAAATTTTGCATTCTTTTAAAATAAAAAGTGGGTTTAATTAAAAAAATGATCTTCACAACTACAACACACATAAGGGTAAGGCGGACTCAAACCATCATATGCCTCAAAAGTGTGCTGCTGGAAAAGCGCTTTATGCGCTTAACCAAATCGACACTTGACTTTACAGGGTTAATTTATGTATTATATACAATAAACCCTCATTAATACGTACTCGGTTAACACGAATTCTCTCATAGCACGAACAAAAACTGCGGCCCCGACAGAGATGCATATAAACTGTATGGAGACTTCCTCGATTAACTCGAAACCCGGTTAACACGAAACTCGAACAGTTTTAGTAGTCATCATTTCGTTCTTAGCTCGGTTAACGCGTACAAATTGGTACTTTCCCACTTAGAGTACTCTGTTGCACCTATTTTGCCACCTCTTAAAATATTTTTGATAATGTAATAATTCAGTTAATCGTTTGATCGATTAGTATGAAAACGTATTTCCGTCAAGTGACACAAGTAATATTATCTACAATGAGTAAAATAAAACAAGCTAGTATCGACCTTAAAACAAAATTATTAATTATTAACTAAGTCGATACGATGTCAGAGCAGCTATAATTGTTATGGAAAAATATGCAGCTTGTACAAACGTTTCCACTTCATTTTTAGAAAGTTTAGAAAAGTTATGCATATCTTTAATTATTTAAATTATCTCTACACTTAAAACATGTTTTGAGTGTAGAGATAATTTAAAACCTTTAAGTAAACAAAATTTAATTTAATTCTTTAAAGGAATTTTAATTTAAATTTTTCGAAAATGAAAAAGGAAGGTTAGTGACCGTAATTATAATTTTATTTTTAAAATATAAAGTCCCTCTTAAAGTTTTATATCAATTTTTTGCTTCTAAAAATTATATTATTCTATCATTATTCAATTGTTATAATTATTGAACTTCTCTTAAATTTTTATAATTTCAAATTTCTGAATGTTTAAATAGATGATATTTATCATTTCTTAAACAAATTTAGTGTTTATTACTTATTACGTAAGTAATTCATTAGGGGAGTGCTGTTAGGGTTAGACATAGTTTTGAATTTTCTTCATAACTTCCTCTGTAGTGCGAATTTCACGTTTTCGCGCATATTGTTGGAAAGATCAACTCAAATGCAATGTTTTTGCTGTACATTGCAAAAAATTCGGCCAAAAGTTTCAAAGCTATAAGCAATTTAAAAAAAAATGTTGGAAGGGTTGAACATGAGTGTAAGGGTTGAGCCACTGTAGAAAATCAATGAAATATTTAGGTAAATGGTTAAAAATATCCTTCAAATTATAGAATGACACTTGAAAATAAGGAAAGCAACCATGAAATTAAAATAAAATCCCATATTGTGCATTTTTGTATAACATTAGATATTTTATTTCTTAAGAATGAAATCAAAAATTTTAAAATTAAAAC